>WOXC01009817.1:0-453209 GCA_011680675.1 Gymnobelideus leadbeateri | reverse complement strand
TAGAAACAGCTCATCCAAGCCACTCTGCCCCCAGATTCCCCCCAAACTATGTAAAGGGGACTCTGAACAACTTCTGGAGCCCCAGCACCCACAGAACGACACAGAGAAGCTAACCTCCCACTGAGGACAGCCCAGCAGCCCTGAAGGAAGGACCAGTGAAGCGGTCTGGGACCTGGCAGCGTGCAGCGCGCAGAGCGCAGGAGCCAAGCCAAGCCGAGCCCAGGTCCGCTTGAGCTGAGGTTTTAACCCCAGGGCGGCAGGGCCAGCAGCCAGCTGGAGGAACCCCAGAACACCAGGAGCTGTGGCGACTCCAGAATTATCAACATAGACTTGCCTAGGACAAAGTAAGAGGTTAGTGTCCTATGGACTTTGGGAATGGTATTAGGGAATGCGTTGGCTCCCTCTCCTGGGGACTAGAAGCCCCTGAGGACAAACGCCATTTTGTAGTTTTCAAAGGCAGCTCCTGCTCCCAGCCTGCAAATTTGTAGGGAGATCCAGCAATCAGTCTTGGGGGTAATCACTCTTGCTTTAACCTCCCTGGATCTGGATTGTGATCTAGGGTGGAAGTCGTGGGTGGGTTTACAGCTTGCCAGAAATGGAAGTTGCCCCCCACACGTTCGGGACGAAAATTCCTCTATCTGGCCCTAAAGCCATAGTGTGGCAACAAGCCCAAAAGTCAAGTAACTAAGCAGCAACATGCCAAGGCAAAGGAAACAGAAAAATGCAACCCTAGACTCCTATTTTGGGGGCATAGAGCAGGAAAAGGACTGTGAGGTCAGAAGTCCTGCTCCAAAACCCCCAGGGGAAAACATGAGTGGGTTGCAGGCCATAGAGGACCTTAAGAAGGACTTTAAAAATCAAATAAGAGAAGTGGAGGAAAATTGGAAAGAGAAATGAGAAGGATGCAGGAAAAGTATGAAATGAGGGTCAACAGCCTGACTGAGGAAAACAACACCTTAAAAAATAGACTAGCTCAAATGGCAAAGGAGGCCCAAAAGGGCAATGAGGAGAAGATGCCTTAAAAAGTCGAATTTGCCAGATGGAAAAAGAATCTCAAAAGTTCACTGAGGAGATTCATTCCTTCAGAGTTAGACTGGAGCAAATGGAAGCTAGTAACTTTATGAGAAATCAAGATGCTGTTAAGCAGATCCAAACAAACGAAAGATTAGAAGGCAATGTGAAATATCTCATGGGAAAAACCACTGACCTGGAGAATAGATCCAGGAGAGACAACTTAAAAATTATTGGACTACCTGAAAGCCATGATCAAGGAAAGAACCTAGAAATCACCCTTCAAGAAATTCTAAAGGAAAACTGCCCTGATGTTTTAGATCCAGAGGGCAAAATAGAGGTTGAAAGAATCCACCGATCACCTCCTGAAAAAGATCCCAAAAAGAAAACTCCCAGGAATATTATAGCCAGGTTCCAGAATCCCCAGATCAAGGAGAAAATACTACAAGCAGCCAGGAAGAAACAATTTCAATATTGTGGAAACACAATCAGAATAGCCCAGAACCTGGCAGCTTCTACACTGAGGGATCGAAGGGCATGGAATATGATATTCCAGAGGGCAAAAGAACTGGGAATGAACCCAAGGGTCACCTACCCAGCAAAACTGAGTATTTTGTTTCAGGGGAAAATATGGTCATTCAGTGGAATAGAGGACTTTCAAGCATTCTTGAGGAAAAAACCAGAATTGAATAGAAAATTTGACATCCAGACACAAGAAGGAAGAGATGCCTGAGAAGGTAATCAGGGAAAAGAAATCAAAAGGAACTTATCAAAGTTGAACTATTTACATTCCTATATGGAAAAGCAATAACTGTGACTGATGATATCTTTCTCACTATGAAAATAATGGAAGAAGGGTGTGTGGTCATATGAATACATATGTGAATGTGTGTATATGGTTACAGTTATATATGGATAGAGGGCATAGGTTGAATTTGTTGGGAAGGGAGAATACTCAAGGATGAAATTATGAGGTGAGAGAGGAAAGTGGCAAGAGGAGATGGGGAGAGACAGGGTAGGGTAAACTATCCCATGTAGAAGAAGCAAGGGGAAGTGGTTGCAAAGGAGGGGGAGAATAAGGAAGGTTAAAAAGACAAAACCACATTCCCATTGAATTTGGTTCAGGGAGAAAATGACATACATACTAAATGGGATATCTCAACCTGCAGCAGGATAGGGGAAGGGGGATGAGAGGAGGGATGATGGATGGGAGGGCATCCTTGGGGTGAGGGGAGGTTGGAAGTACCCACTATAGAAGAGGGACAGGATCATGTAGGGAATGGGCCAGGTGGGGGGTGGGATGAGTGGGAGGGAATTATAAGCAGCCTTGTACAATATATCTACTATGATAATGTTTTGCATAGCTAGACATGTACAACATATACTGAATTACTTATCTCCCAAGAGGGAATGGGTGACAAGGGAGGAAGGAAATGGATCTGAAATCTGAGGTCGTCACATTAAATGTTTCAAATATATATAAATACTATTATTAATACTCTTTTGCTTGTAATAGGGAGATAAGATGTGCAGGCATTGGGATACAAAGATTCACCTTCCTCTAATGGAAAAGTCGAAGGGGGTATGGGAGAAGGTATGGGAGAGAGCAGATTGGAGGAAGCGATATCTTGTGGGACTGCTATTCTGGGAGGTTGGGTAGGGGAATAATGGGGGGGAAATGATTGTAACTCAAAATCTGGCGGAAATGAATGATGTAAAATAGAAGTTAATAAACCATTTATTTAATAAAAAAAAAAGAGGGAAATAATGGCACTTGCTTACTATGCTTCCTAGAGTTGTGAGGCCCAAATAAGATAATATTTGTAAAGTGTTTGCAAACCTTAGTGTTACATAAATGTTAGCTGTTGTGATTGCAAATAGCATTTCATTTCATTCTCACAATAACCTTGAGAGGCAGGTGCTATTATTATCCACATTTTTACATATGATGAAATTGAGGGTGAGAAAAATTTGCCCTGGTTCCTACAGCTAAGCAAATGTCTGAGGCAGGATTTGAACTAAGGTCTTTCTGACACCATCACTCTATCCATGCTGTTACCTTGCTCTGCTGTTAATAATAGTAAGCATAATATGTATATGTATGTAGTATTTTGTTGTTTAGAAATACTTTAAATATAGCCCATTGTATATAATATAAAATATTATTTTATGTGTATATATTCTATATCTTATACTACATTACTAATATTGTACAATAATACATTTTAGAGAAAACAAGAACCTTTGTGCTTGTTTGGTACAACACTTTCATTTTAGAGATGAAAAAAAAAACTGAAGCAGAAAAAGCATTGCAATGACTAGCCCAATATCATGCAAGTGACCATAAGGGGCAGACGCTAGAGTTTATTCCAAATAAAGTGCTCTCTTTTAGCAATAACATGCTGTTCCAAGGTCCCTTTCAGTTCTTATATCCTATGATTTCATCAGAAATTATAAAACCTGTCTAATTCAGTATGACATTGCTTGGGGGGCGGGAGGGACTGGGATGCTTGATCTCACTCTGAGACCTTGGGTGAGTCATATCCCATCTCTGGGTCTCAGTTTCCTAAGATATAAAATGAAAGGAATCAGATTAAATGACCTCTCTAGTCCCTCCTACTTCACAAATTCTATGACTGAATAGATGGGGCACCTCACAGGGATGGCACAGCTATGTGAACATCAGACAACTACCATTCACCTATGATGATAAAATTCTCCATTATTGTTGTTCAGTCTTTTCAGTTGATGTCCCCATTTGAGATTTTCTTGGCAAGATATTGGAATTGTTTGTCATTTCCTTGTTCAGCTGACTTTGCAGATGAAGAAACTGGGGCAAATGGGGCTAAACGACTTGCCCAGGGTCACAGAACTAGTAAGTGTCTGCAGCCAGATTTGAACTCAGGAAGATGAGTCTTCTTGACTCTAGGCCCAATACTCTGTCTACTGTGCCACCTAGATGCCCCACAAAATCCACTATCAGCTTGCATTTCCATTTCCTGAGAAGAGACATGAGATGGGTACCTGTTTGGGAGCAGATGATTAAACTTTTTCAGAAACTGGAGATAGTTAATGGTCTTGTAAGTAGCACAAATGTAACACTAAAAAGCTCATATACAATTTCTGTTAGTACAACCAAAAAGAATAAAGTTATATAATACAAACTAGCTCCTATCTCTTCACCTTCTTCAATTCAGTGTACATTTTAAAATATTCTTAAGATTTCCACTATGGAGTAGCAGGACAAAGTAGAAAGTCTCATGAACTCATAGAATGTAAGAGCTAGAAGACTCCTTAGAATAGAAAACATTTCAACACAAATTGACATATCTGGAAGGGACCTTAGAAATCTGATACAACAAAGAAAGGGGTGAAATAGGCCTTTATTAAGTACCTGCTAAGCACTTCACAAATTTTACCTTGTTTGATCTTCACTGGGAGGTAAACACACTTTTTATCCTCATTTTACAGTTAAGGAAACTGAGACTGACAGACTTTAAATGACTTGTCTACGGTCATAAACTATAAAATATTTAAGACGAGGTTTGAACTCAGGTCTTCCTGACTCCAAACTGAGTATTCTATTCACTGAATACCTATTCTATTCACTGAACTACCGAGTTGGGGCAACCCTCTATTTTCACTGGAGCAACCTAAAACTCAGAGAGTGGAAGTGACTTCACCAAGGTCACACAGCTCGTGACATTTGGAAGTGATCTTAGAGCATATACCATAAACTATGAGAACTGAATGTGATTTCAGAATATAGAGTGATGGTTTTGGAGATCAGCTATTCAGAATGTCCTTCTTCCCCTACTAACCACTCTGTGGTTTTTAAAGATGAAAATCCTGAAACAGAAAGGTCAAGCAATTCAATCAATATAGCTTCAAGTATCTGAGCTAGGACTAAAATCCAAGTCGCCTGACTCCCAGTGCTGTGGTCTTTTCTCTAAGCCACACTGCCTCCCAGAGTAGAAAAGGAGTGGCTTAGCCAAGGGCACACAGGACAATCCCTCTCTCAGGAAGTGAACAAGGGAATATAGATAGAACCAACGAAAAGTCTAAGGCAGTTCAGTATATGTGTCCTGGCTAAGTGTGGCTCCATCAATTTTAGAAATACACCAATAATTCACATCAGTATTGTAGAGTCCTTAGGGGCTTATTATCATTCAACCTAAAGATGCATTTTCTAGTGAGATATTTGAGAAAACATAAAGTGTCCTACTAACCTTATTTTAGATATCTGCAAGTAAATGTTTAATAGAGAGTTCTGCTGCCCAAAGAAGATGTGCATTAAGACACAAATTTAACTTTAATTTGTACTTTTAACATTTTCTCTATCACTTTCTTAAGTATAAACAATAAATCAATCCCTGATTTTTAGTGTTTGGTACAAGAAGGATGAATGAAGAAAAAATAAGAAAATAAATAGATATTATATCTATTATGTGCTTACTGTATTAGGCCAAGGACTGGGGATAGAAATATATGCAGGAGCTGGACCAAAATCACACATGGCACCAGATAAGCAGTTAATATCCCACAATAGCAGGTGATGGGACACTCAGAAAAGTTTTACAAGTGGCCTGTGTATTATGTTCTGTGTCATGCCCAGTATCTGAGGTGCTGGAGCATTTGGCTTTCAAGGTGTTGCATGAGGCCCCATTGTGGGCAGGATTAGGCCTTTATGTGAAGTCCCAATCTTTTCATCTCCAGTCGTGGTAAGTGAGTTCCCAATCCTTCCCAACTTCTAGTGTCCCCATACCCTTCCTCCCTAGTCACTTTGCATCTATTTTACATGTTCATCCATGCATCACACACACACACACACACACACACACACACACACACACACACTCACACTCACACACTGTCTCTAATAATAGAATGTCAACTCCCTGAATTTACAGTGCAAACAGCAGGAACTGTTTCTCTTCTGTCAGTATATTACAGTCTAGCACAGTCCCTCAAATGTAGTTGGGCCTTAATAAATGTTCATTGATTGACTAATCAATTGACCTCACTGGCTATCTAGTCCAATGCCCTATTTTACTCATTAGGAAACAGATTAGGAAAGGTGAGGGCACTTGCTTAAGGCCATTCATTTAGCTTGTTGAAGCTGTGGACCTAGAAATGGAGAGGGTAATATCAATCTCCAAGGGAATTCTGATCTATACCCTAAGTGAAATATTAAACAAATTGCAGAAACAAGAAAAATAAAGTCCAGATAGTGTCTTTAAGCATTTGAAACATCAAACCAAAACCTAGCATTCCTGAGGGCTCTCATCTTGGTAAGTCATTTCTCAGTCATGACGGACCTCATTAGGGGTTTTCTGGCAGAGGTACTGGGTTGGTTTAACATTTCCTTCTCTAACTCATTTCACACTTGAGGAAACGGAGGCAAACAGGGTTTAGTGACTTGCCCAGAGTGACCAAACATCCGAGGCAGGATTTGAACTCAGGAAGATGAGTCTTCCTGACTTCAGGCCCAGCAGTCTATCCATGGAGCCACCCAGTTTCCTCTTCCTTGTCTTTCTGGTGGTAAATTCTGAATCAACAATATAGAGGACATTTAGGCTACATGCTGCTTTCTCCTCCTCTCTCTGTACAATCTTCTTACATCTCAGAGAGAAAAATGAAGTAGGAGGTATTGCAGCATTAGCTGGCGTGTTGAAGAGTATGCTTGCAAGGCAGATTCAGAAGAATTGGGTTCTAGTCCTGACTTTGATATGTACTAATGTTGTGGCTGTAGCCCATTTGCTTTCTTCCCAGGTCTCTAAACAGAGAAACACTTGTTTCTAAAATGAGATTCTTGGACTAATACCTCTCTAACTAACATTTTATGGTTGAAAGTATATCAGAGTACTGAGATTCAAAGATTCTACGATCCTTTCTATAGATACTTGTTTAGACAAATGCCTTGTTAGTCTCCCAGCTAGTCAGAAGAGGGAGACAAATGTCTGAGTTTACCCTGCTAGTGCTATTTTGCCACCAAGTTCTGGTTTTGATATTTTTTGAAATCCTATTTTTTATGAAAAATTTCTATAAATGACCCTCACCTCCAAGTTACAGAGCAGATTATATTAAAAGTGCTGCAGGGAGATTCGGTTGAGTGAATGCACAGTAACAATCTGGGGAAAGAAAAGAGAAAAAGTGGAGCGATAGGGGATCGATGGGGGAAGGTAAATGACCTGTGTGTATATCTAAACCAATTTATAAGGGAGGCATGCATGTTCATGCAAGAGATGGGGAAGAAGAATAGGTAAAAGAGATGTGGTGTTTAGAATATACATTCCTAAGATATTCCTATTAGTGAGAATAATAGGTTTGAAACTAAAAGACCAAGATTTAAGTTGTGCCTCTAGCTGATATTACCTGCATGATGTTGGTAAGTCACTTAACTTCCTTTGACCTCTAGTTCATCCACTCTAAAATGAGGAAATTGGACAAGATGACTTCTGAAGGCCCTTGTAGATTTAAGGCATGAACTCTGCCCTGTTGAAAATACCATGGGAGGTCATTCAAAATTCTTAGGGTTACTTGTGTAACAAACAAATACTGATAAGCACACACTGGCAAAGAAAGAATTGTTTCTGCCCTTTCCCCTCTACTTTATGAAGCAATCCAAGTAGCATTCACAAGGCCTCCCTATCTTCTAAGAACCTTTGAATCAGTTCATTATTACTTTTTGTTGTTGTTCTATTTGGTGGTTCAAGGGAAGGACTACCTGGTATTTGGAAAAGCCCCATTGCAAAAGTTTGCTGGATCAGATATTTAGAGCTAAAAGACCTTAGAAATAATCTGGTCCATATTACTTTTTTAATTTGGAGTGTGACATGAGATTATAGATTTTTTTGGCCTAGAAGGAATTATATAAGGCAAACTCTTGACATTAGTAAATTGTAATAGCTCACATTTATGTAGTACTTTGAGGTTTGCAAAGGACTTTCCTAACAACTCTGTGAACTAGGGATTTCTGGCTGCCCCATAACTTATTAGTCTATGATGTACTGGGGGTTCACAGTCAGCCCATTTTAAGGATCTCCATATCATTATGGGCTGCATTTGTATATCATTATAGCCCTTCAAAGCAGAATATTTCTCCAGTTTGCAAAGAGTTGGAGTCCCTGGGATCAAGGCTAGTTGGAAACCACTCATTCAAAAATGTTTAATTTGTTCAAGTTTTTGTCATAGAGTCAGGTACAATAAGAATCATCATTAAAGATGCCTGAGTTCTAATTATGGTACAGTGGTTAGGGTGCTTGCAAAAAACGATCAGCAAATATTTATTTCACCATCTATTAGGTACCAGACATTGTGCTAGACACTGGGGAAACAAATAAAAAGAATGGAATAATCCCTACTTGCAAAGTGCTTACTGTCTATATATAGTCACTGATATTATGGAAAGTGTGATGGGCTTGGGGCTGGAAAACCACATTTAAATTTCACCTCAGGATGTAGGTAGGTGGCACAGTGAGTAAGAGTTCTGGCCCTGGAGTCCTGAGGACCAGGAATTGGTTCTGGCCTCAGAAAATGAGCACCCGCACATAAATAATGACTGGCCCTATAACCTTGAGCAAGTTACTTAACCCCAATTGCTTTAAAAAAAAAGAAAAAAAATAAATCTCACCTCAGAAATACACTAGATGTTTGACTTTAGGAAAATCATTTAACATTTTTGAACCTCTTTTTCCTCATTTGGCAAATGGGGATCATAAGATTTGCACCACTTAATTCACTAGTCTATTGTTAGGAAAGTGCTTCGCAAATCTTAAAACACTATAGAAATTCAAGTTCATTATTACAGAGCAAGGGTAAGGATGTGTATATACATATCTATGGTATGAATAACAGTGATAAAAAGTACAAAAGAGAAGTTAAAGTAAAGAATTGTGAGAAACCTTAGAAGGAAGCAAATGAAAGGAATTTTTAGAAATAAATTAATTTAAGCAAGGAGAGATCAGTTTTATTTGGGAAAGATTAGGGAAGGTTTCATGGAAGAGTTACTACTGAAGTGTGGAGAGTATTAAAGTAAAAAGTCTGTTAAAGAAAGATAACAAAAACTCACATTTGTAATGAACTTTGTTTTTAAAAGCATTTTAACAGCTAATAATAGTACAATGGCTCAAATTTATATAATATGTTCAGGTTTAGGTAGAGCTTTACATATGTTATCTCATTTGATCCTAACAACAGTTCTTGAGAGGAAGGGCCTGAGTAGGAATAGCATCAAGTATATGAAAAATGGTTAAGGTCAAGTCTACAAAAACGTTGGATGGACAAATCATACATTAAGTCCACCTGTCTACACATATACCAGTCTCTCTCTTAGATAAATATGACATATGAACACTGGGGCTAAGATTGAACAGGAGAAAGAAAGCAGCCTGAATTGTAGTCCAAAACGTACTTTAACAATCCTCAACTTCTCTGAAACAAAGACCTATTTATATATCATATACACAGTGTCCCCAAAATCACAGTATGCTTAAAAACTATCAAAACTTAAAAAAAATCACTAAGACTTTTGGGATACTCTGTATTTAGCCACATACACATTCATTCATAGACACATGCATACATATGTAGTATGTGCATGTATACATACTTGCACTTGTTCTTCCAGTGATTGATTCTGTTTGGTTACTAGTCCTGGTTGCCATCACAAGAATTAAAGTTCCCTACCTGCCAAAAGGCATGGAGAGATATAGTATAGGCCAAAACTGGCTGCAACATACTACCAAAGAAAAATTATATATGAAAAGTAGCATGAGCAATGTTATCAAAACAATATCTGCTATTGACTGATAGAAAATATCAGTTGGTTCTATAGTGATATTGATGGATAATTGATGGACAGGCAGCATACTCCATAGCTATTCATACATAAAATACTTAATAAATTGACTATCTCCGCCCCCTCCCCCAAAGCTCACGAGATGAGAAAGCATGGAAGGATTAAGATTAGTATGACTGGAAGGGTTATTAACATTGTTGAGATCATCGATACATTGTAGGTATCAAAATTTACCTTTCATATCTTGATTAAAATAAATATTTTCAATAATTTTTAGCTTTAAGTAATCCTTAGTTTTGATAAGTATGTATTCATGATCTTGACTGAAATAATTTAGCAACAACAACAGTAACAAAATAAATGGAATGGGGGTAAGGAATAAGTACTCTCTCTGCCACCCCCGACCTCTATCTACATTGAGATTCTTTTAATGTTAATGAGAACTATGGTTATCCATTTAGCTGTGAATATATATGTATGTTTATGCATATACGTTTGTACATATGTGCATGTACATGTACACATATTTTCATTTGATCCATCATTTCTCCATTTTGTTCATAAGGAAATCAGCAGTTCTGTCAAATGCTTAGCTGGAATCCAGATAAAGTATGTCTGTTACCTTGTCTTGGTCAACATAACTAGTAATCCCGTTATAAAGGGAATGTGCTTAGTCTAGCAAGATTTGTTCTTAGAAAAACCAGGTTGGCTGTTAAAGTTCAACACTTCACTTCCATTCCCATGTGCTAGGAAGCCATCTGCTTAATAATCTGTTCTAGAAATTTGCTGATGATCAAGGTCAAGTACACTGATCCATAGTCAGCAGCAGCCATCTTTCTTCCTCTGCTTTTTTTTTTTGAAAAAAAATAAATCTGGAACATTTGCATATTTCCAGTCTTATAGAACCTCTTATATTCTTCGTGATTCTTTAAGGACTGCTGAAGGTGTTCCCTTGATCACACCTGCAAGTCCTCTTGATATCCTGGGGTGTAATTTATCTGGTTTGAACACTTGAACTCATTTAAAGCAGCTGAGTATTCTCTTGCTATCTCCTCACCTATTTGGGGCTTCAATTCACTCTAATGATATTCACTCTAACCTTTCTAGTTTGAGGATAATTCTCTTTGATAGAAGAATAATAAGATTTGAGTAGTTCTGACTTCCCTCTCTTACATGTTGTCATTTCACCATCTATCCTATGCCACAATTCTATCCTTTCTTTGTTCAATATTTTGCCTTACACATAGTTTTATAACAAAAACAAAACATGTTATATTGCCCTTGGATTTTGCGTGTGGTTCATTTGTAAGCTCATTTGGGACATAATAAGCTGTGCCATCACTTTTTTTTCAGAACTTTGATATCCTTTTCTAGGGAATCTTCATTCTGAAGTCATCTTTCCTCCTTTTCTGTGCTCTTTCAAAATCTGTACTCATTGTGTATACATATTGGTTTTACAGATTCCTCTCTCAGGGCCTATTTTCTCATTTGTAAATTGGAGTGAATTAAATAAATGATAAACAACTGTCAATGATTTAACAGTCAAGGGCATAGTTCCAAATGGAGCTGGTCATGCCAGATTAGCTCCATTTCCTTTCATGAAGGTATTTCAAGTTTGGTAGATCAGCAGAATGATGCATATGCAGTGTCCCTATATTTTAGTAAAGCATTTTAGGACTTCTTCCATGTTATTTTTCTGGAAAAAGGAAAATATATGAACTACAGAATAGTACATTTAGCTGAATTTGAAATTGGTTGAAAGACCAGACTCAATGATGAGTAATTAATTGTTCAGTGTCAGTATAGATGGAGAGTGATCCAGGAATTCCTACTTTCTGAAACTTAATATTTAAAAAATGACTTAGACTGGGGTGGCTAGGTGGCACAGTGAATAGAGCACCAATCCTGGAGTCAGGAGGAACTGAGTTCAAATTTGGCCTCGGACACCTAACACTTTACTAGTCATGTGACCGTGGGCAAGTCACTTAAACCCAATTGCCCTGCCTTCCCCCCTCCAAAAAAAAAGGACTTATATGAAGATACAAATGGATTTTTGTCAAATTTCAAATTACCCAAAGCTAGGAAGGATAGCTATGCACTGGATGACTAAAGTAGCATTCCCCAAAGATCTTGGCAGGCTAGAATATTGGATCACATTTAGTAATATAAATTTAAATAGGAGTTAATAAATGTAAAATTTCATACTTGGGCTTAAATATCAACTCCAATAGCACAGGATTGGGGAAGCATAACTAGAGAGTAATTAATCTGAAAATATCTGGTAATCTTATGAACTGCATGTTCAATATAAGGAAATAGTGTGGTACTATAGCCAAATAAGCTAATATAATCTTAAGGTAATTAGAAAAGCATAGTATTTATGACTTGGCATATAATATTCTTCCTTGTTCAGATCATATCTGAAGTTCAGGTTTGAGAATTCCATTTTAGAAAGATAATTGATATACTAGGGAGTCTGTATCACTAAGCAAAGCTATTCCAGAGTATATTTAGAGAAGGAACTGGATTGTAGACAACAGATATATGAATGTTGGGCAATACATACAAAGATTTCATTATTGCTGTTCTAGCTTGATAAATAGCTCTCTTCCTCATTAAGCTTAGTAGAACCACCATATTTGCACTCTAAAATGTCTGTGATGTGTTTTCAGAGCGGATTGACAAAACACTTAAGAAAGCTGAAATCAGAAGAGTAGCTGGACTGAAATCAAATATTCACAGATGAGAGCAGGGCTGAAGACACATATTAATTAGAAGGCATGTAAAAAGTGGTACTGGAAGTTTCTGAAGCTCTTCAATCCCTACTATTTAGGCCTTTTCCAGTCTGATTGATTCTAGCTTTGCATCAATTTTCAAATCTCTCCCATTCTTTACACAGAAATTTTCCTACCCCATCACCCTGTAGTTTAGGTTTTTTGATTGAATTATAATAATAGTGGACTAATTGGACTCTCTGGCCACTCTAATCTATACTTCACTGTAAGACATAAATAACCTAATTCCTAAACCCATATTCGAAGAAAAAGTAGAAATAGAGAATTTTTCAAAATCTTTAAAAAAAAGGATATCTGAACACTTGGGAGACAGGCAAAGGGATTTTTTTTTTCCTAAAGCATGTGTCTTACTGTGTCATGCTCCTACTCTAGGAGCTACAGTAGCTCCCTATTGTCTTACCTGATCAAATACAAATCCCTCAAAGCCACTGATAATCTGTCTCCAATCTACTTTTCCAGATGTATTGTGCATTATTTTCTTTTACACACACACACACACACACACACACACACACACACAGTAAAAGTGGCCTTCTTGCTGTCTCATACAAGCTGTACATCCTATATATCTTTACAAAGCCTAAGCCCATTGTCTATAATGAATTCACTTCCTCCTCTTAGAAACACTAATTTTCTTGAAGCTCAACTCAAATCCCACCTAAAGTCTTTTCCTGACTACTTCTGCTAGTGTTTACTCTCTTCCTCCTTCCCAATTATCTTGTATTTGTTTTGTATATTTTTATAATCTCCTTATTCTTTTTATGTACAAGATGCTCCCTCCATGAGAATGTAAGTCCTTTGACACTGGAGAGAATTCTGTTTTAATCTTTGCCTTTTTATACGTAGTACTTAGCACAATAAGCAGGGCATAGTAGGTGTTTAAAGGATGCTTGTTTATTTACTGACAGCTATATAGTTTGAATTTTGTTTATGAGAGCCATTTGGTCCTTGTAAGACTAAGATATCATAACTATCTTCATATTACCTCTTTGAAATATGATGTCCTAAAGTCGAAAGCATATGTGTCTGACTATTACTATAATTTCATTCCTTTATTTTTATGAATTTAATGATGATTTGGTCATTTTCCCCTAGGGTTTCTGTCAAGATTCCTAATGATAGAACCAAATATCATAACTGCTGGAATTTTTTTTTCCATTTTGTGAGAGATGATCTGTTCTGTGACTAACCTTGATCTTGAAACAGGGATCAATGTCCTATATTTGGTTTCCTAATTCCAAAAACAATAACAAAACACCCAAATAATACAGGGGAAATGAAAACCCAAGGTTTTAATTGACTTTAAGATCAGCATGAACCTTGAGCATGGTCAACCTAGTGGCAATATAGCTTTCTCCTCTTAGCTCAATTGGTTTTCACCTGACATAGCCTATGTTGTAGCAACAGGCTCATACTCAGAACTTTAAAAAAATCGTTCTAGGTTGGTAGGATTTGCCAGAGATTGTGTTTTATCAGAAGCAATGGCACTATCCCTTATGACTCTAACCCTCCCACAACCCCCACCAAATAAAAATAATTTACTCTTATTCTAAGTTAATATGTTAGTGTCCCAACCAAAGCAGATTGTGTTCCTGCTGCACTTTGCCTACCCTGATCAGATTACGTTTGGAGCATTATGTTCTGTTCTGTATGTCACTTCTAAGAGAGACACTGGCAAAATGTAGTACAACAACTATGGTTGTTATAGACTCTTTATATGACCTTTATCTAGTCACTTAACTTTTCATAGTTTTCCTTTCCTATCTCTAAAATAGGGATAATAAAACTGCTCCTCATTATTTTATCTTGATTGTTTTGGGGATCAAAGTAGTTGGATTTGTACTATCAGATTTAAAAAGGTTTTTTTGAGAAAAGGAGAAGAAGAGAGAAGAAAGAAGAAAAAGTAGTAGTAGTAGTAGTAGTAGTAGTAGTAGTAGTAGTAGTAATAGTAGTAGTAGTAGTAGTAGCCGATAAAAGTCCAATTTATCATGGGGAGGCACCTAATGACCAAGAAGTCTAAAACAAGCCATAATAATGCATGACAAGTATTCAGTAAACCCTGATACTACTAAAGTATCCTTGGCAATTCCTGAAACACCAGTATGAGACTGAAACTACCACTGATTTGATAAGCATCCAAGCCAGTGTGAGGGAAATGTTCCTACAAATTCTGGTTTTGCATGAAAACAAAATGATGATTAGCTTGAACCAGAGAACAGCAAAGAGTGTGGCTGTCTTACATGTCCTGATACCACAAGATGGCAAAAAAAAAATCAGAAAAATATTGAAAAGTATATGCCTTAGGTCCAGTTGTGTGGAACACTACTGTTGGGAAACCATGATTGCATGCATGAAATGGATATGTTTATTTTAATTATATATCAGTACTACATAATAGCGAAATTAGAATTAGCTCTCACCAGTTATAGATAAGGGTTTCATGCTGATTTTTGTCTTTGATAACCTCAGCTCCAACTTACACAACAGTATATTGCAGATAAATATAGTATGATGATAAGACATAAAAAGCTTCATTCCTAAACTTATAATAGAAGAAAAAGTAGAAATTGAGGAGTTTATAAACTATTAAAAAGAATACCTGAAAATTTGAAGGACATTAATATCAACAAAAGACAATGTCCAAAATTGCTACATAAAAAGTGAAGTGAATGGAAAAAATAAAAATCATGTCTTAAAAAATTGAAAGAGGAGGGGTGGCTAGGTGGCGCAGTGAGTAAGAGCACTGGCCTTGGAGTTGGGATGACCTGAGATCGAATCTGGCCTCAGAAAATGAGCACCCACACATAAATCATGACTAGCTGTGTAACCTTGAACAAGTTACTTAACCCCAATTGCTTTAAAAAAAATTGAAAGAGGAGATGGACACACTTAGGATAGAAATTTGAATGCCTAAAACATCAGTATGACAGTATGAATCCAACTAATAGTCCAATTATACTCAAATTGAATAATTCAAAAGAAAAAAAAGCTGCTACTTGCTATAAACATCATGAACAGAAACATTCTCTCATTTTACTTAAGAGTCTAAAAACATGGGATATGCACATAACAGTATATGCGGAATTTATTGCCATTGTAAGATTTATAGGTGGAAATGGAGGACTATTTGGAATGCTCGTAAGTAGAAGAATCCAATAATATCATGACAGAAGTGGATTGAAAACACTGTTAGAGACTTGTAGAGAGACACTAGATGATTTTTTTAGAATGAGTTCTTAAATAGTATATAATTTGGTAAAACTCAACAAAAAAGAAACATACAAGGGAATCTGGACAAGAAATGTGTAACAGAAACTCCTGATATTCTTAATAATCAACAATTGAAAGCTAAAATCCAAAGTTTAATGCAATTCGAGGTGCAGGGGAGTGTTACAAATACTTATTAAGGTCCTATTATGTGCCAGGTACTATGCTAAATATTTTTCAAAAACACAAATTAGTACAAAAATTCAAAATAATTTAAAACAAAGAGATTTGAGGAGTAAAGAAAGTAATAAGATTTGAGAAGTAAATAAATTTGAGGATAAAAAGGGAACCCCCAAAGAAAAAATATTTTAACATTTTCTGGTCTATTGTTGAAAGAAGTCCAACACATTGAGAATATAAGTGGTATTAAATATGAAACACAATGATTCTTTATTATTAATATAGTGAACAATATAATGGTTATATCAAGGGACTTGACTAAAACTCTAGCACCTTTGAAAGACTGGAAAGTAACGGTCTTAGAAAAACATCCATAATACTTGATTAAAATAATAAACAATGCTTCTGAATTATTTGCCAAGCCCTCTATCAATTTCTTCCCTGATGCGAGCCTAATCTCATCTTTTGTACGATGAGGCTTCATATATTTATTACCCGAAGATTAAAACAGCAGTGACCTATCCAAATGTAGACAAATTGGAATATATGTACTTTACACAAGACATTGATAGTTTGTAGCATTTTAAAAAGTCTATAAATAATTGCAAGAAAATAATATATTCATGGAGGAGCAAAAGGGGTGTACCAAAAAGCCACACAGGTACAGAAATATTTATTAGTATCTATTGATTATTTACCAGACAACTCTAAAAATGACACATTTTGCTTTCCTTATTGAATAGTGTAAAGCCTTTAACTCAGTTCCATACTCATGGCTTAGATTCATGTATGGCAACTATGTCAAATAGCTTAAAACATACTCAGTTCTAGAGGATTTTATGTTTATAAATATAATTATTCTCTAATTAGAAATATGCCACCACTGTAATAATATCAGAAATATTTGACATAAAATGTAGCATCCTCCAGGTTAATAATCAGAGTACTCTATGGTTCTTACTATTCTTAGTATCTTAAAACCCATTATTATTTTATGAACTGAAGGAAGTTTAGATTTCAAACTAAGACGTAATCCTACTCATGCCTTTTGTTAATCATTTGATGTATATGGACAATATCAAGTTACATGACTCCATTGGGGGGAAAAACACATTCAGCAACCACTGCATCTCATGGAAACTTTCTCCAATGATATCAACTTATGATTTGAACTCTGTAAGTGTGAAGTTCTTAATATGTACCAAAGAAGAATAGAAACTGATGGCTTGTGTTTGAAATTGTGGATCAAAATGAACCAATGAATTGATAAAAATTATTTGACTATCTCTTTAGACAAGGCACATTGTTCAGGAGGATATCAAGGCAAAAGCAAAATGTATGTTAAGGTACTTATTGTCATCTAGAAGTCAAAGCTTAATGAGAAGAACAAAATTAGGCCAATTAACACTGACACAATACTAGTCTTAACATATGTTTTTGTGAAGATAAAATGGATGACAAATGATCTGGAAGATATCCAAATAAAAACTCACATAATGTGGATGAAAAAAAGGCATATCACCCTAAGGCAACTACACAAAGATTCACATTTCCTCTTAAAAAAGTAATAGGAAGAGACTTACTAGGTGATCAGAGTGCAGATTTTCATGATAGAAACCCCCCCCCCCCGCGCGCACACACACACACACACACACACACACACACACACACACACACACAAACAATCTTGTTCCACAAAGCAATGGTAAAATCTGACAATGGATATGTTGTGATCATTGTCATCGATATCATCATCACAATCACTAGAACTTATATACACTCTAATCTTGCAAACACTTTACAAATATTATCTCATTTTGTCCCACTGGATTTGTCAAATGTATCATCTATAGAGTTTATGAAATACCTAAAATCTAAATACAGAATCCAACCGTGTTCGAAGGTCAATTATTCACATGAAATGAGCAAATAAGTATTGAACAAATCATTGCCATATAGATTTTGGATTTTTAGTGGGAATCAAGGAATTGATGATAGTGAGTCAGGGTAAGGTATCAGTAGGCATCACAGAAAGGATATCCTTAATGAACCTGAATCTACCCAGCCAATTCTCTGACCCCTTTGTTGGATCCTCCTCCAGATCATACACACTAAACATGGGTATACCTCAAGATTCTGGCCTCAGTCCTCTTCTGCCTCTACATTACTTCACTTGTGACCTCATTTCCCATGGAAGGAAAGTAAGACAATTGTACTTCAGTTTTTACTCAGAGTTTATGAGTTCTCTCTCTGGAAGTGGTTAACAGTTTTTTATTATGAATCCATTCTAATTGTTTAAGATTATTGTATTGAGGGGCGGCTAGGTGGCGCAGTGAGTAAGAGCGCCGGCCTCGGAGTTTGGATGACCCGAGATCAGATCCGGCCTCAGAAAATGAGCACCCACGCATAAATCAAATGACTAGCCGTGTAACCTTGAGCAAGTTACTTAACCCCAATTGCTTTAAAAAAAAAAAAAAAAAAAAAGATTATTGTATTGATCAGAGTAGCCAACTCTTTCACAGTTGAACATCATTATAAGGTTGCTTTTACAATACACAACAATCTCCCAGGTCATCTCACTTGATTTTGGATCAGTTCATATAGCTTTTTCCATTTATTTTTTTCCTGAAACCAGCCATCTAATCATCTCTTATAGTACAATATTCCTCAACTGATAAGCATCCCCTCAATTTCCAATTCTTTGAAACCACAAAAAGAGCTGCTATAAATATTTTTGTATATATAAGTCTTTCCCCCCTTTTCTTTGATCTCTTTGAGGTACAGACCTAGTATTGGTATTGCTGGGTCAAAGGGTATGCACAGTTTAATAGACCTTTGGGTATAGTTCCAAATTGTTCTTCAGGATGGATGGACCATTTAACTATCCTGCCAACAGTTTGTAAATGTACCTATTTTTTCCTCGTACCCTTAAGCATTTGTCACTTCTGATAGGTGTGAAGAGGTACCTGAGATTTGTTTTAATTTTCATTTCTCTAATCAATAGTAATTTAGAGAATTTTTTCATGTCTATACGTGGCCTTGATTTTTTTTCTTCTGAAAATTGCCTGTTCATATTCTTCATCCCGTTATCAATTGTGGAATGACTCTTATTTAAATAAATTTAACTCAATTACCTTTGCATTTGAGAAATGAGATTTTTATTAGAGAAACTTGCTATGGAAATTTTGATATTACTCCATTTTTATGGTACCTTTTAGCAAAATGTACTTTCCTGATTATCTCTTTAATCGGTTCTGTTTTTGCTTTTGCTGTGTCCGAAATCATAATTGCTATCCCTAACTTTTTTTTACGTCAGCTGAAGCATAAAAAGATTCTCTTGTCCTGTATTTTCTCTTTGTATGTGTTTTTCTGTTTCAGGTGTATCTCTTATAAACAGCATATTGTAGGATTCTGGTTTCTAATTCATTCTGATATCCACTTCCATTTTGGGGGTAAGTTTATCTCATTCATATTTGCAATTATGATTACCATGTATTTTCCTCCCACCTATTTTCTTCATTTTCTTTTGTTTATCCCCCCTCTTTTTCCCTTTCCCTCCATAAAAATTTGTTTTGTTCCTGACCACTTCCTCCCTTTAATCATCCCCCAGTTCCTTTCTGGAACTGTGATCCAGAATTGCTTATGGGCTGTATAGTTGTCAATCAGTATCAGTCACACCCAGTGTCAACAAAGGTTCCCTAGAATCTCTTCCTGACCAGTTGCCAACCCCCTTTCTTATTTCTGGCTAAAAGCTCCTAAAACTAGAACTACCTCATGGGGCCACTGCTTGTGTTTTTGCTATACTCCAAAGTGATTACCATACGGATATTAAAGACCTTTCCTGCCAACCTCCAAAAGTTTCTTAGGCTGCAAAAACGCCCCACTCTTATCCTTTGTTGACTCTGATGCTCCAAAATTTTATTTGAGGAGTTATTTTAAAGTTGTTCAGAAGTTTACATCACCCAGGTTATTCTATTTCTTACTAGAATCATGATGAAGATATTTTCAGTGTATTTACAGAAGTTAAACTTACATCTCAATTTAATTACAGACATCAAATTTTATCAAATTGAACACCAATCTGCAGAATATTGAATACAAAAAATTCCAACTGTAACTTGTCCTCTAATCATTTCTATCAGAACTCCCTAAAAAGATGAGAAGAATCAGACATTAGTAATAATAATTCTCATTTATATAGTGCTTTTTATTTAATAAAGGCCTATACCTCATCATAAATGTTGTTCTGATGAAAGCATTATGTAGATCTTAAAGTATTATATTACTTTGTTTTCTTGCTGTTATTATTATAACAATCTTTTAAGATAGGTAATACAACTAGCATGATTCCCATTTTGCATGAGGAGGAGAGATTTTGGCTCACAAAATTTAAGTGACTTTTCCATGGTTAGACAGCTGGTAAATTTTAGAACCTGAACGCAGGTCCTGACCCCAAGGGGTTGTGTTCATTCCACCATACCATGTTCCATTTCCCCTTTGTAGTAACATCTTGGTTAGCATGGAGGATGTATTCCAATAGCTAACTTTATTGTCTGAAAGTGTTAAGGCTGAGAAAGAAAAAAAAATATAGGTTTTGACTGAGCTGCTTCATTCCAAGACATCAATTCTCTTTCCTTTGCACCTCCGGTTTTCTGTATCTTTGGTTCTGTGTGCATCGATAAGGGTGCTAGTGGGAGGAAAGGAAGGAAAACTATTCACTCTCTCCAAATCATCCCTTACTCAGTGCTGTGGCATTTGCACATAGTTCTGGTCTCAGTGGTACTTCCTTTTCTTAAATTTAACTACCACAAAGGAAATCATGACTGTGCTTCCAAATTCTACTACACATAGCCAAACTGTTATAATTCCAGAAGATTTGATAACTGAAGAACCCCTGTATGTAGATAGAAGTTTTAGTATCATAGAACTGAAAGACGTTATAACATAGAATGACAGAGTTCAAAGAAACCTTTGAGATGTTGAAATTGAGTCATAAAAGGGCAAGCTTTCTTATCTTCATTTGACAGATGAAGAAAAAAAAAACCCAACAGATGTTGAGTTACCTATTGAAGGTCATAGAGTTAGAGGCTGAGCTAGAAATTGAGTCAACTTGCCCAACCTATCCTTCTGAAGTTTTCATTTATCAAAAGGGTAGCAAATTGTACTTTATTAACTTGGTTTCTTGAGCCTGTTTTAAAAAAAAATTGTTTTATTTGTGTTGTATTGTTTTATTGATGTTTACATCACTGTCACCTCCCGATGGCCCCTTCTGCCCCCTAACCCCATAAAACCTTCTCTCATAATAAATAAAATTAAGCAACAGAAAGCAACACATTAGCCATGCCTGAAAACTTATGTCTATTCCACACTGATAGTACATTACCTCTTTCATGAGGCAGGAGGTAGGCTTTACCATCAGCTCTCTGAAGTCAGAGGATCATTGGATAATAGATTAAAGATTTGGGAAATACCTAAGAGGTAAAATCAGATTCAACCTCCTAATTTTGCAGATAAGGAAACTGAGATTCTAAGAAGCAAAATGACTTACCTAGGGTAATATAGCTAGTAAGAGCCTGAGGTGTGACCTGAAGTTAAGCACTTTTTAAAGGCCAAACTGCTTCTATACCACTCATGATTGGTCATTTCATTCAACAAAGTTCTGAAATCTTTTGATTTTTTTCCTTTATATTATTAGAGCCATTGTGTAGATTCCTCCTCCAACACCCATTCTGCTTACTTTGCATACAAGTCTTCCCAGCATTCTCTGAATTCTTTATATATTCATCATTTCTTAAGGTTTATTTGTAGCTCTTGGGAGCCCCTGGCATTTCTTAGGGTAAGTCCTGATGAGAATGGCTAACCTAGGGTTCAAGTAACTCTTCATTCTGCATCTCCTAAAATCACAGCTTACCAGCCTCCACTAATGCATTTATATTTAATCTTTAGCTAGAAGCCAGAAGTAGTTCAATCCAAAGGTATTTACTTAATGAAATGGTTTAGTAAGAAAAGCAGCAATAAAACATTTTCCTTATAAACCCAGGGCACACTTTCTCACAAATACATATAGCATAAGTGAGAAAAATGCACTTGTGTAGGGAAAGCAAATAGTGAGATAGAAACAGAAAACATTTGACCAAGGGATATGTGTGGAGAGGCATTCAGTACAGCAAATATGTTGTCATGGCACTTCAATGAGAGGGCAACTCATGTCTTTGATGGTACAAGGTGCTAATGTCTTCTGGGGTCATCGGCACAAGGCTCTCCACTGGTCTCTGTTTGATACTTTCCATTTAGAAACATAGACTGGTGGCAAACTGCAGTCTTGAGGTTACATGTGACCTTCTGGATCATTGGGTGAAGTCTTTGACTGAGTACAAGTTTTGTAGAACAAATCCTTTTATTGAGGGGATTTGTTCTGTTGTTTGGATTTAATCAAAGGGCCCCACTTGAGGATCTAGAGGGCCACATGTGACCTTGAGGCCACAAATTCCCCACTCCTTTGGCTTTTTGTCTGTTTATCCATCGCTATTGAAAATGACCATGGCATCAGGGAAATGATGACATGACTTGCAGTTGACTTTGGTTTGAGTGAATGAAGGCTGTGCAAGGTCACCAGCCTCACTTTATCCTCCAGAACCATCTGGATCCAGTGACCAGATATTCATCAGGATGACTGGAGAAGGCCCACAATGCAATGGGAGACCCTGGCCCTTTTAGGCAAAGGCCTTTGCAAGTACTCACTTAGAGTGAGGTAACACCCATTCAGTAAATAGGACCCTTTAAGAAGTGAGTCAAAGGATGGTCCCTTTAATTAGAAATATGGCAGCTGCCATGTACTATACCACTAGACTCAGAGTCTGTTAGATTGAACTTGTAGTTTTAGCCAGATACTGATTGGCTGGATTCTCTTCCATTAGACACAGTCTTTACCAGAAACTGTTTTGTTCTGTTGAACATTCTATTGTGTCCATTTCCTGAATCACCTGAAATCCTTGGCTATCTATGTTAAGGTAAAGGTGAACTCTGACATTCTTTCTTAATAGTATTCTATTAAGTATTCTTATTAGTATTAATAGTATTCTATTATTCTTTCTGTATCTCCTAAAGAAAAGACCGGAACACCCATGCTGTTTCTAGATAACTAGCAAAAAATCCTCCTCTTTTCTTTGTTCTTCAGAATCTTGGTCATTGAGATCTTTCTTTTCTGCAGGAGGAGATTCTCAGTCCCACATATGAATGTTTTTTATAGAGAACAGGTACTGTAGCTCGGCCAGTTAACACCCTTTTACTCTAATCTTTAAAATTTTATTCCTGGCCCAGGACCTTGAACACCATTACGCCAGAGAAAACACTCTACTTGGTTTTTGGTGTACTTGCTACTTTTCGATCTCTGAAGGCTGGCAACAGACCAGCTAATGGTTGTTTGTTTACTATCTAGCAAGCAATTCTGGAGTTTACAATTCCTTAAATTTCATACTCTAAGAGGTTTTCATTCTCCCATGTGGATGAGTGGGTTGGGATATATCAAAGTGACAGGTGAAATCAAGGTATAATATCACTATCTCAACTATTTGCCTGATCAAATTCTTGACCTATATATATGTCTGTATGTACACACATATACACATATGCACATGTACACACATTAGATATAAATAAACATGTATACATATATACACACATTCTTATATGTATACCTGTGTGCTGTATATGCACATGTGTATATGTGTGTATGTATGTTATATATACAACAAACATATATATGTATATATATATATATAAATGTGTTAGAAAATCTTTCAAGTACTTTTATCCTTTATAGTGAAATATTATGTTACATTTATATGCCACAATTTGTCCAGCTATTCTGAGCAACTACTTTTACTTCTTTAATACTACACATGTGCTGAATATACATGTATGTACACATATATACACATATATTACATGTACATGTTTATACATATAAAATATATTGCACATGCCTATACTATGTTTTTGATCTTTTGGAGCTGTATGAATGGTTATGGTTTTCCTGGGTCAAATAATACATTAAATTTAGTTTAATGTATTTATTTATGATAAGGTATATTATATATTGTAAAATACAATAAATTTAGTTTAATGACCTTAATATAATGTAAAATTGCTTTTCATATGGTATATTTCTAAAGTTAATGTGTAACCACCAGCCAAGTTTTCCTCCAGTATCTCATCCTGCATGGCTGAAATTATATCAAAGAAGCCTCAAATCTGTAGGGCCTTACCAAGCTGGAATAGGCCCAGTCTTTCATCTCAGAATGAGATGAGCAAAATCTGGAGAAGTTCATCACTATGTCAGTCACAGAGGAAAACATTTTTGTTTTGGATGCAGCAACTCATGAAGACTATCTACTTAGGCACAGAGGGGCTGTGATCTCCATTGGTGGATGGCACATCTATATAACGAATCTTTGAAGAAATAAGAATATTTGTGGTCTGTGCATGGGCAAGGAGGGTATTTAGGACAGTTTCCCATACATGCCTGTTAGACAGTGCATACTAAATTAGAGTCAGCTCCAAGAACACTCAGACTGAGATGGCTGCAGTTCTATCCCAGAAATTGGAGCTGATAAGAGCAGCTGGAGCCCAATAGAACCAGCCTCCATGAAAGGATGAAAGAAAGAAAACAAATGAAATCAACTTTTTTGAAGTGTGAACTGAAATAATCCCTCTCAAGCTCACCTCAGTGAGTCTAGTAAGCCAGACAGAGATGTGCAAAGGAGAAAGTGGGACAGCAGGCCTCCAAGGGCAGCTCAGAGAAATAGAAAGAGCCTAGGCTCTGGAATCAGAGGGCCTGGATTCTAAGCCCACCTCTGCCAATGTATTGCTGTCCTGCCTTGTTCAAGACAACCTCCTTCAGCCTCAGTTTCATTATGTGTAAAATGAGAATCATGAACTAGATGGTCTTTGATATCTCTTCTAACTACATTTATAATCCCATGACCCTATACAGACTTGTCTACTCAAATCAGACAATGTAGAAATCTACTTCTTGGGGTGAGGGGAGAAAAGGTTGAGACTTCTGACCAGCCTGAGAATTCCTTATTAAGTCGGATTTCTTCTTAAAGGTGGCTCCACACATAAATAAGAGGATGGAAACAGAGCAGAAAAGCTTCTAACCCACTGAATTTCTAGTCTTAGTCTTTGATGTCCTCTTATCTCAAAAGGTATCACCAACATTCTGTGGTGTAGGTATGCCCTCCACTGATATGGAAAACAGGCCATCCAACAGAGCCACAAGATTCTATAATTAAAATGAATTTTAACTCTCTCTCTCTCTCTCTCTCTCTCTCTCTCTCTCTCTCTCTCTCTCTCTCTTTCTCTCTCTTCTCTCTCTCTCTCTCTCTCTCTCTTCTCTCTCTCTCTCTCTCTCTCTTCTCTCTCTCTCTCTCTCTCTCTCTCTCTCTCTTCTCTCTCTCTCTCTCTCTCTCTCTCTCTCTCTCTCTCTCTTCTCTTTCTCTCTCTCTTTCTCTCTCTCTCTCTCTCTCTCTCTCTCTCTCTCTCTCTCTCTCTCTCTCTCTCTCCCTCTCCCTCTCCCTCTCCCTCTCTCTCTCTTCTCTCTCTCTCTCTCTCTCTCTCTCTCTCTCTCTCTCTCTCTCTCTCTGTCTATCTGTGTCTGTGTCTGTCTTTATCTCTCTCTCTCTCTCTCCTCTCTGTCTTTCCTTTCTTCCCTCCATTTCCATTATTCTCCAATTAAGAGGGAGATAAATATCATAGTGGACAAAATGCTGATCTTAGAGTCTGGAAGTCCTGAGTTCCAAACCTAATTCAGACTGTTACATGCTGTGTAACCCTGGGCAGGTCTCTTAAACTAGCTAAGCCTCAAATTCTTCAATTGTAAAAAAGGTTTAGACTCAATGGACTTTAAAGTTCTTTCCAATTATAAATTTATGATGCTATAATTTCCCTAGGTTCCCCTTGTCAGCCCTCTGCTTTTAACCTTCCTTATTTCTTTCTTCTCTCTATAACATATTATTTTACTGACCCTTTGGGTAAATTTGGTACTAGCAGATACCATAACTTTGGTTTTTGTCTTAATCTTTGTTTCACTTCAGTTTCTAGTTGCTGGTTTACTACTGATTGCGCAGTTATGCCAACTGTAACCATTCCCACAATTCTTATGCTTCCCCCGAAAGACTGTTCACAGACATACAGCAGAAGACTCATGACATTCCAACAAAACTGGGCTGATTAGAACCTACCACTGAATGCAGGAAAGAACTATACTTCTCTTAATTTTGAAAGTAGTTTATGTTTCACAAGCTGCTGTTGTCTTAA
This sequence comes from Gymnobelideus leadbeateri, assembly GCA_011680675.1. Taxonomy (NCBI): domain Eukaryota; kingdom Metazoa; phylum Chordata; class Mammalia; order Diprotodontia; family Petauridae; genus Gymnobelideus; species Gymnobelideus leadbeateri. The sequence continues at coordinate 426,896 of WOXC01009817.1, read as the reverse complement.
GTACTTATGATACCAGTGGGAGCGGAGGTGGGGGGAAAGACAAATAGTTTTCTGAAAATATCTCTTCAGGAAAAGAGTGCTCCCCACTACCTATAAAACATTCATAACACCTTCATTGTGCTGTAAATCCTTAGCAGGAGTTGATAAGAGTGTATGAATTTTTAATGTAACATTTATAAATGGTTATTAAAACTATCTTTAAAGTAAAGTGTCAGTTTATTTTTAATTAACTGTTGGCCATTTACGTTCCCCAATAGCCCGTGGGAAATAGCAATAGTTTCCCCTGCCAGTTGCCCTAAGGTCCCCATATTTAACCCTTTTGTAATCATTAGCAAACACAACAAGCAATGAGAGGCCAGTGAGCAACATTTTGGATGGGTTGATCAGTCAGATAGGGAACCCCAATGAGGGTCAAAGAACCAAGAAAGTCTCCATGGTCCTTTTCGTTTTAATGTTTTTTGATTAAGAGAAACACTGCTTTTCTCTGTCTCTCTGTACACCCCTGTCAAACCTCATCTGCCCATACTCAGCAGGATAAATAAGAATCAGGCAAAGTAGAGCTCATCTTTTTTCCTCCAATCAACTGTCCCAACTGTGCCAATGATGTGAACTTCTTCATCTCTGCTTGGTTTTGGATACTATCCCCTAGAATCAGCAAAATCTTTTCTCTACATTTCACTGCCAGAAAGCTACTTTCTGCCTATTGCCTTGTGGTTTCCTCAGATGCTAACTCTGGCTTACTTACCCAGCTCCCTGCCATTTTTCCTCCTAGCTGTGTATTGCCAACACAGGGGTTCTTGATAAGTTCTGTGAATCTTTTTCTTAAGAAAATCTTGATAAATATCTCAATTACAATATAACTGATTTTCTTTGTTATCTTATATGTTGTATTGTATGTGCTTAAAATAATGATTCTTAGAATGTACCTGTTAGCTTTGCAAAACTGCCAAAGGAATCCATGACATAGAAAAAGGTTAAGAATCCCTCATCCCAAATAACAGTTTATCCAGCTGAAACTCTGACAGTCTCACACCTTGAGACCTATCATACCCACTTGTCAAAGTTTTTGATCATCCTTACTAATCTGTCTTGATAGAAGGTCTGGACTTGGTGCTAAACTGTTGTATACCATGTTGGATTATTGGGGAATAGTTATCCCTCAGAATTCCCCCTCAAATTGAAAGTTATCTATGTGCATATAGATTTCTCTGTTATAATTTGGATGCTTCCAAATTGACTGAAGGGGATATTCTTTTGTGCCAGTGATATCAAGTAGGGAATGATTTAGAAGATTCCCATTGTCAGATCCAGGATGAGTTAGACCTTTCTACCCAAAGACTCTATTTTTAACACTGTATCAATTCAAGTCCACAGGATTTTATTGAATGCTGATATGAATACTGTACCTAATCTTATGCTCAAAATTTTGAGAGATATGAGAACCCAGGAATCTGACCTTTGAGGAAATTAAGAAACCTAAGTAACTCTTTTTCCTTCAAAGTTAAATTAATTTTCCATGACCTTTACTATGCCTTTCCAATCCTCAATGATACCTCTTTTCCCTGAATTCCTAACATGCTAAGTATCTATATTTATCAAGGTCATTTTATAAGACTAAATCATATTTGTACAGTGATTTATGCTGTCAAAAGTCATTTTTCTCATAATAATCCCATAAGCTAAGTAGTCCAAAGGTTACTATATTTATTTTATTTATCATAAAACTGAAATTTAGCTAAAGGATTTGCCCATTCAAATAATTATCTATTAAAAGCTAGGATTTGAACCTAAGGCTCATGACTTCAAGTATAAAACTTTAAAGTTTTACTGATATTCACTTTTAATAAGTTGGGGGGGGGTGAAGCATTATGCTAAGAATCAGAAGACCTGGAGTCTAATCCAAATGCTACTAATAATAACTACGAAATTTGAGGAAGAGAAGAAATGCTGGATCTTTAAAATGATGAGGTTGGACGGAATCATCTCCAAGGTCCTTCTCAACTTTAATGATCTGCATTCTAAAATTTCTTCTCCCACTGACATTCTAGTTTTTAAGGTTTCTTCCATACATTCTATGGTCAAAGTTCTCTTCCTAATATTCCGTGAATATATGAATATATCATTCATTGCCAAATAGAACATTAAGTCTTTGTAGTTTCTGGTCTAAGTATAATGTCCAAATATAATTTTTATCAATCACTGTTGTTGAAAATGAGTAAGTTGGAGGAGGATGTGGTCATCCTCTATCATTCCCCAATGATTAGAGATGTAGTTTGGCCAGCTCTAACTTCCCTTAAAAACTTGTTTTGGATCTATCGCCTGTGGACTTATTTAAGCCCTTCTTGATCCTATTTATAGACTTGTGGGAGCTTAGAGCCAGCATGGAAATGTCAGGCTGCCAACCAAATAAGATAATCTTTGTCCATTATCACCAAGATTCAAGGCATTATTTGTGACTTTTAAAATTAATTTTTGAATATGGGGGTGGAGGAAGTGGGGGAACAGTTTCAATGGGGGGTGTTAACTGCAGTAGAGAAATACTACTGGGATAATTATGCTCTCTAAATGAACTTGACTCCCCGACTAGTGTCAGGTTTTGCTAAGTGCCCTGGGCCCAACTGAGACTAATTAGGATTGCATTAAATATTAAAGCTTTCTGACACCAGGGTTTCAATGGTGACAGAAGAGAAAAAATCCTGTAACCTAATCTGGACCCAAAAGGAGTAATTTATGTTCCCTTCTTATAACAAAAGAAAATCCAATTATATGGATGGATGAAAGATATATTTAAAGTTGAAGTTAACTTAATTATATATGTATATGCATACATATATACTGTACATAAAAATAACATTAATATGCTCAACAGAGACAATTTCTGCCTGCTACTTGGCAAGCCAAACCTGTTGATTGCTCTCCTATAAAACATATTGAAGATGGAAATTACATATTTGCCTATAAACCAATTCAATATATTAGAAAATGTGTTATGAAGATGGACACTGCCATTAAAAATAAGATAATATCTCTTCTGCTTTCTTTTTTGGTTTTAAAAAATGGGTCAAATAATATAGACTCCAAATAGACTAGGGCTTTAAGTAATGTCCCAGACAGTTGTATACTGGGAGAAAAACAATAAAAAGCTAGGCATTGGAGTCAATTGAAACTAGATTCTAAAGTAGTCAGGAACTTACTAGCTCTGTGACTATGGATAAGTTATTTAACTTCTCCAAGCCTCAGTTTTCTCATCTTTAAAATAAGAATACTCACACCTATATTACTTCTCCCCACAGAGTGGGCACCATGGGGATCAATGCACAGAAGATGACACATATAAAGCATCTTGCAAATTTTAAAGTGCTCCCGCAATGTCAATTATAATTTTGACCTTCTAGAATAGCACAGAGGTCAGGAGATTTGGATTGGGTCCCAGATATGCCAGCTATCTCTAGGATTTTAGGCAAGTAACCTCAGCTTTCTGACCCTCAGCCACCTCATCTATAAAATGAAAATAACACCCTCTCCCTCACTCAGATATTTGTTGTGGGGATCAAATGCAACAATAGATCAAAACCTGCATTTATAAAGTAAAAGTCTACGTAAACATAGTTATTATTATTTGTATAACTGATAATGTTTGTATTAGTACTTCATCAAATAAGTGAAATCATCAGGCCTTGGCACATTTTTTTGAATGAGTCCTGGGCTAAGGGTCAGAGAAAATGAGGACTACCACTTATTTGGTACACAGCCTTAGGAGAATTGCTTCCATATTTTTAGCTTCATTTCCCCATCTTCAAAATGATTCTCCCTTCCAGGTCTAAGACATTTTCGACAAGTTATTCAGGTTGTTTTTGGGATATGCTTATCAGATGAAGACACAACCTTTGGCAACCTCTTTGGATCTGCCAGCAAACATGTAGACTATTCAGAATCTGTGTCATCTCATACTTTGTAAGTAGGCAGCCAAATTAGAGATCAAAATAATTTGAGCGTGGATAGGTCTTTGGCCATCTGCCTGACACAAATACTTGATCTTCTCTGTGCCTCATATCTGACCTTTCAAAGTTTCTAAGCTCCTGATCACAGTATCTGCCAAGGCCACACACATACCTCTCCATAATCCAACCATCTTCAAGCTCTGAAAGCTTGTCTGTGTCCAGACTTTCCAATCCTTACTCCCAGTCACAGTAATTGGATAAACCCTAACACTCCTCCAAAGGACATATCCATCAATTGCTTTCTGTTCTATTCATTATACCTGTGATTTCCCAAAATAAGCCATCTCTCCTTTGTCCACATTCCATTAGTAATTTTGCTTTTCCCTATTAGAATATATGCTACTTATTGGGGAGGACTGACTTTGTTTATATATTTTTATCCAAAGGACCTGGAAAAAATCTTATTTATTAACTCTTGGCCTGACTTTTTTTCCTCATTCATTCATTCATTCATTCATCCATTCACATATGCATGCATGCATTCATTCATTTAAAAATCTTTGGCATTTTGCAGTGTGGAGGGTCTTTTAGAGTAAACTGTAAGGTTTCCCTATAGAAAATGGTAAAATCAAGTTTTTTATGCTGAAAAGAGTTTCAGCTGTCTCTGCTGAATACAGAAGCTTCAAAACTATGTGATATTTTTCCACTCTCCAAATAACAATAACAAATACATGAAATTATGAAAAATCTATTTTTTTTTATCTACAGGAAGTTTGTTGCTAAGAGTTGCTAAGGGTTACTAGATGTTTATACATCCTTGGTATTTGATAACTGAAGCTACTAGAGGAAGGAAATACAGAGAATGTAGCTTGGTGGAGGAGGAGGAGAGAACTGGGATTTTTGGCAGATCAAAGTACCCCAACCTATTTTTGAGAATGAGAGATGAGGGTTATGTGTAGGGACCAGAACCAAGCTCATCATTATCTCTACCATTTGCTACCAATGTGATCTTACGGAAAACTTTGAGGTGAAACTTTCTGGACTTCTGGTTCCCATCTATAAAATGAAAAAGGATGAATGTATAGATTCCTTTTAGTTCTAAATGTATTGTTCTATTAAGTTGTTGGGAAACTGAGCAACAACTTTCCCCAGAATCCTGGATTCTTAAGCACTGGAACATCTCCTAACTCATACTGCCTGTAGCCCTTTTATTCAAGTTCAAGATGATCCTGCTTCATCATCCATATCTTACTGAACAAACATTTGTATCCCCTAAGTTCTGCCTTGGCCATTCTTTTCCTCTTCTCTTCCCTCTCCTCCCTTGCCTTCACTTCTCTTATCTTTTTACACTATCTCCTTAGGTAATCTCATCAACTCACAGTTTAACAATCAGCTCTAGATATATATCTCCCTTATACATTTAACCCATTTGTTCATTCACCAATTTTCTATATTTACACCCGCCTATTATTTTCAAATATATCTCCCATAGGCATTTCAAACTCAATGTATGTAACACATAACACATCTCCCTCCCTACTCCCCTGCATGCTTACCATTTCCCTATTTGACTTTTGAGGGAAGTCATTCAATTCAACTAAACTTCACAACCTGAGAGTCATTATCTTCTTTATTTTCCTTCAGACTCTATATTTGTCAATTGCCAAATCTTGCCAATTCAACCTTTACAATAGCTCTTGCATTCATGTTCTCTCCCCTTCTATGGTCAATACCCCAATTCAAGAACATGTTACCCTTCATTTGGCACATTATAACAGCCTCCTAATTGGATTTCCTACTTCCAGTTTCTACTTGTATTGATCCATCTTTCACAGATCTGCTAAAATAATTCTGCTAAAAAATAGGACACAGTCATATGACTTGCCTACTCAGGGATTCTGAGCAACACCTTTTTTTGAATCTAGAATAAAACCCAAATTCCATTGTTTTGCTTTCAATTTCTCACACAATCTAGACCCAACCTCTTTCTCTACATGCATTGGATTTTACTATCCATAAAGTCTGCCTTCCAGTCAAATTGGTCTTTATTACTTTTTTACATGCAACATCCTATCTCCTACTCCATGTCTTTGCAAGGTTGCTCCCTATGCCTAGAATTATCTCCATCCTCTCTTCTATCCTACAGTCTCCCTAATTTTTTTTTCAAAGTTCAGTTCCAGTGTCTCACCTTTCTTGATTTTCTAACTTGTTTGTACCCTCCCTGCAGAACCAATTTTGTATCTATTAAGTTGAGGTATATTTCATAATTTATTTTCTATGCATGTGTAAACTTCTTGAGAGCCAGGGAGTATTTAATATTTGTATCACTAGCACCTAGGACAGTATCCTGCATATAGCAGATTGTCAATAAATACTTGTTAAATTATTGAAACAAGAAATTAGTTGAAACTAGGTTTTTCAAAGGAAGAATATTTAAACTATTAGAACTCCTGTGTATAGGATTCTAGAGACACTTTATTGCAAGGAGAACACTGAAAAAGTGTGTCTCCACATGAGAATTTTTATTAATTTGCAATTGAAGCACTTCCTATTGATGCCATACAAGCTCTGGGAACCCCTTGAGCTCTCTTTGAATCTTCCCAAGTGAAGCATTTGCCTGAGGCCATAGGCCTTTCATTGTGGCTCAGCCCAAATCTTTAGCCCTCCTTTGTCCAGCAATTTCCCACCCTTGATCCTCCCAAAATATCTATACCCAAATCTGTTCTACCCTTGAACTGGCCTAGGATACCTTTGTGTGTCTGCTCCAGGAGGCCTCCAGCAACTTCTCTCCTTTAATCTCTCATTTACTGGAGTCGGACCTCATTGACTCCTCCTGAAGACCCTCCCCAAACTCCTCCTCTAGACCATCCCTAGATTGCTCCCACAACCTCTCTGTATATAAGACCCCATCTTGTCTCCATGTGGTGTGAGAGTGCCATAGAATTTTCTAGCACAGACTTGCTCTGTGTCAGATGATTCTGGCCTGCTTGTCCTTACAGATCCTGAGGCTCCTTAAAAGTCTATCCAATATTGGCAAACTTTGAATAAACGTTGCTTTTCTTTGGCTGAGAGAAGAAATAAGTTAAATTTGGGGGCACACTTTGAGAAATGCTGTGTAATTTGACCAGATGAGACTCTGAGCAGCCGTTGAGAGCTCCCTGGCTTTGAAGATCCACATGTTGATGCTTCCCTCTCTGGTAACTGTGATTTGGTACTAATGTAATGGTTGGACAGTTTGGAAGCCTGTCTGCTTGATCTGTTTGTTTCTCTGTCTTGTGAGTTCTGTCTGTATACTTTGAAGTTCAGGGTACTGACCTTTTTCCCCTGAACTAGGTAAACAATATGTTTGATTGATTAAAGTAAGCTTGCTAACCCCCCAAAAATAATAATAATAATAAATAAAAAATAAAAAGAAATGAGTTGAATTCATTTGCTAGAACCCCGTGTGTTGGTATTTTAGGGTCTTCAGAACCCCTAACTCTAAACCTCATCATTTTATGGTGACCCTCTTCATTTTTATGGTTCCCTGACTGAAGACCCTCTTCACTAAGAAAAGGAGAATTATTCTTAAAGTACATTCACCTTGTAAGGAGAAGACAATAAACCATTCCTATCTGCAGCAAAGAGTCAGGGAGAATGTGTTCCTTTCTGATATTTTCCCTTCTCTTGGTCAGTAATTTCTGTGGGCAATGTGTTTAACATGGTATGTAGCTCTGTCCCTTTCTGCCCCTATGTCCCCAAATTTGTCCCGCAAAACTTTTTTGGGGGGTTGGGGGGAAGTTAATGAAAGCTCTTGAGTAGGTAGTCAGCATCCCAAACTATAGTTTCTGCCTATTCCAGAGTGTCACACATATCTCTTTACTCATACACATTTCCATGAAGTGAGAAACTACTAAAAGTACCCTGCTACCCATAGCAAATAAAATTAAATTTGAAGCAATTTCAAAGAATAAAGTCCTGGTAACTGGGGAACAGGAAAATCCTCATGCAGGAGGTGAAACTTTATCTAAGCCTGGAAGAAAATGAGAGGGTCTAAAAGGTAAAGGTAAAGAGGGGATGAATACAGAGAATGAGAGATAGACTATGTGAAATGAGAAAGAGAAGAATGTCATATCTAGTGAAATTAATGAATACACCATGAAACAGAGTTTCTGGTAATAAATCATCAATTTGTTAATTAGAGTAGCCAGCAGTCAATAAATCAACAGTCAGTGATTTCTCTCAAAAGCCAAAGGAAGACCCTGAAATGCTTTAAATATTTTCTGAAAGGTAATTTCCTTGACAAGTGAAACTCAGCCTTGATTGGTAGACATTTAATGAGATGAAAAGGTGGGCTAAAAGTCTTAAGATCCTCCTACTGATAATGTGTCTTGATCATGAAATTCAGCAGCCTTCAGCAATTTAGGCGGAGGAATCCATCTCCAATCTGACCTCTTTGGCTGGTTTTCTCCTTTATGATATAGGTCAACCCAAACTCTAATGGAAGGTAAGTCCCCAGAGTATGGACTTACCCAGACAAGATTCTATTTATACTCTAAACAGAAATTAAGTCTCCCAATTGGGTGGGTTTAGGCCCAAGATTGATAAGCATGTTCCTTGAGGGCTAGGAGTATTCTTATCTATCAGCCAAATCCTTCAGGGATTGACTTTAACAAGAGATAGGCCTTAACAAAGAAGTAGAAGGAGAAAAGCCTGGATCCCAATTTAATAATGAGTTATTAATATAATAGTATAAGGATAATTTTTCTCAATAGGGAAGAGAAAGAAAGGCAGTTTGGCTAAAACGCAGTGTGTTCAGGAAAGCAATGTTTATTAAGTTTGAAAAGGTAGGCTTGTGTCAAATTGCAAAAGTCTTAAAAGTCAAATAGAACATTATGTGTTTATTCTAGAGATAAGAAGGAATCCTAGTGAAGGAGTGATAGGGTCAAACTTTTTCTTTAGTAATATTACTTTGGTACCTCTATGGAAGATGGATGGAAAGGGAAAGAAACTAGAATCAAAGTAACTAATTAGGAGGATATTTAAATAGTCCAGATGAGAGGTGAAGAGTCTCTGAACTAGGGAGTAGACATGGGTGTACAATGAATTGGACATTATCTAGAGCTCTTGTACTAGAAGAACTAAGGCATTGGATACCAAGGGTGATGTAGAGGAATGAGTGAAGGATGACTCAGGTTTATAATCTGGGTGACTTGAATGATGGTGGTGCACTTGAACCATGGATCATAGAAGATGATCAGTCATTGTAATCACACTAATGTTTTCCAGTATTAGCATGATGTCCAAGTCTCTTCCCATTTCAATCCATCCTCCCATTGTTAAAGTGACTTTCCTAAAACACAGGTTCAATCATGTCAATCCCATATTTAATGGTTCCCCCAAACTGCAATGCCTCCCTATCAACTCCATTATCAATGCCAAATCTTCTCTTTTACAATCATGCTAAGGCCTTTTATATCAAACCTTTTCCCTTCCCTTTTCCTGTCTTATACTATCCTCCCTGCCATGTACTCTATAATCCAGTGATACTATCTTTGCCATTCCTTGAATACCATTCTCTTAGCTCTGAATATTTCTCTGGCATTTGCTCCAACCCTCTCCTAGAATGCTCTCTCCTTCCTCATCCCTGCCTCGTGATTCTCTGGCCTTTTTCAAATTCCAACTAAAATCTCACTTTCTGCAAGAAGCCTGTTCCAATCTCTCTTAATTCTAATGATATTCCTCCACTATTTTTTTCTATTTATCTTTTATCAAGTTTGTTTGTACATATGTATCTGCTTGTTATCTCTTCCATTTTATTGTGAGCTCCTTAAAAGCAGATACTGTCTTTTGGATTTTTTTTTTTTGTATCCCCCATGCTTAGCACAATGCATAGAAAGCACTCAATTAATGTGTATTGACTGACTATTGACTGACTGACAATGCAGGGTCAATGACAATGCAAACAACTAACAATGTAGTTACCTTTACACCAGTGGTTCAACTTTGTACTTACTGAGACTAGGACCACAGAAGAGTTGAAATCCAGACCTAAAACAGAAACAAAATCTACTGCTAGGTAAAATAAACAACAACAACAACAATTTGGAAGAAAGAAAGATTGGAGGAGAGGATAATTAGTTTTGTTTCAGAAACATTGACTTTGAGATATCCATACTTTGGGTCCATCTGAGATCATGGATTTAATTAGTGGTTTTCTTGGATTTTGTATCCTGTGTATTCATGGATGTCTCTAATGATAGGCTTTTTCCTAAATTGTAGCTGTGTTCTGTCACATCTGGTAGAGTCCAATTAATTGTGTAGTTTTTCCTTGTACTTTACTTTTTTTGTTTTTTTGCTTAAAACATCTTCGTATAGATTTGCATGACTACAGTTAAACATATTCTTATCAGATTTTGTTAAACACACCTGATGACTGGCCAGGAATCTGTCATTCCTATTTTTCAACTCATGGATTATAAATCCAAATCCAGTTTCCAGACACCTTTTTAACCAGCTGTTCATTTCCCAAAATGTGTCTTTCTCTTCAGAAAGTCATTGGTTTTGATTGGCAGCAGTTATCAAAATACCACCTGTGATCCTAAGGTCTTTATTTTTTTGCCTAAGGCTTTATAATCTTTAGAAATGTTTTTAGCTTGGCCTTTTATGACCATGTCAATGAACTTAAGAAGATGCTAAGCATTTGGTATAGTATTTCTTGGGATGTTCTGTGACATCTTGGTTACATGCCTCAGAAAGAAAGTAGGTTTTTCTATTAATGCTATTAATTCAAAAAATTGCTTCAGTTCCCCCTTAGGATATAGTTTACATTCACCACTATTCAATTTTTTCTTCTGACTTTTATTTGATAATCTCTTACCTGACTACAAAGATAGAACCATTTCATCATTCCTTGTAGGATGAATGGAAGTTTCATCTTCAGAGCACCAAGATTCCTCCTCTTTGAGAATAGCCTCATATCTATCCCTTAACTTAAAATAGTCTATGGTTCTCCCTCTGTAGCAGCAAGCACCCTATCATACCCAGGGTGGCTGCCAACACAGGTTCCTAGATCAGAAAGCAACTCAAAAGGGGTTAACAATCTTGCCTTAATCAAACCTATGTCATTTACTTAGCTCAGGAGGAAAATGGTCAATACCCTGAACTTTAGAGAATATAAGCAAGTCAGAAGCAGAAGTTATAAGCAGACAGAGAAACAGATCAGCAGACAGGCTTCCAATTGTCTGACCATTACATCCATACCTAGTCAGTTACCAGAGAGGGAAGCACGAACATCTGGGTTTTCAAAGCCAGGGGGCTTAACAGCCCAGAGTCATATCTGGTCAAATCACATAACTCTTCTCAAAGTGATCCCCAAAACAAAACCTCACATCAGGGTATATATAGCCTTTCCCTGGATCAGAGAATGCCACAGGCTTCTTGACCCACTGCCCAATCACCAAGCACCAAGGTGTAGGCATTCCTGAAAAAGAAGCCTCCCACCACAGGCTCCATGTGACCACATTCAGCCTATTAGAGGGCAGAGTATATTTTCAAATCAAGGGAGGTTCTCAGAGTCACTTAAGCCTATTAACAGGCCTAAGGGTAGAGAAGATCTTAAATTCCTATTCCCATAACACCCTCTCCCCTTCTCTTCTGCCCTTCTTCTATCCTCAAATTCCCTGATGCAATTCAGAACTTTCTGTCTCTTTAAGATATCTTTTTCTTATTTTTCCACACTACTTTTCTCATTCATTTGTTTATCAGTCTAGTTGTTCATTTATTTATTTATCACTCAAGTGGCACTTTATTCTCCCTGACAGCCAGAAGAATAATGTGTTCCTTTAGTTCTTGTGCTTCTTATTCTAGGAAAGATACAAGATTGTACTTTGAAATATGATGTGTGATCTACTTAGGACAAACATTGATTTTGATGTAGTTTCCTTTTGTGACAACAATGGTTATTTGTGGGTGCTGATCTAGAATGTCTGATGTTAATCAGATGAAAATGGATTGAACATAGTTTTTGACATTTTAGGTGGGCTCTGTCAGTTGAATGCCATATATATTTCATTGTTTTTATTTGTTGTTTTATATTCCATAGTTTTTAAAGATGCATATTTCTCCAATTAAAATTGCAAAAGTTATAGCTCTTAAAGAGTACACTTCAATAACTGTTAGAGATGATGTAATGGTTGTTGGTGTGGATATATCAAACATGTCTTACCCATAATAAAACAAACTCAGCCACATGGAAGCATGAAGGAAGATGTTCTTGAAAACAACAAATTTTAAGAACTTAAAACTTGTTAAAGAAAACCTGATTTGCCTTCAGAAAATAAACAAATACTATAATACTATATACTATACTATATACTAAATACTAAATATACTAAATATATACTAAATATACTACTATATACTATATACTAAATACTATAAGAGACATTTGAAAGTGTTCCTATTTATTTATCTATCATATGGCATAGGCTTCTTGAATTTATAAGAAGAGCAAGAAACAAAGTAAAAAAAAAATCTAACTTTTACTACAAACAACCCCTCCCCCCCCCCCCCCACAAATAGCCATGTCTATAATGGGTTAGAATGAAGTAACAAGGCAACTTTAGGGAAAGATGAAAGGTCACATATGCCAAGTGAGTTAAACCATCATTACCTGTCTGGACACTAATCCTTATCAGACCTGGTTGGGGAGAGTCCTACATGCAGAAGCCAAGAGACCCAAGAATATCAGCCTCCCTATCCCTTACCATAGGACTGCTTTCAGCCTGGACTCTGTAGATATCACTGAGGGAAGTGAAACCATTATCCTTATCACCACCACCACCAGGCCCTGATCAGTTGCCATCAATTAGCAATTAAGCTTAAGAGCCTAGGAAATAGCTATGCTACCATGCCATATACTCACCCTAGACTACTAGCCCTATCAATAGTCAATAAATAATTATTTAACACATATTGTGCTAAGCACTGGTGATGCAAAATAAGCTAAAAACAAAAACTAAACTAAACTAAAACAAAAAACCCCCAAAGTCCCTGCCATCAAGGAGCTGATAATTTAAAGGGGAAGATTACACAAAAAAAAAAAATACATAAACCAAAATAAATAGGAAATACTTAAGAGAAGAAAGGTACTAGAATTTACAAAGTTTGGGGAAGGCTTTCTGAAAAGATGGAATTTTAAGTTAGTTTAGTAGTCTAAATATATTATTGAGGAGAAAGAGCCCACCATCTCCACTAACTGCACCTCACAGGACAGGCAAGCCAGCCTAGGAATAGCAACTAAGCACCTAGAGGAAGAGACAAGAGGTGGCATATGCCAGGGAAATAAAGATAACACTAATGTCTTGAATGTTATCTTCCTTTAGACCCAGAAAGACATCCCAGAGCCCTTAACCCAAGATCTTAGGGAATGCCAGTAACTTCAAACTACTTGCTTTCAGTCTAGCCCCATAGCTACAGGTAATCAACCCACATGGAGATATGACCTAGTAACTGCTTCTGTAGGTGCTATAGCCCTTGTTTTCTTGGTAGCTACAGATACTGAAGATTTGGAGAATAAAATTCTCATAACCCAAATCCCTGGTACTATCAATAGGTTCAAAATCATAAACTGACATAGCTTTTTTGGAATTGCATTAAAGAAGTTGCATTACTCTCTGCTTTGTCACTGTACCCTAAAGATAATTGTACCTTTCCATCTGACTTGCAGATGAAACCTCCTCTATGTGCATAAAGACAATACTATTATCCCTTATCAGAACATGAATTCTTCTCCAGTGTAGGGGTTCTCTGGCTTTTTTTTTATATGCTTAGCACTTAGTGAAAACCAGTTCTTTCAGTCATTTATTATTTCCCCAAGGGAAAAAAAAAAACAAACAAAATAAGACTGGTGCAACAAAAAGTATAAAGTAGATTTTAGTGATGAAACTATTTTTTCATGAAAGGTTATATGAAAAACATGATCAGAAATCCAGATGAGCCTGGGCTTCTTTGTCAGACTAAAAATTCACTAAAAATTGCTTGGAGGATTCTTGTTTTATTTTTTAAACTTTAGTATGTCTAGAAATCTTGTCCAGATTGGGTGAATAAAGAACTCTGATAATATACTAACATATTGAAAAGCAGGATTGTTAGAGATATATAGCAATTCCTAAATGAAGATGGAATATTGCAACAAGGACTTAGAAGATTCTGTACATCATGAAGGATTAAGAAAATTATCCAAGAGATGGAGATAAACATGCTTCAGTGGCTTAAGAAATCACCTGCTTTAAAACCTATTGAAAACTCCTGGAATGTAATACAAGCTAGACTTGGAAAAATGGACTTTTCATCAGACACATTTCATATTCAATGTGACAATAATAGCCAACATTTACATAGCACTTTAAGGATTGCAAAGTACTTTTATAGATATTATCTCATTTGATCATCACAGCAACCCTGGGAAGCAGATACTATTATTATCCCCATTTCATAGTTGAGGAAACTGAGACTGGGAACAGTAAAACGGCATGTCCAAGATAATGCAACTAGTGTGTTGAGGCAGGATTTGAACTCAGGTCTTCCTGAATTTAAGTTCCATTAAGCCATCAAGTTATGATTTCTTGAATTAAAGAGTATATATCAGAATAGTATAGACTCAGTACTATATCATATAAAAAGAAGTGTAACAAAGGAGAACATATTGCCTATTAAAAGGTTTTTTAAATTGTAAAATTTGTAAATTTCATTGCCAGTCAATAAAATTAATTGTTTTTTTCTTTTCTTAGTTAACTCTGACACCATGGCATACAATTAGTCACTTGACCCTGACAGAGATATACATATCACGGGCTCTATGCAGGTCTTTGCAAAGCTTTTTCTGCTTCCTATATTTGCTAGAGTATTCTGTCCTTTTTGCTTAACATCCATCCATTGGAACTACTGAGGCAAACTTTTTATGGAAGTCTCTCAACTGGAATTGTCACTCTCCTTTTTCTTTCATTATCATATTGGCAACTTGACAACCAAGTCTGAATCCTTCCCTTTTTCTTACTAACCTCCACTTGGCTTACTTACCTTGCCTTGTCATTAGTTTCCAATTCTTTGTCTTCTATTCACCCTCTTCTGTTTGTTTTTAACTTCTCCTACTTTAATTCATATCACCTTTTCTTATTGCTACTTCTCCTCCTACCCAAATCCTTTAACTTGAGGTCATCTCCTTCATTTTGAATTCTTTGCAACTTTTAGCTCCTTTCTTTTACCTTTAGCATTAGTCCTCTTTCCACTTTTCTTCCTTCAACTGCTCCTAACATACTCCCAAATTTCCTCTGCCTAAATTGAATCAGTGCCTCATTCACAGTTCCCAGAGCTTCTAAATCACCCAAACAATTCCTCTTTCTCTCTCCTGCTTCTTAACATCAAACCTTTTCTCTACTTATTCTTACCTGATCTTTTCCCATGAAAGTCAAAAAGCTTAATTCTTTGTTGTTTAGTTGTGCCCAACTCTGTGTTACCCCATTGGAGTTTTCTAGACAACAATACTGAAGTAGAGTGCCAATTTCCTTTTCCATATCATTTTTTTTTTTGCTTTTTGGAGGGCAGTTGGGATTAAGTAACTTGCCCAAGGTCACATGGCTAGGTTTTTGTTTGTGTGTGTGTGTGTTAACTGTCTGAGGCCTGATCTGAACTCAGGTCCTTCTGACTCGAGGGCCGGCGCTGTACTCACTGCGCCACCCAGCCACCCCTCCATATCATTTTGTAAATGACAAATTGAGGCAAACAAGATTAAGTGACTTACCCAGGGTCACACAGCTTGTAAATATCCTAGATGTGAACTCATAAGAATGAGTGTTTTTGACTCCATTCTATTCATTGTGCCATACCAGGAGATAAAGGGACCTACAATTTATGAGACTATGTTAAGAATGATCTATAGGATAAATTGAAATGTGTATTGGTAGTGTCTATAGAGATCAAATAACAGATGTTTGGAGTACATTGTCAATATCTCGTTTTTCTTATCTATTTTGATGGAGTTGAGGTACTAATGGTCCAGTGAGAAGTGACTAACATACTATTATCATTTTATACTTAATGCTCTATAGATGATGGAACAGATAAACTATTCTTTTAATTTAAAAAATATTAGAATTAGTTCATTTTATTTATAATTCAAGTGACTGATACTGTTGAAACATGATTTTGATTTCTTCTACTAGGTCTTTATATTTTGAAAGTTTTTCATTATACAGAATTTGGACATAATAGGTAGTCAGTGTAGAGACATCTATTAAAAATCCTATTCTTACACTGTTATGCATCAACCTTAAGTCTGGGATATTGTGGGCAACATGTTTTTGCCTGCAATAATGATATGGTCTCAGTTCAGTTTGTTTATTGAATTCTACAAGCTATTTTGAGGTCTGTGTTTCTGTATGGGGATTTATCATCTGGTGGTTTATAAAGGACAGGCAGATTCTGTTGTAAAATTCTAGCCATATGATAGTGTCTTTTAAGGTATTTTGTAAATGCTAAATTTTTGCAAGATGAAATGATATGGTACAGTTATCATTAACATTTTATAATATGAATTGATCAATAAATCTGGTTTCCTTGAGAACAAACTTTTGTAATTTCTGGTGGTCACGACATGATTCTGAGTCTCTATCATAAATGTCCTCATTTCCAAAAACAATTTTTTGTGACTTCCAGTCCTATTTAACTATTAGCAGTCAGATTAGCCTTCTCAACGGAATATTTGCTTCAAAAGATTTAATTACAAATATACAAACATACCTCCACACCAGGTGAGATTTCATCGCCCTCTAACTTCTTAACATATCAGTTTCTGGGTGGGAGGGGGGTTTAGGGAAGCTCAGTTCCTATAGAGCACATAGTCCCAGTTACAAATTCAAAATACCAACTTTAGGCCCAATTCCAGGTACTCTGGCTTTTCTGAGCTTCCCAGTCAGACTGTCTGGCTTCACCATCCTGCCTGCAATCCTGTCTCCAAGGTTGCCATAGCTCACACTCCTAAGTCTAAGTGCTCCTAGTGGATCCATTGACAATCACTTCTGGTACCTGAAACTGAGAGAGAGAAACAACACACAGAATAGATTCCAAGTTCAATTCTCACAGCCAATGTTAAAAAACAAAAAACAAGGGGAGGTATCCCCATTTCCAGTTCAAAGAGTTTCACTATGGATAAATTGTGAGCTTTTCCTTTGGAAACAGCAGGAGAAAGCATACAGGAAAAGTCATAACTGTCTTAATTTGGCAAGTCTTAAAAACTTAGTATTTTCCATCTAAGTACTCAAAGGAAGATACTCACACCATGTGGTAGGGGAAATGAGAGAAGTGAGGTAGCTCCATGTTAGATGACCTGGTCATGCTTCAGACACTCTCTCTCCCTCCCTTTGTCTGTCTCTCACTCTCTCTCTCTCTGTTCTTTCCTCTCTCTTTGTCTTTCTGTCTCTCTCTGTCTCTCTCTGTCTCTCTGTCTCTGTCTCTCTCTTTCTCTCTCTCTCTTTCTGTCTCTTTCTTTGTCTCTGTCTCTGTCTCTGTCTCTGTCTCTCTCTGTCTCTGTCTCTCTGTCGATGTCTCTCTCTCTCCTTTCTCTCTCTGTCTCTGTCTTTTCAATGCAATTCAGTGAAATTAGTGTAGGTATTCTCATGCATTTTTATTAAGGAAGAAGCAGCTGAGGCTCAGGATGTTTGAGTGAATTGCTCAGTCAGTCTCCAGAATTCTGAACAACTAATTCTTAGTTCATCCTCTCCCCACTATTTTCTTAAGAGTATAATTGTATCGTCAGGGGCAACTTTTCAGTAACACTTTTGAAATCCTTATAAGTCAGAGTAGAATGTAAGGGTCCTAATCTAATAACTCTGTTGAAAAATAAACAACATCCTTGTTTTGTTTCATTCCTTGGTGTGTGGTTGCATCCCATGATTTCATCAGTGTAGAGAGATACTGGTGTGGAAACTCCTTTTGTCACTGAAATTTTCATTCTTAAGAGAGTTGATTCGGGCCAATGAAGTGTCTTTCTCAGGGCCAAATAATGGGTATCAGAGGTAGAACTTGAACTCAGGTCTTCCTGGCTGCAAGGCCAATCTCTAGGCACTAGCACCCTGACCACTACTTCACAGTATCCTTCATAAGCCTTAGATTATCTAGAAATAATTTTAAAATTCTCTGATTACCCCTTTGGTTGACAGACCCTTCCTTTGGATTTTATTCACCATTTCCCAGGGTACTGTTCCTACCCTCACTCTTTCTGGCCCCAAAGATCTTCAGGTGTCACTCTTTTTAAATGAAAGAGGCAAAGGCATCATGGTGTATAAATTAGGTTTTAGTGTGTCTCACTTTCCAATTCCCGAGACTGGAATCAATGGAAACACGCCTTAAAAAAATCACTTACTGCAAGGTCTAAGTGAGTATTAATAATAAAAAAGGGAGAAAAGAGAGTATTTGAAAAGCAAAGATGGTTCCAAATCTCAGAGCAAAGCTCTGTGCAATCTAGGAAGCAGGACAAAAATCATTTTAAAGATTTAAAATAGTTGTTTTCTTATTCATTTGGGCATCCTTGTCATTTCGTGCTTAAATATTTACCTCCTTTCTGGAAGCAAAGTTTGCTGTGGGAGTGGACAAATTATGTGGCATTTGTCTAAAATGATAGGCCTAATTATTGCTCTAAAGACCTGAAATACGTTCAAGCTCCAGCTTGAAAAGTCAAATGCAAAAGAATTAATAATATTCTTGAAATGTACTCAGAGCCACATTTGGACATGCTTTAGCTGGAAAAGGAAGATTGACGATAGGGCATTCAAAGACTGGGATTTCCCCCAGCAGTCTGCTTACAGAGCTTGGTGGGAGGACAAGAAAGAGAGTTATAGGTGGTGGGGGAATGTGATTCTACATCAAGGAAGAATGGCTTCCAGCCAAATAGACTGGGAATGTGTTGGATAGATGGTAGAGTGCAAAAGGCTTTAGACAGGGACTGAAGAGAATTGTGTTCATGATCCTCCTCTCCATCTAATAAATGAATTGTAGGATCTTGGATGACTCACTTTCCCTCTTCAGGGGTAAATTTCTCCATTACATTCCCTTCTAAGGTGCTACCATTTTATAAAACTATTATTCTGATAAAACAAAAAGAAAGAAGAATCTGGATCAGAAGACAGAGACTTCTGGTTGAGAATATAGTATGCCTGCTATATGCAAGCGTTTTCAGTGTTATACCTCCCATACACTCCAGAAAATATCGTGGTCAATCAAATTTTGTAAACCTAGTAATATTTTCCACAAACTTGATGTACTCCCTATTTGGAGGAATCCAGTGATGATGTCTTTAATAAAGCAAATAATTGTTTTATGTGGCAGATAACCACAACAAAATTTATCTAGTTTGTAATAATGTCAGACTTGGAAGGGTATAATAAATCAGTAGTACTTAGCCTTTAGTGTATAATGGATCCCTTTGGTGGACTGGTAAAATCCAAGGGTATTTGCCTCAAGGTGGGGGGAAATGTTTTCAATGAATAAAACAAAATATAAAGAATCACAAAGGAAACACATATTTTGTACAAAAAGATGTATTTTGAATAAAAAGATGTAAATCTAAATTTAGGGATTGTAGCACCAACACAATATTCATAGCGCCAATGGCAAAATATAACAGACTCTCCATGTAGAAGACAGAAGCAAAACATTATTCAGACACCAGAAAACCAAAACCCAATACCAGGAAACCGAATTAATACACCACTACACAGCAGAGAGCCACACCATCCTTTAGCCTTCCCACAAACCAATACTCAGAAGCCTAGCTGTCTCCCTGGGTGTGTCCTCTCCTCCCTTCATCTCTAATTCCTCTGACTCCCAGCTTCCTGTGGGCTCTGCTCTACCCTTCAGCAAACTCCTCCCACCACAGGCTCCCTGTGACTACATTCAGCCTCTTAGGAGGCTGGGAAGATATTCAAATCAGGGAAGGGCTTCAAATTCCCTTAGGCTTATTAAGGGGCAGGGAAGATCTTCAAATCCCCGTTACCTTTACAGGGATCTGTTGAAATCAGCCTAGAAACCCCTTGCAAAGCTGTAGACTTCAGGATTACCTGAGGCAGCTAAAATGCACAGAGCAGCCTCTAGCACTAGAATTAGAGTGAGGAAAATATGAGTTTGAATCCTGCTTCATGCTATACCTTATCAAGTCATGTAGCCTCTAGCAGCCTGAGTTTTCACATCTGTAAAATGAAAATACCAATAGCACTATGGTTGTTGTGAAGGTCAAATGGAAAATATATGTAAAGAAATTTGCAAACCTTTAAGCACTATATACATGCTAACTAGATGATCCTTACTTCTTTTTCAGCTCAAGAATTCTATGTTTGAAGATGAATTCCACTTCTAACATTCTATGTTCCAAGGTCTTCCAGTTCTAACAGTCTTTGCTGCAAGCTCCCTCTAGTCTCAGTTTTAACATTGTATGTTTTCTGAGCTAGAATTCTGTGAGCCAACATCTCTTCTAGTTCTAATATTCCATATTCTATTTAGTCTAGGTTTTCAAGGTTTCAAAATCTTTCCCAACTTACTGTTTTCTGCCCCATTCATTCATAACTTCCTGTGGTTGAGCATTGTATAGCCTGAGGTTACTTTCCTCTAGAAAATTAGGTGATTCTGTGGTGTCTCTGCTGTGAGTTTTCTACAGGTGAAGCATATATATATAGAGAGAGAGATGAAGTGACTGATAACTTACTGGTAGTGATGATGTGTGCAGTGGGGGCTGGGGTGGGGAATGGACTCCAGATGCAATATAAGCCCCATGACTGCTTCTGCCTTGTTCACCAGATACAAGATTTGGGTTGTTTCTGATCCATATTCACCCCCCAGAAATTTGTATTTCTGGAAAGCTGGCCAGTGTTGACCAGTGCACAATAAGGCCAAAGCAGCTCGGAGATTAAATACCTGAGGCACCTAGCCTAGTGAACCTGAAATATGAATCTTAAAGTAACCAAGCTGCCTGGAATTTCTTCCAAAGGGCAGCTCCCCTGGGCCAGAAACACTGGCCCCTTTCTCTGGGTTGCTTTACCTCTGCTCCAGTATCTTGGTGAATTCAATTGCCTCATTAATTACTCTTGCCTTAGGGATTGGATGTAGCTTTCGGGGTTACCCTCTTTGGGGGAAGGGAGGGCAGAGTGGGTATTGGAATGCAAAAGGCAGCATGCAACTCATCTCATAGGGGTCTGCAGGTTGCAGGTGGCCCTAATTTCACAGGAAAAGCAATATGTTTGCCAAAGAAAGAACAGATGGCACAAGTCAACAGTTATTTATTTCTATAATTAGCAGCTTGCTGGGATCTCAGGTTTTAAAGAAATTGCCATTTCCTATGGAATTTCTCCATTCATTTCCCTCAGTTTCTTCATCTGTAAAATAGGGGGTTGAACTATAGTACCAGATGAACTCTAAAGTGGTTTCTTAGTCTAACCTTTGTGACACTAGGATTATAAGTGGAAACTGTAAAAGTGGGTTGTTGAAAAACCACTACCAGCAGTACCCCTATACCACTACTACTGCTGCTGCTGCTTCTGCCGCTACTGGTACTGCAGCATCTTGGCAGTTAAGTGGCAAAGGGGATAGAAAGCTTGGCCTGGAGACAAGACTACCTGTGTCCAAATCCTGCCTCTGATACTTACCAGCTGTGTGATTTCAGGCAAGTAATAACTTCTGTTCATCTAGGTTTCATCAATTGTAAAATGGGGATAATATTAGCACCTGCCTCCCACAGTCCTTGTGATGATCACGTGATATAATACATTGTACAGCAACTAACACAGTGCCTGGCACATAATAAGTATCATATAAAATTATAATTATTACTATTACTATCATTATTATTTCTGCTTCTTCTACTACTAAGGCAACTAGGCAGATAGGTAATACAGTTGATAGAGTGTTGGTCCTTGTGTCAGTAAGACCAATTTACTTAACCATTTTTAGCCTCAGTTACCAAAACTAACAAATGAGGATAATAATAACACTTATCTTCCAGGGTTTTGTGAGGATCAAATAAAATAATATTTATTTTTTTAAAATGTCTGGCACATAGTAAGTACTATATAAGTGTTATTTACTACTAGTCAATTAATAATAGTACATCAACATTTATTAATAGCCTACAGTATATATTGCAATGTGCCAAAATATTATAGTCCTTGCCCTCAAGGAGCTTACCATCTAATAAAGGGGGAGGGTTTAAGCATTTGTATAGAATCTACTATGTGCCAATCAATGTATCTTTTTTGATCCTCACAATAACACAACGAGGTAGATGCTATTATCATCCACATTATACAGTTGAGGAAACTAAGGCAAACAGAGGTTAAATGATTTGCTGAAGGTCATAGAGCTAGTAAATGTCTCATATATATATATAAACTCAAGCCCTTCTGATTCTTTACCCAGAGTTTTACAATGTACTGCTTAGTTACATTCCCTTAATGGGAGAATACAACACTCAAAGAAAACTTAAAAATTGGGTGGTGAGGGAAGATAAGCAATTTAATAAAGCTTGTACATGTGTAGCCATGCAAAACATTTCAGTAATGGATATATTGTAAAAGAATGACTATATTTCCCACCCTCCTATCCCACCTCCCACTTGTTCTATTCTCTACTTTGATCCTGTCCCTTTTCAAAAGTGGGTGCTTCCAAATTACCTCCCCCACAGCCTGCCCACCCTTCCATCATCACCCCTCTCATCCCCTTCCCCCCTACTCTCCTGTAGGCTGATATACCCTGTTTAGTGTATATGCCATTCTCTCCCTAAGTGAAATTCAAGGAGAAGAAGGTTGACCCATTCCCTTTTGCCTTCTTGTTGTTCCCCTCCATTGTAGTAGCCATTTTCCCTTGCCTTTTCCATATGAGATAATTTACCCCATTCTGTCTCTCTGTATCTCCTCTCATTATATTCCTTTCTCACCTCTTAATTTCACCTTTTAAGTATCATCCCTTCCTATTCAATTGGTCCTGTGCCCTCTGTCTATGTATACCTGTACCCATATATACACATACAGACATATGTATCCATACACCCATATACCCTCCTATATATATGTCTGTCTGTGTGTATACACATTTCTATTCCCTTCAACTATTCTTATACTGAGAAAAGTTTCATAAGTTACATGGTTGTTTTTCCATGTAGGAATGATAAGTTCCTTATGATTTCTTTCCCCTGTTTACCTTCTCATGCTTCTCTTGCTTCTTTGTATCTGAATGCCAAATTTTCTATTCAACTCTGTTTTTTTTTTCATCAAGAATGCTTGAAAGTCCTCTATTACACTGAATGACCATATTTTCCCCTGAAACAAAATACTCAATTTTGCTGGGTAGGTGATCCTTGGTTTTAATCCCGGGTCCTTTGACTTCTGAAATATCATAGTCCAAACCCTTCAATCCCTCAGTGTAGTAGCTGCGAGATCCTCTGTTATCCTGATTGTGTTTCCACAATATTCAAATTCTTTATTCTTGGCTGCTTATGATATTTTCTCCTTGACCTGGGAACTCTGGAACCTGGATATAATATTCCTAGGAGCTTTCTGTTTGGGATCTTTTTTAAGAAGTGATCAGTGAATTCTTTCAACCTCTATTTTACCCTCTGGTTCTAAAACATCAGGGGGATTTTCCTTGAGAAATCTTGAAGGAAGATTTCTAATTTATTTTTTTGATCATGGCTTTCAGGTAGTCCAATAATTTTTAAATTATCTCTCCTCAATCTATTTTCCAGGTCAGTGGTTTTCCCAATGAGATATTTCACATTGCCTTCAATTTTTTATTTGTTTGAATCTGTTTAATAGTATCTTGATTTCTCATAATGTCACTAGCTTCCATTTGCTCCAATCTAATTCTGAAGGAATGATTCTCTTCAATGAGCTTTTGAGATTCTTTTTCCATCTGTCAAATTCTGCTTTTTAAGGCATTCTTCTCCTCATTGCCCTTTTCAGCCTCCTTTGCCATTTGAGTTAGTCTGTTTTTTAAGGTGTTATTTTCTTCAGTCAGGTTGTTGACTCTCATTTCATAATTTTCTCCCATTGTTCTCCTTTCTCTTCCAAATTTTTCCTGCCCTTCTCTTATTTGGCTTTCAAAATCCTTCTTAATGTCCTCTATGGCCTGTAACCAGTTTGTACTTTTATTGGAAGCATTTGGTGCAGGTGTTCTGACTTCACTGTCTTCTTCCTGTTTCTTGCTTTGACACTTTTTGTCCCCAAAATAGGAGTGTAAAGTTGGATTGCTCTCTTTGCTTTGCTTCCTTTGCTTGCTTATGTTGCCACTCAATTACTTGACTATTGGGCATTTTTCCACAGTAGGACTCTGCCACCATACAGTAGAGATTCATCCCAAACACTGGAGGTTTCTCTCTTGATGAAGGTATTAGTTGGGTGCCCTCTCTGAAGCCTCCTCATGCTCTGGCAAGCTTATTGCACACCCCAGATCCTCTACCCTAGACTACAATCCAGATGCAAGCACATTAAAGCAAGAGTGTCCATCAGACTTATTGCTTGGTCCCCCTATAATCTGCAGGCCAGTAGCTGAAGGTGCCAAGTGGCAGCAGCTGCAAGGCTACAATACCTCAGTGGCTTCTCCCTCCAGGGGATAAAGGCTCCCAAACTTTTGGATCCCAAAGTCCGCACTGCACTGACCTCTTACTTTGTCTTTGGCATCTATGTGTTGATAATTTTGGAAACTGCCACAGCTGCTGGTGATCCAAAGGACTAACATAAAACTCATCATAGATACACCAATTTCTGGTATGGAAAATGAAAGACTGCAATAAAACCCTCACACTCAGATGAAAACACATACTGATACTCGGTGAATTCAGTGCAAAGATAAGCATAGGAGATGATGGTAAAAATTATGCTAAAAACTATATGTGCATACACAAATGCATAGACACACACACATATGTACATGTATACAAATACACATATGTGTGTATATTTTTTAAATGGGATTCTAAAATAAATGAGTGTTGCTCTATACTGTTGTGTCTTTTAAAGTATGTAATGGCTGAGATTCTGTTTCTGTTGTTACTGATTTTTTTTTTACTTATGGTAGTAACTGCTTTAGAACAATGTAACATCTATAGAAAATAGTGATAATTTAAGTCAATAATTTTTCCTTTATCCATTTTGTATTTTTCACAATTAGTAGCCTCTATGAATAACTCTTGTCAGAGCTGTTGTAATTGTAATATATCTTTATCTTTTTAAAAAATTTTACAGCATTTTTAATCTTTTTAAAATCTTCTTAGCATGATCTTTCTTCTAATTAGATGCTGATTTTGACCTGTACTATAGAGTTAATTATTTCCTAAATAGACATCTGGTTTAGAAATGACTGTTGTATGTGTAACTAGTTATTTTATATATGTTAAGGCACAGTTAGACAGTCAACATGCAATAATGAAAAAAGGTTGATTTCTTAATGAGGTAAGTTAAGAAACTAGATTCAAATCTTCCCCCTGAGTCCCTAAGAGACCCCTACAGGTAATATCATATTAAAAGACAGTGAATATCAGTGGAATTGGAGAACATGCCTCAAGTTTAGTGTGAGATCCATGACTTTCAGTGATCCCAAACTTCACTGTGACATAAAAAGCTAACCCTGTAGATTATTCTCCTAATGATGACATATAGAAGTCAATCATAGCTTACCATGATTTCTGGAGACTCAAAACTATAGGTGAGCTAAATGGTTATGGTGGGTCTATGTGAATTATGGCATATTTCCAACAATGACTTCCTTGCAAGTGATATAAAAGATATCAACCAAGACATTTATGATAAAAAAGGAGATGGTTCAGATGAATAGCAAGATGAACGCATAATAAATGAATAACTCAAATGCTATATTAGTCCCCACAAAATGTTAAGATTAAAAAAAAAGTTCCATTATACTGGGTAGACGCTCCAGAAAAGTTTATGGAGGACTGTGGACAAACATCACATAGATGTGATCACACAGAATGAGAACAGGTGGTTATGTTGCAACTTGAATCATTTGAAGTAGTAGGTCATTTGAAGTAGTAATATTTAACATCTTAAAAAAGATGATTAACAAAGTGTATAATACAGTTATAATTAATTAATCCATAGATCATAACACTGTACTTTATCCACAAGCTATTCCTGAAAAGTTTTATTCCATTCAAAAGTGTAGCCATTGATGGTAAAGAATATTGTATCTGAAATGCTTGGCATATATTAAACTCTATATAAATGCAATCATCTGGTATTAGTCACTGGAGTCATATTCATAGTCATAGTCATAATTGTAGTCATAGAAGTAATAGTAATCCTACTCTTAAATGTCCAACTTTATTTTTAATTACTAGTTAATCTGGAATCTATAACCCAGTCAGGATGTTCTCCTCCCTAATCCACATATTACAATTGATTCTACTATTAGTCCAAGCCCTACCTTTCCTATATATATGTATATATATATATATACATATATATAGGAAAGGTAGGGCTTTATATAGATATATATTCATACATATATATGTATGTATATAGATATAAATTATAGAATAACAGAATTGGTACATACTTCAAAATTCATGGACTATCAGTCATAAAGCTCAAAAGGACCTTATAAATTCTCTTGTAAAATAACATGGTTTTAAAGATGAGGAAACTGAGGCCAAAGAGGTTAATGCTTTGCCTTGTGTCACAACAGTAGTAAATAACGGTGCTGAAATTGGTCCTTTGAATTGATCTTTTTCCCCCCATACAATGGGTTTCTACTCTGACTCAAAACTAGGTATATTCCTTCTACATAGCACTAAGTTGTCATTAAGCCTCTACTTGAAGGCTTTCACTGATGAGAACTCAGTATTTCCCAAGATATCCATTTTTTTCTTTTGGGAATTTATAATCATTAGAAAGGTTTTATTTAAATAGAGCCAAAATATTTCCCATGGCAACTTCCACTAATTTCATCTATCTTTTTTTTTCCTCCTAAGTACAGTAGTCCACAGAATACTTCAACATTTTAAAGTTCCTCTAGCACCGCGACCAAGTCACACAGTTTGGTACTTGATTATACTATGGAATTTTTTCCTCTAATTGTGAGTATGTTTATCGTGCCTCTTCAATGAGACTGTAAATTTCTCATTAGCAGAAATTATGCCTTTTCTTTTTGCATATATCATAACCCTGATATAGTAGCTGACTTTTAAAAATTCTTTTGGATTGTTTTATTTGCATAGAACTCTGGAACCAAAGAAATAAAACAAAAAAACAAGATTTGCACCAAAATAGACCCTGGAACTTAGCTTAAATATTAGTGCTAGAATGCTGCTTATGATCAAATGAAGAAGGCACATTAATTTCTCACTTCTAAATTCTACTTGTATAGGACTGAACCAATAATGGATTAAATTGTTATATATCTATATCTATATCTATATCTATGTCTATGTCTATGTCTGTTTATATCTATATCAATATCTATATCCATATCCATATCCATATCCATATCCATACCTGTATCTATATATCTTTCTGTCCTCTATATTGCTTAGGGCTATATCTCAGAAAATACTTGTTTCAATATATCATCAATGTACATTCTATGATATTATCAATGTGAGTATTCCCTCTTTTGGTATAGATCACAACTTCTTTACGTCTTTATATCCCATGTGATTCTTGTGTATGTTTTTTTTTTGTTTGTTTTTGTAGATTACTACAGAGAAGTATGCTTCATGCTGGAGGCCTTCTTCATGCTTTTCAATATTCCTTGCATTCCAGCAGAGCATTTCAGCTGCCATCTGTTATTTCTTACCCTCCCTACATGACTGACTCACCTCATTTGCTGATCACATATTCCTTTAATTATATCCCTTATGTCACTTCCTGCATGTTGCATAATACTTGTGATAATCCCAAACTGGTCCTTAGTGCCCAAACCCATCTTTTGACCACATATTGTTCTTCTAGTGATTCTATAGTGACACTGATCTTGAAAGACCACAATCACCCAAGAATCAAAATTGCATGTGACCTGCTTGAATAAGTTAGACTTTCTGTAAGAATCATAGGTTCTCAGCATTAGGCCTCAGAGAGTATTTAGTTCTATCTCAAAATCATAATAGTTTCAAATGACTTCTAAGATTAAGTCTAATCCATACCTGAACAGATGAAAAAGTGTCACATGTAACCTTTGCTGGAAGAGCTCTAGGTAATTGAGAAACCATTATCACCCTAGGAAGCCTATTTCACTTTTTCACAATGCAAATTGTGGAGATTTCCCTAAGCTTAAATTTGCCACTTTGGAGTAGCTTTTCATTGTTTTCGATACTTACTTCTGCGGGTGAATAGGAGTACATGTAATTCTTTTTCCCCATGATGGACATTCAAGCATTTGAAGATAGTTTTTGTATCCTGCCTGTCCCCTATCTCCTCCCCCACAGGTCCTTTCTTTTCTAGGCTCATCATTCTCAACTCCATCATATGAATTTAAGATGCATTTTGATGCAGGGTTCAGGATGAGGCAGGTTGTTGCTCTATTATACTCTTTCCTGCTGAGCCCCCATCTGGAATATTGTGTTCAGTTGCAGGTGCCACATTTTAGGAAAGACATTGACAAAGTGGCAAATCCAGATGAGAATGAAAGTGGGAAGAGAACTAGAGGTTATTATATGAGGATCATTTGAAGGATATTTGTATGATTAAGCGAGAGAAAATCAGGAGAGAGAGGAAGGACTAGACTATTAAAATAGTTGTCATGTGATTAACTAGGCTTATTTTGCCTTGGAGGAAAGAACAAGGAATAATGTCTGGTTGTCGTGATGGACAGAAAGACTCTATGTAGAGAAAAACCTTCTAACACATAGAGGTATGTTGAAGTGTAAAGACCAATCTTGGGAGGTATGGTGGTGCAATACTCATCACTGAAAGTTTTTAATTAGAAGCAGGATAGCTATTTGTTAGTACTTCGAAAGAGGAGATTCTTGAGTAGGTATGGATTACAGAGGTCACTGATATTGGGGGCTCCTACAAACCAGATATTGTGACCAGTACATAATAATGAAACCCTTCATTCTCTTTATCACTGTCCTTTATGCATTTTGAAGCTTGCCAATTTACTTCCTAAATTGTGGCAACCAAATTCAGTTGAAGATATTAGATGTGGTCTGATCAGGTATGTATTACCTTCATCCCAGACACTCTGCCTGTATCATTTTGTCTTCCTCCTCAGATTATTGATTCACATTGAGTTTACAGGGTACTAATATTGGGAGGACTTCTACAACATAAACTGTTGGCAAGTCACATTTATTAACATAATTCTCATTCTAATTTTGTATTTATGAAGTTAGTGACTTTTTAAAACTTAAATGTAAAACTTTATAATTATTTACATTAACAGAACTTAAGTCAATTTAATTTCCTTCCATGATACTGTTTGGTTCCCCCATTTTCTTCTACCATTGTATTCTTTTTTCTTTTCTTTCAGACATAAGGTTCGAATACATCATCAAAGAATTTCCCCATCACTGCTTCACATAAGATACTTCCTCATCATTACTCCATGTACCATCCCCTCACATCTCACCTAGCAGCATGGCTTGTGTTTAACATGATGAATGGAATGAGGAGCTTAGTGTTTTCATAGCCAAGTCCAAGATGATGTATTGGGAGAGGGAGACAAAATCACAAGGCAGCATGAGCCTGTCTTCCCACTTATTTGTTTATCTTAATTGGTATTTTTTTATGTCTCTGTCCCCTTAAATGAGATTGAGGCTCTGTTATACCTTAAGTGTAAAACTTCAGACTCTTCCAATGCAGTTGAAGACAGAGAAATAAGGAGCTAGAGTTGAAGGTAGAGATTTCCTGTAGATATCAAAACTAGGCAGTTATCTTGTCAGGGATATAATACTGGATTGTGAAATATGGAATTCAGGAGTGATGCTCATTATTAGTGTTACCTATAAATTGAAATTGGAAATGCGCAAAAGCTCTGGTTCACTTGGTTGTCATAATACTTGAATTTCCTCCTTTGGAAAACTACTTCTTTTCATTAAGGTATTGAATATTTGTGTCCCTTATTAAAATACACATAATCGTTCGCCTTTTTACTGTACATTAAGACTTCCTTCATCCTCTCTGCAATGCCTATCAACAAATTTTAGAGTCAGAGCCTAAGAAGGGTTATCTTCACAATACAGTTGAGGACACTGAGGCTCAGAGAAGTAAAGCAACTTGTCCATGGTCACACCGTATTAGTAATATTCAGTCCGAGATTGAAATCTAGGTGTCCTTACTACAAGTCTACGGTCCTTTTTTTCTATACTATGCTATCTTTCCAGAAGAATAAATATAGGAATTGTAACAGGTATCATAGTATATTAATAAGTTGTCATTTCCTGACATATTTCGGGATTCTGAAGCAATGTAAATAAATAGGGAATTAATTATTGATATAAATAGGGTCCACAGAAAAAGGAAGGCAAAAGTCCACAATTAGAAACCTGAGCAGTTGGGAGGCATGATAAGTTAGGTAGAGAGGTGGCATCCTGCTATATTTAAGTTTAGAAGAAAAAAAAAATTGAGATAACAAATCCTTTCTCAGTTCCATATCAGCTAAGAGAATGTGAGAAAGTCATTGAACATTTTAGCCTCAGTTTTTTAATTTGAAAAATGATAACCATGGCATTGCCTTCTTCACAGAATTTTTGTGTGCATCAAATGAGATAACATATGTAAAACACTTTGTGAACTTTGAAGTTCTATGTAAACATTAGCCATGCCACAATCATTACTATTTACTGTTGCTGCTGCAGCTGCTACTACTACTACCATAGTTATTGTTATTTTATTAGTACACTGCATCTAATACATGCTTAATGACTTTAAAAGCTGAGAGGTACTGTGCTTGAGAGACATTGGATAGGGTAGAGAACAAAAAATGGAAAGAAAAGAGGCCATGGAAAGAACTAAAACGCGACTAAAGACCAAATTAAGAAGTTTGCCTCGGGGGGGGAGCCAAGATGGTGGAGTAGAAACAGCTCATCCAAGCCACTCTGCCCCCAGATTCCCCCCAAACTATGTAAAAGGGGACCCTGAACAACTTCGGGAGCCCCAGCACCCACAGAATGACACAGAGAAGCTAACCTCCCACTGAGGACAGCCCAGCAGCCATGCAGGAAGGACGAGCACAGCGGTCTGGGAGCCGGCGCGCAGAACACAGGAGCCAAGCCAGAGTTGAGGTCCCCGTGAGCCGAGGTTTTAGCCCCAGGGCGACAGGGCCAGCAGCCAGCTGGAGGAACCCCAGAACACCAGCAACTGTAGCGACTCCAGAATTATCAACATAGACATGCCTAGGACAAAGTAGGAGGTTAGTGTCCTATGGATTTTGGGACTTGTATTTGGGGAAATGAGTAGGCTTCCTCCCCTGGGGGTTAGAAGCCGCTGAGGAGACACGCCATTTTGTAGTTTTCAGAGGCAACTCCAGCTCTTGGCCTACAATTAATTGTAGGGAGATCCAGCGATCAGTCTTGGGGGTGGTAATCGCTCTTAACCTCCCTGGATCTGGATTGTGATCTAGGGTGGAAGTCGTGGGTGGGTTTACAGCTTGCCAGAAAGAAAAGTTGCCCCCCACATGTTTGGGACAAAAATTCCTCTATCTGGCCTTAAAGCCATAGTGTGGCAACAAGCCCAAAAGTCAGGTAATCAAGTGGCAATATGCCAAGGCAAAGGAAACAGAAAAATGCAACTCTAGACTCCTATTTTGGGGGCATAGAGCAGGAAAAGGACTGTGAGGTCAGAAGTCCTGCTCCAAAAGCCCCAGGGGAAAACATGAGAGGGTTGCAGGCCATAGAGGACCTTAAGAAGGACTTTAAAAATCAAATAAGAGAAGTGGAGGAAAAAATGGAAAGAGAAATGAGAAGGAGGCAGGAAAAGTATGAAATGAGGGTCAACAGCCTAACTGAGGAAAACAACACTTTAAAAAATAGACTAACTCAAATGGCAAAGGAAGCCCAAAAGGGCAATGAGGAGAAGAATGCCTTAAAAAGTCGAATTTCTCAGATGGAAAGAGAATCTCAAAACCTCACTGAGGAGATTCATTCCTTCAGAGTTAGACTGGAGCAAATGGAAGCTAATGACTTTATGAGAAATCAAGATGCTGTTAAGCAGAACCAAACAAATGAAAGATTAGAAAGTAATGTGAAATATCTCATGGGAAAAACCACTGACCTGGAAAATAGATCCAGGAGAGACAAATTAAAAATTATTGCATGGCCTGAAAGCCATGATCAAAGAAAGAACCTAGAAATCACCCTTCAAGAAATTCTCAAGGGATGGCCGAGTAGAAACAGCTCATCCAAGCCACTCTGCCCCCAGATTCCCCCCAAACGATGTAAAAGGGGACTCTGAACAACTTCTGGAGCCCCAGCACCCACAGAACTACACAGAGAAGATAAACTCCCACTGAGGACAGCCCAGCAGCCCTGCAGGAAGGACCAGCGCTGTGGTCTAGGACCTGGCAGCATGCAGCGCGCAGAGCACAGGAGCCGAGCCAAGCCCAGGTCCGCATGAGCCGAGGTTTTAGCCCCAGGGCGGCAGGGCCAGCAGCCGGCTGGAGGAACCCCAGAACACCAGAATCTGTGGTGACTCCAGAATTATCAACGTAGACTTGCCTAGGACAAAGTAAGAGGTTAGTGTCCTATGGACTTTGGGACTGGTATTAGAGAATGCGTCAGCTCCCTTCCCTGGGGGCTAGAAGCCACTGAGGACAAACGCCATTTTGTAGTTTTCAGAGGCAGCTCCCGCTCCCAGCCTGCAAATTTGTAGGGAGATTCAGCGATCAGTCTTGGGGGGTAATCGCTCTTGCTTTAACCTCCCTGGATCTGGATTGTGATCTAGGGTGGAAGTCGTGGGTGGGTTTACAGCTTGCCAGAAACGGAAGTTGCCCCCCACACGTTCGGGATGAAAATTCCTCTATCTGGCCTTAAAGCCACAGTGTGGCAACAAGCCCAAAAGTCAAGTAATTAAGTGGCAACATGCCAAGGCAAAGGAAACAGAAAAATGCAACCCTAGACTCCTATTTTGGGGGCATAGAGTAGGAAAATGACTGTGAGGTCAGAAGTCCTACTCCAAAAGCCGCAGGGGAAAACATGAGCGGGTTGCAGGCCATAGAGGACCTTAAGAAGGACTTTAAAAATCAAATAAGAGAAGTGGAGGAAAAATTGGAAAGAGAAATGAGAAGGATGCAGGAAAAGTATGAAATGAGGGTCAACAGCCTGACTGAGGAAAACAACACCTTAAAAAATAGACTAGCTCAAATGGCAAAGGAGGCCCAAAAGGGCAATGAGGAGAAGAATGCCTTAAAAAGTCGAATTTGCCAGATGGAAAAAGAATCTCAAAAGTTCACTGAGGAGATTCATTCCTTCAGAGTTAGACTGGAGCAAATGGAAGCTAATGACTTTATGAGAAATCAAGATGCTGTTAAGCAGATCCAAACCAATGAAAGATTAGAAGGCAATGTGAAATATCTCATGGGAAAAACCACTGACCTGGAGAATAGATCCAGGAGAGACAATTTAAAAATTATTGGACTGCCTGAAAGCCATGATCAAGGAAAGAACCTAGAAATCACCCTTCAAGAAATTCTCAAGGAAAACTGCCCTGATGTTTTAGATCCAGAGGGCAAAATAGAGGTTGAAAGAATCCACCGATCACCTCCTGAAAAAGATCCCAAAAAGAAAACTCCCAGAAATATTATAGCCAGGTTCCAGAATCCCCAGATCAAGGAGAAAATACTACAAGCGGCCAGGAAGAAACAATTTCAATATTGTGGAAACACAATCAGAATAGCCCAGGACCTGGCAGCTTCTACACTGAGGGATAGAAGGGCATGGAATATGATATTCCAGAGGGCAAAAGAGATGGGAATGAACCCAGGGTCACCTACCCAGCAAAACTGAGTATTTTGTTTCAGGGGAAAATATGGTCATTCAGTGGAATAGAGGACTTTCAAGCATTCTTGAGGAAAAAACCAGAATTGAATAGAAAATTTGACATCCAGACACAAGAAGGAAGAGATGCCTGAGAAGGTAATCAGGGAAAAGAAATCAAAAGGAACTTGTCAAAGTTGAACTATTTACATTCCTATATGGAAAAGCAATAACTGTGACTGATGATATCTTTCTCACTATGAAAATAATGGAAGAAGGTGGTGTGGTCATATGAACACATATGTGAATGTGTGTATATATGCTTACAGTTATATATGGATAGAGGGCATAAGTTGAATTTGTTGGGAAGGGAGAATACTCAAGGGATGAAATTATGAGGTGAGAGAGGAAAGTGGCAAGAGGAGATGGGGAGAGACAGGGTAGTGTAAACTATCCCATGCAGAAGAAGCAAGGGTAAGTGGTTGCAAAAGAGGGGGAGAATAAGGAAGGCTAAAAAGGCAAAACCACATTCAAACTGAATTTGGTTCAGGGAGAAAATGACATACATAGTAAATGGGATATTTCAACCTGCAGCAGGATAGGGGGAAGGGGGATGGGAGGAGGGATGATGGATGGGAGGCATCCTTGGGGTGAGGGGAGGTTGGAAGTACCCACTATAAAAGAGGGACAGGATCATGTAGGGAATGGACCAGGTGGGGGTGGGATGAGTGGGAGGGAATTATAAGCAGCCTTGTACAATATATCTACTATGATAATGTTTTGCATAGCTAGACATGTACAACATATACTGAATTACTTATCTCCCCAGAGGGAATGGGTGACAAGGGAGGAAGGAAATGGATCTGAAATTTGAGGTTGTAACATTAAATGTTTCAAATATATATAAATACTATTATTAATACTCTTTTGCTTGTAATAGGGAGATAAGATGTGCAGGCAAAGACTCACCTTCCTCTAATGGAAAAGTCGATGGGGGTATGGGAGAAGGTATGGGAGAGAGCAGATTGGAGTAAGCGATATCTTGTGGAATTACTATTCTGGGAGGTTGGGTAGGGGAATAATGGGGGGAAAATGATTGTAACTCAAAATCTGGTGGATATGAATGATGTAAAACAGAAGTTAATAAAGCATTTGTTTAAAAAAAAAAAAAAAGAAATTCTCAAGGAAAACTGCCCTGATGTTCTAGATCCAGAGGGCAAAATAGAGTTTGAAAGAATCCACAGATCACCTCCTGAAAAAGATCCCAAAAAGAAAACTCCCAGGAATATTATAGCCAGGTTCCAGAATCCCCAGATCAAACAAAAAATACTACAAGCAGCCAGGAAGAAACAATTTCAATATTGTGGAAACACAATCAGAATAGCCCAGGACCTGGCAGCTTCTACACTGAGGGATCGAAGGGCATAGAATATGATATTCCAGAGGGCAAAAGAACTGAGAATGAACCCAAGGGTCACCTACCCAGCAAAACTGAGTATTTTGTTTCAGGGGAAAATATGGTCATTCATTGGAATAGAGGACTTTCAAGCATTCTTGAGGAAAAAACCAGAGTTGAATAGAAAATTTGACATCCAGACACAAGAAGGAAGAGATGCCTGAGAAGGTAATCAGGGAAAAGAAATCAAAGGAACTTATCAAAGTTGAACTATTTACATTCCTATATGGAAAAGCAATAACTGTGACTGATGATATCTTTCTCACTATGAAAATAATGGAAGAAGGGGGTGTGTTCATATGAATACATATGTGAATGTGTGTGTATATGGTTACAGTTATATATGGATAGAGGGCATAGGTTGAATTTGTTGGGAAGGGAGAATACTCAAGGGATGAAATTATGAGGTGAGAGAGGAAAGTGGCAAGAGGAGATGGGGAAAGACAGGGTAGGGTAAACTATGTCATGTAGAAGAAGCAAGGGGAAGTGGTTGCAAGGGAGGGGGAGAATAGGAAGGGAAAAAAAAAGGCAAATCCACATTCTCATTGAATTTGGTTCAGGGAGAGAATGACATACATACTAAATGGGATTTCTCAACCTGCAGCAGAATAGGGGGAAGGGGGATGAGAGGAGGGATGATGGATGGGAGGGCATCCTTGGGGGGAGGGGAGGTTGGAAGTACCCACTATAGAAGAGGGACAGGATCATGTGGGGAATGGACCAGGTGGGGGGTGGGATGAGTGGGAGGGAATTGTAAGCAGCCTTGTACAATATATCTACTATGATAATGTTTTGCATAGCTAGACATGTACAACATATACTGAATTACTTATCTCCCCAGAGGGAATGGGTGACAAGGGAGGAAGGAAATGCATCTGAAATTCGAGGTCTTAAGATTAAATGTTTCAAATATATGTAAATACTATTATTAATACTCTTTTGCTTCTAATTGGGAGATAAGATGGGCAGGCATTGGGACACAAAGATTCACCTTCCTCTAATGGAAAAGTCGTAGGGGGTATGGGAGAAGGTATGGGAGAGAGCAGATTGGAGGAAGCGATATCTTGTGGGACTGCTATTCTGGGAGGTTGGGTAGGGGAATAACGGGGGAAAATGATTGTAACTCAAAATCTGGCAGAAATGAATGATGTAAAACAGAAGTTAATAAAGCATTTTTTAAAAAAAAAAGAAGTTTGCCTCAAGTTTTCAAAATCTGCTTTGGGGAATTTTGATGGATTTACCTCCTCTTACATGGTGCTAAAAAGCAACTCAGAATTTTTGTTTCATTTAAAAGTTATCATATTGATACATTTTCATTTTATAAAATCAACATTTTTCACTACATGCCACCCCTGGTTCCTAACATAAAGTTAGCCTTTATAAAAAATAAAGAACTTTTCAGCAAAATTCAACAACAGAACAAAATATCTATTTTATCTATGTTGTTCTACATCCATGGTCAAGTAACTCTGAAAAGATGCATTAGCAAATATCTGCACACACACACATACACACACAGAGTAATCTTTATAATTATAATTTTGTAGAATTGATTTTTATTGTTATTTTGTTACTGTTTTATTTTCAATTATGTTGTACATGGTAATATGCAAATGTTTTTCATGACTTCACATGCATTAGAACTACCAAACTGCTTATCTTCTCAATGGATAAAGGAAGGTTCAAAGGGAACTGAAAAAAATTTAAAATAAAAAGAAACAAAAGTTACTTTGTTGTCATTATGCATATTGTTTTCCTTTATAACGTTTTCATTTCCTAAAGTTACTTTTTAATATGCCTTTAAAATTTTTAGTTCTGACTTCTCTCCTTTCCAAGCCTTCCCCTACCCAATGCAAACAATAATACCCATTATACATGAAAAATCATGCAAGACAAATGTCCACATTTGCCATGTCACAAAAAAGAGTTTGTTTTGCTTCTGATTATTGCCTTTTAATCAGCACTCCCTTTTGTCACCCCCTCCTTTCATTTTTATCACCTAGGTTATGAAGTAGAAAGAGTGTTGAGCCTGTAATCAGGAAGACCTGAGTTTAAATATGGCCTTTCTGTATGGTCCTGGGCAAGTCACTTAAACCAGTTTTCCTCAGTTTCCCCATCTATAATGACATGGTGAAAGCAATGGGAAACCATCTACATATCTTTGCTAAGAAAACCCTAAATGGGGTCATGAAATATCAGGCATGAGTGAACAACAGCAAAGTTTCTCTCATCCCTTTCCCCTCCTACTTCCATTTTGGGTAAGATAGATTTCTATACCAAATTGGGTGTTTGTCTATATATCTGTCTGTCTATCTTCTTCTCTCTTTGTACCAATTCTGATAAGAGTGAGGTTCCAGTATTGCCTCCCCATTATCTTCTCCACTGTAAGCTCTTCTTTGAGTACTTCTAACTTTTGTGAGATAATTTTCCCAATTCTTCTTTTTCCCCCCCTTCTCCCAGTGCATCCTTTTTTCCTCATTCCTTCATTTTCATTGAGATCACCTCATCATAATCAATTTATATCCATGTCCTGTGTTTTTGTAGACCTAGTCTAATTGTCTTATAATTATAAAGTTAGCAATTATATGTATCATCTTCCTATATAGGAGAGGAAACAGTTTAACCTTTTTGAATTGCTAATAGTTTTATACTTCTCTTGAATATTATGTTTGCATGTCAATTTTTCTATTCGGCTCTGATCCTTTTATCAGGAATATTTGAAAGTCTTCTATTTCATTAAATATCCATTTTTTCCTTAAAGAATTATACTCAGTTTTTCTGCATAAGTTTTACTTGGTTCTAACTTTAGCTCCTTTGCCTTCCAGAATATGATATTTCAAGGTCACACTTTTCCACTGCAATATTTCATATTTTGTTCCCTTTTTTTCCATTCTTTTGACTTTTTTATTGTTTACTAATGTCCCATGGTGTCATTAGTTTCCATTTATACAATTCTAATTTTTAAGAAATCATTTTCTTCAGTGAGCTTTGGTATCTCTTTTTCCATTTAGCAAATTGGTGTTTTCATCACGAATGCTCAGAAGTCTTCAATTTCATTCAGTATTTATTTTTCTCCTGAAGAACTATTTTTAGTTTTGCTCGATAAGGTATTATTGGTTGTAATCCTATCTCTTTTTTCTTCTAGAATATGATATTCTGAGTGATCCAGTCCTTTAAGGAAGCTGCTAAATTTTGTGTGATCCCAATTTTGTCTCAACATATTTGACTTGGTCCATTTAAATTTTTTCTTTGAGCCTTTGATTATAGCTGTTTTAATATTCTTGTCTTCATTTGTAATCAATGTCATGTGGCATTCCAACTTGAACTTCTTTGTTTTTCTGAGTACACTATTTCATTCCCTTATACAGATTCACATGGGTAAACAATCTCATTTCCTTGTGTTTTTCTTTTTTTTAGATGAGGTCATTATGCTGACGACTAGTAGAAGTTGTTTATTACTAGAATTGTTAAATGTATAACTATGTACCTTAGAGCTTAGAGTATAATGTGTCATTGTTTTGCTTTGCCTGGAGGCAATCCTATGGAACCTTTCAACTGGTCCTTTGTTTTCTGTATTTAGATGTTCTGTACTATTTTCTTTAGTTATTCAAGCATTATGATTTAAAAATATTTTTATTCCTCTGGGAGAAATATGATAATTAAAATACCTCTGAAATCTAGCTCTTATTGGTAATGCCTTTGGATGGAATATAGATTGTGCGTTCTTCTCATGTAATTATCATTATTTCCTGCCATATTATCCTCCACTTTAGTATTTCTATGTTTCACAGATACTAAGGACTCGTGATTTTGAGGATATGCCACAAGATAATATTTTTCTTTTCTTTTTTTTTTAAGCAATTGGGCTTAAGTAACTTGCTCAAGGTTACACAGCTAGTCATTATTTGTGTGTGGGTGCTCATTTTCTGAGGCCGGATTCGATCTCGGGTCATCCCAACTCCGAGGCTGGCACTCTTACTCACTGTGCCACCTAGCCACCCCAGATAATATTTTTCTAATACTCTTAATTTTTAATTTTAAATTAAAGCTCTTAATTCTGATGTGTATTACTAATTTCTTCTTTAAGGGATTTTATTTCACTTTGAACTACTCTGTAATGGCTTTTTGGCATGCTCCATGCCATCTCTGGATTCTGGAGGCTGCTATATTTTATCAAGGATTGCTTCAATTTCCTTTGTTTTATTCATTTGTTGAAACAACTTTGTATTCTCTTTGAGGATTTAGCTCTCATGCATCATTCTACTTTTAGCATCTTCTCTATTAATTTTTACTTGTATGCTGGGTTTTTAAAAGACGATTTTTCCTTTTGATATGTTTGGTACTTCAGATGTTTTGTCTCTAGTGTTGTCCCTTAACTCATTTTCTAATTTATCCCCTGCTTTGCTGTTGGGTACATCTCTAGGAATGAATTGCAAGCCTTCCTCAACCTCTACTATTATTGGTGAATTTAATTTTCACTGTCTTTTGTCTTGTTCTAACTATCATCTGGGCCATAGAACTTGTTCTTTTCCATTTTCCTTTCAGCTTGGTTTATTCATAAACACTAACCCCCCCCCCCCCGAACTGAATACCTTTCTTAGCTCCCCTCACCCCTTTCTTGCTATGAATGGAATAATTTTTTTTGTATAAAAAGTCTGGGAAGAGTGTTTCTTGGTAGAATCCACAAAATTTTGAGGGTTGCTAAGCTAGAAACTACCCTAGGTAGAAAGCAGCATATTTTCTCTCTTTCTCCTAATATAACTAAGAGACTCTGCCCTCCACATTTTCATAGGACGGAAGGTGTGAGAAAGCCAGAAATGAGTTCTGCTGGCAATGTTTCTATGTCAGGAAGGAATTCCAATATAATTTCAAGGTACAAGCTTTCAGGTGTATTGTATATACCTTTCATGGAGCATGGATGCTAGATGCACATGGAGGAGGGGTGCCAGAGGAGCTGTGTAAAGATTAGTATCCTTAGGTGCTAGTTCATTAGGATGTTTTGTAAACAAATGCTTTATTAACTTCTGTTTTACATCATTCTTTTCCGCCATATTTTGACTTAAAATCATTTCTCCCCTGTTATTCCCCTACCCAATCTCCCAGAATAGCAGTCCCACAAGATACCGCTTCCTCCAATCTGCTCTCTCCCATACCGTCTCCCATAACCCCTTCGACTTTTCCATTAGAGGAAGGTGAATCTTTGTGTCCCAATGCCTGTACATCTTATTTCCCAATTATAAGCAAAAGAGTATTAATAATAGTATTTATATATATTTGAAACATTTAATGTTAAGACCTGGAATTTCAGATGCATTTCCTTCCTCCCTTGTCACCAATTCCCTCTGGGGAGATAAGTAATTCAGTATATGTTGTACATGGCTAGATATGCAAAACATTATCATAGTAGATATATTGTCCAAGGCTGCTTATAATTCCCTCCCACTCATCCCACCCCCCACCTGGTCCATTCCCTACATGATCCTGTCCCTCTTTTATAGTGGGCACTTCCAACCTCCCCTCCCCCCAGGGATGCCCTCCCATCCATCATCCCTCCTCTCATCCCCCTTCCCCCTATTCTGCTGTAGGTTGAGATATCCCATTCAGTATGTATGTCATTCTCTCCCTGAACCAAATTCAATGAGAATGTGGTTTTGCCTTTTTGCCTTCCTATTCTCCCCCTCCCTTGCAACCACTTCCCCTTGCTTCTTCTACATGAGATAGTTTACCCTACCCTGTCTCTCCCCATCTCCTCTTGCCACTTTCCTCTCTCACCTCATAATTTCATCCCTTGAGTATTCTCCCTTCCCAACAGATTCAACCTATGCCCTCTATCCATATATAACTGTAAGCATATACACACACATTCACATATGTATTCATATGACCACAAACCCTTCTTCCATTATTTTCATAGTGAGAAAGATATCTTCAGTCACAGTTATTGCTTTTCCACATAGGAATGTAAATAGTTCAACTTTGATAAGTTCCTTTTGATTTCTTTTCCCTGATTACTTTCTCAGGCATCTCTTCCTTCTTGTGTCTGGATGTCAAATTTTCTATTTAATTCTGGTTTTTTCCTCAGGAATGTTTGAAAGTCCTCTATTCCAATGAATGACCATATTTTCCCCTGATAAAAAATACTCAGTTTTGCTGGGTAGGTGACCCTTGGGTTCATTCCCAGTTCTTTTGCCCTCTGGAATATCATAATCCATGCCCTTCGATCCCTCAATGTAGAAGCTGCCTAGTCCTGGGCTATTCGGATTGTGTTTCCACAATATTGAAATTGTTTCTTCCTGGCTGCTTGGAGTATTTTCTCCTTGATCTGGGGATTCTGGAACCTGGCTATAATATTCCTGGGAGTTTTCTTTTTGGGATCTTTTTCAAGGGGTGATCAGTGGATTCTTTCAACCTCTATGTTGCCCTCTCGATCTAAAACATCAGGGCAATTTTCCTTGAGAATTTCTTGAAGGGTGATTTCTAGGTTCTTTCTTTGATCATGGCTTTCAGGTAGTCCAATAATTTTTACATTGTCTCTCCTGGATCTATTTTCCAGGTCAGTGGTTTTTCCCATGAGATATTTCACATTGCCTTCTAATCTTTCATTTGTTTGGATCTGCTTAACAGCATCTTGATTTCTCATAAAGTCATTAGCTTCCATTTGCTCCAGTCTAACTCTGAAGGAATGAATCTCCTCAGTGAACTTCTGAGATTCTTTTTCCATCTGGCAAATTCGACTTTTTAAGAAATTCTTCTCCTCATTGCCCTTTTGGGCCTCCTTTGCCTTTTGAGTTAATCTATTTTTTGAGGTGTTGTTTTCCTCAGTCAGGCTGTTGACCCTCATTTCATACTTTTCCTGCATCCTTCTCATTTCTCTTTCCAATTTTTCCTCCACTTCTCTTAATTGATTTTTAAAGTCCTTCTTAAGGTCCTCTATGGCCTGCAACCCGCTCATGTTTTCCCCTGGGGCTTTTGGAGCAGGACTTCTGACCTCACAGACCTTTTCCCGCTCTATGCCCTCAAAATAGAAGTCTAGGGTTGCAATTTTCTGTTTCCTTTGCCTTTGCATGTTGCCACTTAATTACTTGACTTTTGGGATTGTTGCCACACTATGGTTTTAAGGCCAGATAGAAGAATTTTCGTTCTGAACGTGTGGGGGGCAACTTCCATTTCTGGCAAGCTGTAAACCCACCCACGTCTTCCACCCTAGATCACAATCCAGATCCAGGGAGGTTATATCAAGAGCGTTTACCCCCCAAGACTGATTGCTGGATCTCCCTACAATTCACAGGCCAGGAGCTGGAGTTGCCTCTGAAAACTACAAAATGGCATCTCCTCAGTGGCTTCTAGCCCCCAGGGGAGGCATCCGATGCATTCCCCAAATACTGGTCCCAGTGTCCATAAGACACTAACCTCTTACTTTGTCCTAGGCATGTCTATGTTGATAATTCTGGAGTCGCCACAGCTGCTGGTGTTCTGGGGTCTCTCCAGCCAGCTGCTGGCCCTGCTGCCCTTGGGCTAAAACCTTGGCTCACAGGGACCTGTGCTCAGCTCAGCTCAGCTCCCCACGCTCTGCCCACTGCCGGCTCCCAGACCACTGCGCTGGTCCTTCCTGCAGGGCTGCTGGGCTGTCCTCAATGGGAGGTTAGCTTCTCTGTGTCGTTCTGTGGATGCTGGGGCTCCAGAAGTTGTTCAGCGTCCCCTTTTACATATTTTGGGGGGAATCTGGGGGCAGAGTGGCTTGGATGAACTGCTTCTACTCTGCCATCTTGGCTCCGCCCCAATTTCTCTACTTCTAATGCAACATTGCTTTTTGGCAGTTATTTGAATGTTAGTGGGGACTGGGTAAAATATTTTGTAGGCTATTTTCTCGTTTCTGCAATCTCATTTTTGAAAACTAGACTTTAGAGGAGTACCCAGCTTCAGGTAGGGGGAAAATATTGCACTTGGTTTCAGGAAACAAGGCTTAGTTTTGCCATTTATATGACATTTAGGAAGCTCATTTAACCTTACAGACATTCAATGTATCCATCTGTAAAATGGATAGTTTCAACACAAATTTAAGGATTTATCCATCCTAACATTTCATGTCCTAAATTTTCTTTTAACTCTGAAATTCTTTGCACCAAGGTCCCTTTCAGTTATTACTATCTATGTTTCCATGTGACAAGGGACATTTCACCAAATGAGAATATCATCTTGTCTCAAAACTTGTCTATTGAAATCAAAGGCCAAAGGGACCAACAGAGAAGGAAAATAAAGCTGAGACAATTCACATTTCAGTATTTGCTCCCTGCTGGGTAGGTCTTTGGAAAGACCCTTTGTACTAGAATTGGGGTTCAGTTAGATTTTGAGTGGTCCTGTCTGCTACATTCCAGCTTGTAGAGATGTAGGAAGGTTACCAAAGCATTTTTACATTACCTTGTCCTCCACAGCCTTTTATTTCAAATTAATTTTGTGAGACAGGTAGAAGATGCTGCCTTAGCTCTGTCCTTGGGAAAAAGGAGTGCTTTTCTTGATTGAAGAAATATTTTTATAGCCTAAATGTGCAGGTTAAAGTAATTTTTGACAGGTAAAATACTTGACTGTTGCCCACAGTGAATCCTTTTTCTCACTTTTGTCCTTTTTTTCTTTCCTTTTAATATCTGTCTTTTTATTGCACAGAACTGCCATATTTGTTCATTACTGGCTTTCATATACTTTCTGGCATCTTTAATACTATTCTCCAGCACTTTTTTCTTGTTTTTCTCAAGTTAGAGTTTTAAGTCAGGTGAGAATGTGATTTTGCCTGTAAGCCAATACCAACATCAGGCCAACTGTTCTGCTGAGGGCACAGGTATCGTATTCTGTCTTACTATGGGCTGACAATTGCCAATGATTACGCAAACACTTGGTCCAGAGACAACAGTGAGTCTGAAACAGGATGCAGGTGATATAACCATAGAAACTCATCTTTCATTACAGATTATCAGAATGGGAAGAGAACTCAAAGGTCCCATAAAGTATCCCAGATGTTAAGAGGGATCTTATATTCCCTTTGATTTCACAGACAAATGATCATCTAGGCTCTACTTACAAACCTCCACCGAAGGAATCCTCCCTACCTCACAAGGCACAACAGTGCACTTTTGAATAATTTCAGTGGTTTGGCATTTGTCATTTACATTGAGCTCATGCCCAGAATATGATATGCAGCTGTATGGAAAATCCATAAATCTTTTCCATCTGTACATAATCTTCATATTGCAGTTAGACAATGAACTGTATCTAGTATTTAGTATAAAGAAGAAAGTAGGTTATATTGCATATGGGAAATTAGAAGATGCTTTAAATGACCCCAATTTTCCCATTGAAATAAAAG
This sequence comes from Gymnobelideus leadbeateri, assembly GCA_011680675.1. Lineage (NCBI taxonomy): Eukaryota > Metazoa > Chordata > Mammalia > Diprotodontia > Petauridae > Gymnobelideus > Gymnobelideus leadbeateri. The sequence continues at coordinate 382,194 of WOXC01009817.1, read as the reverse complement.
CTCATCTTTTTTAACATGCAAGTGCCTCTATTGATGTTCTAGGACCACAAATTACTGAATCTCATAGAGGTTAAGAATTAAATGAGAATTAAAGTTCCTAGTCACCCAAAGAGCCAAAAATAGGATAGTCCAAAGGCATACACAAGATGGTGGAAACTTATTACTAAAAAAGACACATAATAGAAATAGCAGTAAAGGGCATTATCAAAGGAATGTATACCTGAAAGAAAAAAAGAAGCAGGTAGTCTAGACATGTAGGAATGACTATGTGTGGTATCGGTGTCTTCACAATTTAAATAAGTTGAAAAATATTTTCTAGCGCATTAGGTAGACTCCCTATGGAAAGTTTATGGAAGAACATGAACAAGCGATGTATTTGAGGAGCAAATATGAATGGGCTTAAATCTGTGCTATGGGAGGGAATTCAGATGTTAATCATTTCATAGCTCCATTGGAAACCTGAATTATTGAATATAAAGATGATTTTTTGGAACATCTATTATACCCATTACTTCTACTTCTTTCCTGAATTGTAAGGGGGAATAGTAGAAGATGGAAGGAGAAATATATTTGCAGGAATGGTGATTCAGACAATATCAGTATTGGGTTAGGAAGCAAGATGCTTTCCTGTTTAAAAGTAAGTTCATAGGAATATAGATTTAGACCTAAAATATAACTTAGACATTATCTAATCTAACTACTTAATTATACACATGAAGAACTGAGGCTAAACTGAGTGCTAAAAAGTCACCTTGGTAACAAAGTTGTTATAGTTGCAGAATGAAACATCTATCTAGTTCCTCTGATTTTGAATTATGTTCTCTTTTTTTGCTATATAACTGAAATGGTCATTAGGATTCCTTCCAGTTTGGGTATACACGAATTCTATGCTATTCTATACAGTAAAAGTATTGAGTCTGTATCAGGGGATCTGATATACTTTCTACCCAACTCTGACCTGTGACTCCAAAAATCTGTATTATATGCAAAAACCATACCCCAGTAAAACAGGTTCAGCAGACAAACTAAACCATGTTGAGTGAGACAAACCTCAAACCTTTTGTTGAGTTAGGGGGATATTTACCCCAAGCAGAATGGGAAGATGAAAACAGTTTTTTTTCCCCAATGGTGGCTAAAACAGGTGCTGTGGAGGACTTAGGACTTGGTCAGACATTTGAAGATGCCAAGATCATCCATTGCCTCTCAAGCAATCACCAATACTCTTGACTTTTGTCTGACACTGGGCTTAGATGACTGGAAGAGAGAGTGAGGCTAATGACTTTGTACAACTCTGCCTCACTTAAATCCAATTCATGTACAAGTCAAGATATCACCCATGGGGCGGCTAGGTGGCGCAGTGAGTAGAGTGCTGGCCCTGGAATCAGAAGGACCTGAGTTCGGATCCAGCCTCCGGCCTCAGACACTTAACGCACACACAAACAAAAACCTAGCCGTGTGACCTTGGGCAAGTTACTTAACCCCAATAGCCCTCCAAAAAGCAGAAAAAAAAAAGCCATTCTTCTCCTTATGGGGCGGCTAGGTGGCGCAGTGAGTAAGAGCGCCGGCCTCGGAGTTTGGATGACCCGAGATCAAATCCGGCCTCAGAAAATGAGCACCCACGCATAAATAATGACTAGCCGTGTAACCTTGAGCAAGTTACTTAACCCCAATTGCTTTAAAAAAAAAAAAAAGATATCACCCATGATGTCATTGGTCCTCTTCAAAAACAAAGGATGAATAATGACAACAACAATAGCAATCAGGAGATCTCTATTTTGTATTATTCATTCCGTTCCCCCCAGTCTTTGGTATCTTATAGTAGATGTCTGAATTCTCCACTCCCACCTCACACTGATGAGTTAGTACTTTCCCAGGAAAGGCCTACTATGCCTCTTCTGATTCAAGTGTGCCCAAAGCTCAGAAGTTCAGAAATTGGTAATTCTTGACAGCAAAACTTGCTTTCATCATGAGAATGCCTGAGATTTTACTAGCCTACATGACCTCATTTTGACAAATCAAATTATCTCCATAATTGTGACTTCCTCAGAATATGTCTTGGTCATTGAACCATACATTCTCAAAGCCAGAAAGTTTTCAGAGGTCCTTTATTTCCCAAGACTACATGGTTCCTTATTTGAATCAAAACTCCTGTAAGAGAGTCCCCCTCCCCCAGTATTATATTGGAATTGTTGTGCTTTTAAATCACCAGTTATGTCCATTGTTTACTTGATCTCGTGCTCTTGAGACAATTGATTCTTCCTCTAACATTTTGTAAACTCATGCATGATATCATTCTTTGGCTGAAATCTGTCCCTCATCCCATAAGGACTCTGAAATTTAAACTTAACAATGCTGCTTCCCTACCTCTGTCATAGCTATGGTATGATCAGTTGGAATAATCTCTGTTTTCATAAAGAAAACTGCCTGAATCTTAACCACTTTCTCCTTCAAAAGTCACATAATGCACATGGCACGGTGGGATATAATGGAAACAGTGCTGGACTTGGAGTTTAAAGAATTGTGCTAGAAATAATGCCTCATTTTTATTGGGTATGTGATCAAGGATATCCCTTCTACTCTCAGACTTAGTTTGCTCATCTATAAAATGTGGGCAATAAATCATATATGCATTCCCTAACTTAAAAGAAATTACAGCTAACATTTGGATAGCACTTAAGATCTGCAAAACACTTTTTCTGTATCATCTCATTTAATCTCCCCACTAACCCTGTGATGTAGGTGCTTTATTATCCCTATTTTATAGAGGAACAGACTGAGCCTGAGAGAGATTAGGTAGTATGCTCAAGGCTGCAAAACTAGTAGGTGTCTAACTAATGTGAAGGCAGATCTTCCTGACTCCAGGTCCAGTCCCTTACATCCATTAGGTCATCTAACTGCCCATCTATCTCATAAAATTTCTGGAAGAAAAATAAAAGTGTTTTTATAAGCACTATAGAAATGTTAATTATCATTTTTTTTTTTTGCTTTTTTTGGAGGGCTATTGGGGTTAAGTGACTTGACTATGGTCACATGGCTTGTTTTTGTATCAAGTGTCTGAGGCCAGATTTGAACTCGGGTCCTCCTGACTCCAGGGCCAGTACTCTACTCACTGCACCACCTAGCCTCCCCAATGTTAATTATCATTATCATTGTTGATGAAGTAGGAACCACGTATTTCACTCCCTATTATATACCTAAAGAAAATGAAGAGCAGAGAGACTATAGAGTCTAGAACTGAAATAAAAGGAGCAGTTTATTCCAAGCCTCTTTTCTACAGGTGAGAGAATTGAGATATGAAGAGGTTAAGAGAAAATATCTGGAGTACATGGGACATTGGAAATCTGAGAACCTTTGGAGCCATATCTATACTCCCACTACCCTCAGTGTTCCAAATGCCTGAGGCTGTATTCCTAAGGTAACAGCTGTAGTATAAATAATGCTAGATGCTGACTCAGCAAACCTGTGTTTGGGTCTCTGTTCTGTAAACTGCTTGGAGTATGACTTTGGATAAGTCACTTCCCCCTTTCTAATCCTCAGTTTCCTTATTTTTAAACTGGGAATGATAAGCCCTGCCATGCCTACTTCATTTGGTGGTTATGAATGGAATGTTGTAAAGTAGATCCTACTGTTTTCCTGGGCTACATGCAAGGAAAAAGAATGCACCTTTGATCACCCACAAGAAGAAACACACTTACTTTTTTTGGATCAATCTAGGGGCAGGGTAGAGACATGCTTTGAAAAATGAAGTTCTCTGTCATTAACTTTCAGTCAAGCATCACATAAGGGAACTGTTGCATCTGATGCTGTGATAGAACCTTGAGGGGGGATGGCTGGGATGGAAGAGTCAGGTACTCTTACAAGATGGAGCAGATGGCTCCTCCACAGAGATCTAAATAAAGCCGTGATGGTGTCAGCCCTGTAAACATAGCACATCTGAATCTTACTCTTACAAATAAAATGTGTTCCTGAAGAGCTGTGCATAAATTAAGCCCCATTCCCCACCTCCACCTCCAAACCCCGAATTACATGATCAGTAGAAAGGACTCTGGGCAAAAAATATGATAGGCCCTTCTCACTGGTTGCATGGCTATGGGCAAGCCATCTAATGTCTCTGAGCCTTATTTTCCTTATCTGAAAAATGGAGATAATAATTCTTTTGCTACTACCTTTACACGAGTATTAGGAGGCTCATTTTTTAAAAATCATCTATAAGTGGTTATAAATTTAAAAGTGCCACATACATACAAACTATCTTCCTCCTCTATTATCTATTTTTATTCCTCTTGTATCTTCAATGCAAAATGAAATCTATTATCCTGGGGTAGTCCTGGATTGAAACAATCTCTTCCTAACTGGCCTTTTCCCCTTATTCCCTGTAATCCATTTTCTTAAAACACTATAAATCTGTAACATGGTAGAAGGATCCCTTGTCAAGGGAATAGGAGACTGTTTCTGACTTGTACTGACTCAATTGTCAAATATATGTTGTCAAATCACTTCTGCTCAGCACCCCAGCTTCTTATCTATGAAATGAAAAGATCCAATTAGGTTCTGAACATGGGCCCTGTAAATTTTGTGTTTTTCTAATATTTTTATAATTCCATAAATGTTGTTCTATCTTTTTCACAAATGAATTTCAATAAATGATTTCTTTGCAATTATATGCATTTTGTTCTATGAATGAAAAAAAAATATTTTGAGAAGAGATCCAAAGACTTCACAATACCACCAATGGGGTCCAAGACATGAATCATCTAAATCCCAAATCATCTAAAAATTTCTATATTAGATTATCCCAAAGCTCCTATACAACTCTTATATGCTACGAAATTCTTAAATGATGGTTTTATATTTTGTAGATGTGATAAAGGTAATAGCTTTCAGCCCCTTATTTTAGGTGACTAGAAACTGAAACCCAGAAAAGTGAGGCAAATTTTCTGAGATCACAAACCTAGGAATTCCCAGAGACTGGATTTGAACTCAGGCCCCTTGACTTATAGTCTACTGCTCTTTTCACTGTACCCCACTTCTGCCTTTAATATTTAATGTTCTAAATTATTTTCCAACTCTAACTATATATATACACACACACACGCACACACACACACACACACACACACACACACACACACACACACACACACATATATATATATATATATATATATATATATATATATATCTATATTTTGCTTAGCCATCTAAGGACCCTTCTAGATCTGGCATTGTGGGATTCATTTTGGAGCCAGGGAGTAGATCTGTACCCATCCTCTGTAAGAAGCCTAGCAATACAAGGGAAGCCCTGTAACCTTCACAAATCTTTTCTCTCTGGTCCCTGGGGCAGGGCATGCACCTAATGAAAAACCACTTTGGAGATGCAACTGAAAGAACATTTTGATCTGGCAAGTCAGACTGGTAAGTGCAGTAAAAGGCTGACAGGCTTAGAGAGAAGCTCACAATGAAGCAATTAAACAAGAAGCATTATGATTAGTATATTCTCCCATGAGAAGAAAAGCAAAACAATGGGGCAAGAAGGAATCTGAGGATGATTCTGAAGAATGGCAACCATTGCTGCACAGTGAAAGATGCCATAGGCACCTTTGTAAGAGAGCATTTAAGGTAGCACTTTGCTGTACTGAATCAATAGTAATCAACAACAATGAACAGACTTGGGTCTTATATTCCCCAGAACTTCTAGGCAACTGTGTAATTATAAAGATGTGGTTTCATTAAATTTTTATATAGTCAGCAAGTAGGCATATAAGTCATGTATTTTTCCTTTTTTATTAATAAGATTTAAGAATTCTTTCCATGCCTTTCTTATCTTCTCATATTGCAGATTCTGTGACTCAACCCCCTATGCCTTTAAAATTTTGATTCCTCTAGCAAAGTTCTCCTTTATATATATACTTGGTTTAATCCAGTTATTTTTTCCTTTTTGTTCTCTTTAGTGTCATTTCTACTTCCACTGTAAGCACATCTTGAACTTTAGTGTTAGTATCCAAATATGGTCACTCCATTTTATTTTATGTTGAATAAGCTTTACTATTAACAAAATCTTGCAGGTCATTTTCATCTTTCATCTCTTTGTTTTCTTCCTTCTGGCTTTACCCATGAACACCATCGGCATAACTTTGTTTAGTTGAGAATCTCACCAAGCATTTTTTAAATTGGTTTTACCCTCATGCCCTGTTGTATCTATTTTATGAAATAAGCCTGCTTCCATCATTCTTCTCTATAAGACTTTACAAATGAGTTTATATTTTAAAACACCATTATTCTTAGCTGCCATCTTTATTGGGAATAAATTTAAATATTTCCTTATGAAATTCTTCTTAGTGTCACAGGTCTCCTTATATTGCAATTCATTTAAATTGGGTGAACTTCCATATGAATTATTATAATCAAGGTCTATGTCATTTCTTCCATATGGACCCTACTTATCACTGTCCATAACTTAAGTAGGTTAGGTTGGAGCTGGTTTTTATTGTACTTTATTCCTTCTTCTTCATTTTTGTTTCTTCTTTATCTTTGTACCAACTTTGAGCTTCATTCTAAGAAGTTAATGACCTGCTTCAGGAATGACTCCCACACCATTAACAAGTCATTTCTGTCTACTCAAATATAATCTACTTCATTTAATTTGTGATATTATTTGGTATTGACCATGTCAAACATCTTGCAACTCATTTTTGAATATTTCTGATGTATAAGTATGAAAATTCTGGGTAGCCTATGGGACTTTGTCATCTGATTCACAATCTCCTTATTTCTCTTTTGATAGTCATTTATTCCAATCTTTTCACTGAAATCACCAACTACTATACATAGTTTATTTTGTTTTAATGGGAAAGATCTTACTGAATTCTTTCTGTAATTTCTCTGCCTCTCTATCTTCTGCAACAGAATTTGGTGCATAAGTTGTGATGATTTTCATAGTGATCTATTTCAAAAATACTTATCATAAGCAATGCAACATGAGATGACCAAATGTCCCACAAAATGATTTCTTGTGTGCTTTAGATGCATAATAATAGCAACTCTGTCAATTCCTTTGTTTGTCTCTCTGAGAAGAAACTGTGAACCATCTTTACATTTAGCTATACTTTTGATTTTTTGTCTGACTAGAAGAAGAATAGCCACAATAATAACTCTTATTTCCTTAGCACTTTAAAATTGACAAAACATTTCTTTTTTGAAAATTCCCCATTGAAATTTTCAAGACATGCTGCTCCCTTTTTAGAGACAAAGAAACTTAGATTCCGATAGTTGAAAATATTTGTCCAGGATCATGCAACTACTGTGGTTGGAAACAGGATTAAATGTATGTCTCTAGTCACTTTAAGACCAATGCTCTTTTTTCTATCCCACAGAAGTCTATTTCTCATGTGAAGTGTATGGGGCTTAGGGAAAGCCACTAGCATTAGAACAGTATTAGCCAACGAATGGTGCGGAATTCCAGTATTAACCAATGAACTATTTAATCTCTGAGTCTCTTATCTTCATTTGCAAAATGGGGCCCATAATTGTACTGTTTGACTAATATGACAGAAAAGGAAATTGACAAATGTTGAAGGAGATGTGGAAAAATTAAGACACTAATTCATTACTGGTAGAGTTATGAACTGATCCAATCATTCTGGAAGAACAATTTGGAGGTATGTCCAAAAGGTTATAAAACTTTGCATATCCTTGTAATGCCAAGCAAAAGCAACTTCCAAGGTTAAAAATACCAGCATAGCAGCTCTCTCTTTTATGTGGTGACAAATGAAGAAGAGAGAAAATCAAAATACAGCATTCACCAAGTGTAATTCAATAATTTCCAAGTACTACTGAACCCTTGGTTAGTACATTCATTTAGTCAATCACAAAGTCCCTCTCCCAAATACTACTCCACCCCTGGCCAGTACATTCATTTAGTCAGTCACTCCATTTCTCAAATGGAGATTAGTTTCAAATCATAAACAAAGTATATTCATTTGGTCAGTCTCATAAAACAAAAAAAGTCAAAAGTTTCCCATCCCTGGATCACAACTGAATTAAAATTATCATCAGTTAAGGGCCAAGCACCTTCTCAAAAAGGGCAGTGGATAGCACAAAGGCCATCTACTCCTTAGCTACAACCCAAAGAAAGGTCTTTTCTTCATCTTGACTCAAGGCAAGTTCTTAGCAATCTCTGTTCCTGTGGAGATACACCTTAACTAGGCCACAAGATACATTGCGAGTGTCCTCATTAATTCATTATCTGCCTGCAGGAAAGTCTTAGGGCCCCTGAAAACATCAGCAAGACCCTATTCCAGGATTTCTGTATATATACAACAAGAAAATCCTTCTTCCTGGCTTCTGAACCAACAGCAAGGAACCAGGACCTCTGCAACAGCAGCACTGTCCTTCACCAGTAGATGCAATTCACTCTCTGTCTGCAGGGCAGTCTTAGGACCCCTGAACCAACAGCGAGGTTCCAGGACCTCTGTAACAACAGCACTGTCCTTCACCATCAGAAGAATCTGGCAAAACAACATCAAAACAGAAAGACAAAATACCAGCATCACAGCTATGTCTCCTTGGTCCTTGGCAGCTGCAGGTGGCAGCTCTCAAAAGTCCTGGGCAGCTTGAACTGGCCCTCAGCAATCCTCTCTCTCTCTCCCTGCCTCCATGATACTGCTTCCAAAAGTTCTTCTGCCTCTCTCTGCTTGTGCCTCTCTAACTCCATGGCATGAGCTCCTCCCAGTTCAGCCCTGTTTTCAAATAAACAAGTCCATCCCGGGGGCGGAGCCAAGATGGCAGAGTAGAAACAGCTCATCCAAGCCACTCTGCCCCCAGATTCCCCCCCAAACTATGTAAAAGGGGACTCTGAACAACTTCTGGAGCCCCAGCACCCACAGAACGACACAGAAAAGCTAACCTCCCGCTGAGGTCAACCCAGCAGCCCTGCAGGAAGGACCAGTGCAGCGGTCTGGGAGCCAGCAGCATGCAGCAGGGCCAGCACCCGGCTGGAGGAAACCCAGAACACCAGCAGCTGTGGCGACTCCAGAATTATCAACATAGACATGCCTAGGACAAAGTAAGAGGTTAGTGTCCTATGGACTTTGGGGCCTGTACTTTGGGGAATGCGTCGGCTCCCTCCCCTGGGGGCTAGAAGCCACTGAGGAGACACGCCATTTTTTATTTTTCAGAGGCAGCTCCAGCTTCTGGCCTGCAAACTGTAGGGAGATCCAGCGATCAGCCTTGGGGGGTAATCACTCTTGCTTTAACCTCCCTGGATCTGGATTGTGATCTAGGGTGGAAGTCGTGGGTGGGTTTACAGCTTGCCAGAAAGAGAAGTTGCCCCCCACAAGTTTGGGACGAAAATTCCTCTATCTGGCCTTAAAGCCATAGTGTGGCAACAAGCCCAAAAGTCAAGTAATTAAGTGGCAACATGCCAAGGCAAAGGAAACAGAAAAATGCAACCCTAGAATCCTATTTTGGGGGCATAGAGCAGGAAAAGGACAGTGAGGTCAGAAGTCCTGCTCCAAAAGCCGCAGGGGAAAACATGAGTGGGTTGCAGGCCATAGAGGACCTTAAGAAGGACTTCAAAATCAAATAAGAGAAGTGGAGGAAAAATTAGAAAGAGAAATGAGAAGGATGCAGGAAAAATATGAAATGAGGGTCAACAGCCTGACTGAGGAAAACGACACCTTAAAAAATAGACTGACTCAAATGGCAAAGGAGGCCCAAAAGGGCAATGAGGAGAAGAATGCATTAAAAAGTCGAATTTGCCAGATGGAAAATGAATCTCAAAAGTTCACTGAGGAGATTCATTCCTTCAGAATTAGACTGGAGCAAATGGAAGCTAATGACTTTATGAGAAATCAAGATGCTGTTAAGCAGATCCAAACCAATGAAAGATTAGAAGGCAATGTGAAATATCTCATGGGAAAACCCACTGACCTGGAAAATAGATCCAGAAGAGATAATTTAAAAATTATTGGACTACCTGAAAGCCATGATCAAAGAAAGAACCTAGAAATCACCCTTCAAGAAATTTTCAAGGAAAACTGCCCTGATGTTTTAGATCCAGAGGGCAAAATAGAGGTTGAAAGAATCCATTGATCACCTCCTGAAAAAGATCCCCAAAAGAAAACTCCCAGGAATATTATAGCCAGGTTCCAGAATCCCCAGATCAAGGAGAAAATACTACAAGCAGCCAGGAAGAAACAATTTCAATATTGTGGAAGCACAATCAGAATAGCCCAGGACCTGGCAGCTTCTACACTGAGGGATGGAACTGCATGGAATATGATACTCCAGAGGGCAAAAGAACTGAGAATGAACCCAAGGGTCACCTACCCAGCAAAACTGAGTATTTTGTTTCAGGGGAAAATATGGCCATTCAGTGGAAGAGAGGACTTTTAAGCATTCTTGAGGAAAAAACCAAAATTGAATAGAAAATTTGACATCCAGACACAAGAAGCAAGAGATGCCTGAGAAGGTAATCAGGGAAAAGAAATCAAAAGGAACTTATCAAAGTTGAACTATTTACATTCCTATATGGAAAACAATAACTGTGACTGATGATATCTTTCTCACTATGAAAATAATGGAAGAAGGGTGTGTGGTCATATGAATACATATGTGAATGTGTGTGTATATGGTTACAGTTATATATGGATAGAGGGCGTAGGTTGAATTTGTTGGGAAGGGAGAATACTCAAGGGATGAAATTATGAGGTGAGAGAGGAAAGTGGCAAGAGGAGATGGGGAGAGACAGGGTAGGGTAAACCATCTCATGTAGAAGAAGCAAGGGGAAGTGGTTGCAAGGGAGGGAGAGAATAGGAAGGGAAGAAAAAAAAAGGCAAATCCACATTCTCATTGCATTTGGTTCAGGGAGAGAATGTCATACATACTAAATGGGATATCTCAACCTGCAGCAGAATAGGGGGAAGGGCGATGAGAGGAGGGATGATTGATGGGGGGGGGCATCCTTGGCGGGAGGGGAGGTTGGAAGTACCCACTATAGAAGAGGGACAGGATCATGTAGGGAAAGGACCAGGTGGGGGGTGGGATGAGTGGGAGGGAATTATAAGCAGCCTTGTACAATATATCTACTATGATAATGTTTTGCATAGCTAGACATGTACAACATATACTGAATTACTTATCTCTCAAGAGGGAATGCGTGACAAGGGAGGAAGGAAATGGATCTGAAATGTGAGGTCTTAAGATTAAATGTTTTAAATATATATAAATACTATTATTAATACTCTTTTGCTTATAATTGGGAGATAAGATGTGCTGGCATTGGGACACAAAGATTTACCTTCCTCTAATGTAAAAGTCGAAGGGGGTATGGGAGAAGGTATGCTAGAGAGCAGATTGGAGGAAGTGATATCTTGTGGGACTGCTATTCTGGGAGGTTGGGTAGGGGAATAATGGGGGGAAAATGATTGTAACTCAAAATATGGCAGAAATGAATGATGTAAAACAGAAGTTAATAAAGCATTTGTTTAAAAAAAAAAACACAAGTCCATCCCACAAGTGGAATTCACAAGAGGGATGTTACATTCTGTGACCCAAGAGAAGGCTATATAAACCCTGCTGTGAGACTTTGTTTTTGGCTTCACTTTGAGAAGTGTTGTATGATTTGACCAGATGAGGCTCTGGGCAGCTGTTGAGAGCTCCCAGCTTTGAAAAACCGCAGTGTTTATGCTTCCCTCTCCGGTAACTGTGATTTGGGATGGATGTAATGGGTGAACAGCTGGAGGCCTGTCTGCTTGAAATGTTTCTGTCTGTATACTCTGAAGTTCAGGGTGCTGACCTTTTCCCCCTGAACTAGGTAAATGATATGTTTGATGGATTAAAGCAATATTGTTTACCCCTTTTGAGTTGCTTTCCTTTCAAAAAGCAGATCAAGAACCTGATTTGGCAGCCACCCTGGGGACACTAGGGTGCTTGCTTCTGCACTGGTCCTAGGGTGAGAAACTTCAGTATGCCAGAGCTTTTTGTGGCTGTAGAGAGGACACCCTCTTCAGACCTCTGTCAGAATTTGCAAAAAAAACTGGTGACTTGGGACAAAGCTCTCCACTCTGGAAGCAGGGTTCTACCATGGGAAAGAGCTCAAAAGTTAAGTAATTGGCTGTCAAGATAAGCAAGCAGAGGAAGCACAATCAGACCATAGAATATTTTTTGGGGAACTAAAAGTATCAAAACATTGAACCAGAAGTCAACAATGGCAAAACTCCTACATCAAAACCTTCCAAGAAAAATATGAATTGGTTACAGGGCATGGAGGAGCTCAAGAAAGATTTTGAAAATCAAGTAAGACAAGTAGAGAAAAAATTAGGACAAGAAATGAGAATGATGGAAGAAAATCATGAAAAATGCATCAACAGTGTGCTAAAGGAGACCTCCCAAAATTACTGAAGAAAATAACACCTTAAAATAGATTAACTCAAATAGAAAAAAGAGTCCCAAAAAGCCAGTGAGGAGAGGAGGGCCTTAAAAAGCAAAATTACCCAGAAGAAAAAGGAATTTTTAAAAACTCATTGAAGAGAATAATTCCTTTAAAATTAGATTAGAGCAAATAAAAGCTAATGACTTTATGAGAAGTCAAGGTAGTATAAAACATATCCAAACAAATGAAAAAAACAAAACAAAACAAAACAGAAGGCACTGTGAAATATCTCTTTGGAAAAACCACTGACCTGGAAAATAGATCCAGGAGAGATAATTTTAAAATTATTGGATTACCTGAAAGCCATGATAGAAACAAAACAAAAAAACTAGAAATCATCCTTCAAGAAATTCTCAAGGAAAATTTCCCTGATATTCTAGAACCAGAGGGCAAAATAGAAATTGAAAGAAAAAGAAGCCAGAAGAAAACTCTCAACTGTCCCGGACTCTTTGTATCATGTGAACTTTCTTTCTCAATCAGCCTCTTTGTTAATCTTCTAAAAGTAGTTTAATCAGTAACCTGACTTTGCTTACCAGAGTTTGAAGAAGATTGTTTCCTTGGGGGATGTGTGAGAATATGATTCTGTTTCACTAAGTTTATTCAGCTTTTGTGCCATTGAAGGAAGAATTGAGATTGTGGATCTATCTCTTCTTTAACTGTTATGACCTAAGGGGAATGTACAAGACTGAAATATGTAAAAGGATTTATCACTCTGATGTAATTTTGCCTCTAAGAAACCAAGTTAGTGTTCTAATGATGTTTCAGATATTCTCTGAGGCCTGAACCTATTCTTGAACATAATAAAACAATTTAGATTTTTACCTCTATAATTTTCCATTGTATTATATAATATATATATATACATATATATATATACATATATATGTATATATATATACATACATACATATTTAGCAGTACTTACCAACCTTATGATCTAAGAGAAGAGATGTCTCCTGTAGCTCATCTATCATCTCTATGCTTTTGCACTGGCTGTGTCTCCCGTCTGCATTTTTGCTTCCTCATCTTTACCTCAATGAATATCTGGCTTCTTCCATGAGTCAGCTGAAATCTCTTCTGTAGATCTTTTCCAGCTCATCTAGATTCTAGAGCTTTTCAACTTTTCTATAATATATCGTATCTATCCCTTTTTATTTATATGTTGAAATTCTTGCTAAAATGTCCAGTCTTTGAAGGCAAGAATTAATTTTTGCCTTTTTTTGTTCTGGAACACTTAGCCCAGCCTTTGACATAAGGTAAGCATTTAATGCATGCTTACAGATTGATTCAAAGTCTTATGTAAACATCACCTCTTATTTGGATCCAGTTTCCCTGCAACCCCCTCTCTGGTGCTCCTCATAAGCAGCCCAAACATTCCTCTTCTCTGCTTTTTCATTTGAAGTAATTCTGGGGGAAGAGTTGAGAAGGAGACTCTATATCTTCTCTCCACAATTGCCCAGCCCCCTATTCCACTTAATGAGCAAGTCTCCTCTGTCTGACCTTAACAGCAGCCTCTATGAAGACAATTGGAGGGGTGGATTTAACAAGCCTGAGCAGTTCAGATATTTATAGACTTCTAAGGAACTCCACTGATGTTCCTCTTGTCCCCTCCCCCATGTAACTTTTCTACTTCCCCATCCTATCAAGCTAATGGGAGAGGGAAAAAAAAAACTTATTATATCTTATTAAATATAACAATTTTTTCTTCAAACCTACGAAAAAATCAAATGAGGGACAAATCCCTGGGAACTCAGCCCCCTTTGAACATGACCAAGCTTCCCCTTGGTCTTTGTAGGTCTTCATTCTATCTTCTATCTACTCTCCTTTAAAGTGAAATATGAGAATCAAAAAGATGAAAAGAAATTGAAAAAATATCCAGTTGAAAATCCTCATTGTACAGACAGTGAATCTAAGATTCTGAGAGAAGTGACTTGTGCAAAGTCATAACAAGTATCTGGCAAGAACACAAGTTTCTCAATATGTAATTGATTGCTTTCTTCTTCATATTTTTTCTGGATTCTTGTGTATTCTAGATATTCAGAGTTGATACCTCATAATCCTTTATTGGTCTGAAACCAAGTTTCTTGCTAGATGATATTCTTTTTTTTTTTTTTTTTGCTTTTTGGAGGGAGGAAAGCTGGGCAAGGTCACACAGATAGCAAATGTTGTGTATCAGAGGCAGGATCTGAACTCAGGTCCTCCTGACTCCAGGGCCAGTGTTCTATTCACTGTGCCACCTAGCCAGCCCCACTAGATGATATTGTTGAATCTGGTCATAGGACTTTTAGTTTTAATGTAATCTCAATTTTTCTCATTCTGTATGCTTCATCTTCTGTGGATGTGGAGAACAGATATCCCCTTTGCTTATTTGGAAAGTATTGAAGCCTCCTTGAACTTCATCATGTCCAAGTTAAACAATTTCATTTCATAAGATATAGAGCTATAAGGGATTCTAAAGATTCTGATTATTTCACAGAAGAAATATAAGCTCATTGGTAATAGGGAATTTTCATCCTTATCTTTATATCTCTAGCGCTTAGTACTATGCATTGCATATAATAGGAACTTAAGAAGTGCCCATGATTTTGTTTAAATGCAATATTGAAAACATGGCACAGTGGTTATGTTAGATCAACTATACTCCAAGGTCAACACCAGAGACAAACCATCAAGCAAAGTACCCTGGTTCTCAGTTTATACTGGAACCATAGCCAATAGGGCAGAGGGAAGAAATTCCTGTGGTTTAGATTCCAGAACTAAGAAAGGGTACAACTTAGAAAATGAGATAAGAAGACTTGGGAGAATAACTTCTTGGCTTCTCCTCCAATTGACCTTGATTCAAAGGTTAACCTCTTGAGTGTTCCAGCCCATATGTTCTGGCACAGTGATGGATAATGACCAAAGTATTTGCTAATTACAACCATAGGAAATCTGTACCTTCAGCGACTTTCTGATAGTTATACTGCCCCCAATCTTTCCTTAGTAACAAATAGTGATATATAGAAAGGCAGTGTAGTGCAGCAGAAATAATCCTAGAAAAGGAGATTTGGATTCAAACCCTAGCTAAGATATTTAGTTGCTGAAAAGCCTTGGACAAACTATTTAGTCTTGCTGAACCTTGGTTTCCTCATCAATAAAACTGGAAATTATGATATTTTATTGTCTAATTCTCCGGGTGGGAGGCTATAAAATTCTCTCTATTTCTTCCTTTTTTGTACCAGACCCATGCTCTTTGTGATGAGAACTGCCACTCTCTCTGTTCCCTTTCAGGTAACAAAATGGGCCGTTCCCAATCTCTTGCTCCATCATCTCAGGCAGCTAGAAACTGGTTAAGAGCAGACAATAACTCTCTGAGGAGCCACTCATCTGAGGGAGATTCAGGAGCCAATAAAAGATGGCAAATCACTTTATGGAAATTAGCTTTTAATTATTCATTGGCAATTTGACTACAGTCAGGCAGGTGTCCTGATAGGATGCTCCAGAGGTGATAAGTGGGACTTTTCCCCCCTATCAGGTCCACTCAATTCACCCCTCAGCAGGGCTGTCTGAAATTACCCTGTGAGAACAGCATCAGAGAGGTGGTGACCTGTCTACTCCAGAAAGAGTAATTTCACTGAAGATGTGGGTTTTATTTTTTAACATTTTCACTTACCCTGCAATTCACCCAGTGTTGATGATTCTGCTCTGGGAAAGCTGGAGAGACAGAGAGAATGGAAGGAAGCTGATAGAGAATGGAAGAGGAAAAAAAAAAACATTGGCAGCATTTCATTAATGACGTTCATTTTTCCTTTACCCTCCAAGGTCTGTCGTTAGGTAAGCAGTGACAGCAGTCTAGGTAAGGTCGAGTTGTTTCAGATTAAAGTTCCAGAACCTTTAGTACCTGTCACCTTCCCTGTATGGTTTTGTGGCTATTCACTTGGGGTGCAGAGGTGAGGCTATGTCCTACACCAATTATTGCTCTCAATTTTAGAGGCCCGGAATTACTATAAATATCCAGAACATCCAAGAGGATAAAATAACCCTACAGATCATTTTGTCTACTAGTCTTCCCTTTTGCCTTAATCCCCTTTCTGTTTAATAAAAATCACATGATACTTCCAAGATTATACAAATGACACATGAGCGAGTCAGAATTTGATCCCAATGTATTTTTTAAATTTAATTGAATTCTTAGTATTTTATTTCCCCCAATGATATGTACAAGCAATTTTTTTTTTAAAGCAATTGGGGTTAAGTAACTTGCTCAAGGTTACACGGCTAGTCATTATTTATTCGTGGGTGCTCATTTTCTGAGGCCGGATCTGATCTCGGGTCATCCAAACTCCGAGGCCGGCACTCTTACTCACTGCTCCACCTCGTCGCCCCTTTAGGGCAATTGGGGTTAAGTAACTTGCCCAAGGTTACACGGCTAGGTTTTTGTTTGTGCGGATTAAGTGTTGGAGGCCGGCTCCGAACTCAGGTCCTTCTGATTCCAGGGCCGGCGCTCTATTCACTGCGCCACCTAGCCGCCCCAGTACAAGCAATTTTTAAAAATTTGTTTTTAAAACTTTGAATTCCGAATTTTATCCCTTCCTCCCTCCCCACTCACATTGCTGAGAAGGCAAACAATTTGATATATGTTACACATGTGTAGTCAGGCAAAACATGTTTCCATATCAATCAGTTTGTGAAAGAAAACATAACAAAAATCAAGAAAAAGAATTTTTAAAAACCATATATCAGTCTGTATTCAGACACTATCAATTCTTTTTCTGGGGATAAAAAGCATTTTTCATTGTAAGTCCTTCAGAGCTGTCTTGAATCACTGTATTGCTGAGAACAGCTAAGTCATTCAGAGCTGATCGTTGCACAATATTGCTGTTACTTTGTACACAGTACATTTCACTTTGCATCAGCCAAGGCAACTCTTTTCAGGTTTTTCAGAAAGTATCTTTCTCATCATTTCTTATAGCACAGTAGTATTCCATCAGAATCACATAAGCAACTTGTTGAGCCATTGCCCAATTGATGGACTTACCCTCAATTTCTAATTCTCTACCTCCAGGAAAGAGCTGCTATAAATATTTTTGTACATAAAGGTCCTCCCAACCCCTTTTTCATTTTATCTCCTTTTGGATACAGACATAGTACTAGCACTCTTAGGTCAAAGGGTATGTAATATTCTATAGCCCTTTTGGCACCATTTTAAATTGCTCTAAAGAATGGTTGAATAAGTTCACAACTCCACCAATGTCTCATTTTTCCCACATGCCCTATAACATTTGTCAATATCCTTTTCTCTCATATTGGCCAATCTAATATTAGGTATGAAGTAATACCTCAGAACTGTTTCAATTTGCATTCCTCTAATCAATAACAATTTAGAGCACCTCATATGTATATGGGTATTTTTAGTACTTCATTGGAAAAAATATTCACATCTCTTGATGCAATTGGGAATGGGTCCTATTTTTTTAAAAATAAGTATGACTCAGTTATTTATATATTTGAGAAATAAAGTGTTTCTCAGAGAAACTTGGTTGATTATTTTCAGTTATGATTGCTAAATGTATTTAGGTCCACTGTATTACCTTCCACACCTATTTATTCTATTTGCTCTCTCCTTTCACCTATCCCTCCTCAAAAGTATTTTGCTTCGGAACTTCACCTCTCCCAATCTGCTTTTGTTTCTATCACTCCTCCTCCATCTCTTATCTACACACCCCCACTTTCCCATAGGGTAAGATAGATTTGTATACCCAATTTAGTGTGTATAATATTCCTTCTCTGAACCAGTCCTGATGAGAACGAGGATCACTTTCTCCTAACTACCTCCCCCATTTTTCCTTCCAATGTAAAAGCTTTTCCCTTGTATTTTTTATCTGAGATAATTTACCCCATTCTATTTTTCCTGTCACATTCTCCCAGTGCATTCCTCTTTCTTTTTTTTTTAACAAATGCTTTATTAACTTCTGTTTGACATCATTCATTTCCGCCAGATTTTGAGTTACAATCATTTTCCCCCTGTTATTCCCCTACCCAACCTCCCAGAATAGCAGTCCCACAAGATATCACTTCCTCCAATCTGCTCTCTCCCATACCTTCTCCCATACCCCCTTCGACGTTTCCATTAGAGGAAGGTGAATCTTTGTGTCCCAATGCCTGCACATCTTATCTCCCAATTAGAAGCAAAAGAGTATTAATAATAGTATTTATATATATTTGAAACATTTAATCTTAAGACCTCGAATTTCAGATCCATTTCCTTCCTCCCTTGTCACGCATTCCCTCTGGGGAGATAAGTAATTCAGTATATGTTGTACATGTCTAGCTATGCAAAACATTATCATAGTAGATATATTGTACAAGGCTGCTTATAATTCCCTCCCACTCATCCCATCCCCCACCTGGTCCATTCCCTACTTGATCCTGTCCCTCTTCTATAGTGGGTACTTCCAACCTCCCCTCTCCCCAAGAATGCCCTCCCATCCATCATCCCTCCTCTCATCCCCCTTCCCCCTATTCTGCTGCAGGTTGAGAAATCCCATTTAGAATGTATGTCATTCTCTCCCTGAACCAAATTCAATGACAATGTGGTTTTGCCTTTTTTGCCTTCCTATTCTTCGCCCCCCCCTCTTGCAACTACTGCCCCCTTGCTTATTCTACAAGAGATAGTTTACCCTACCCTGTCTCTCCCCATCTCCTCTTGCCACTTTCCTCTCTCACCTCATAATTTAACCCCTTGAGCATTCTCCCTTCCCAACAAATTCAACCTATGCCCTCTATCCATATATAACTATAACCATATACACATTCACATATGTATTCATATGACCACACCCCCTTCTGCCATTATTTTCATAGTGAGAAAGATATCATCAGTCACAGTTATTGCTTTTCCATATAGGAATGTAAATAGTTCAACTTTGATAAGTTCCTTTTGATTTCTTTTCCCTGATTACCTCTCAGGCATCTCTTGCTTCTTGTGTCTGGATGTCAGATTTTCTATTCAATTCTGGTTTTTTCCTCAAGAATGCTTGAAAGTCCTCTATTCCACTGAATGACCATATTTTCCCCTGAAACAAAATACTCAGTTTTGCTGGGTAGGTGACCCTTGGGTTCATTCCCAGTTCTTTTGCCCTCTGGAATATCATATTCCATGCCCTTCGATCCCTCAGTGTAGAAGCTGCCAGGTCCTGGGCTATTCTGATTGTGTTTCCACAATATTGAAATTGTTTCTTCCTGGCTGCTTGTAGTATTTTCTCCTTGATCTGGGGATTCTGGAACCTGGCTATAATATTCCTGGGAGTTTTCTTTTGGGATCTTTTTCAGGAGGTGATCGGTGGATTCTTTCAACCTCTATTTTGCCCTCTGGATCTAAAACATCAGGGCAGTTTTCCTTGAGAATTTCTTGAAGGGTGATTTCTAGGTTCTTTCTTTGATCATGGCTTTCAGGTAGTCCAATAATTTTTAAATTGTCTCTCCTGGATCTATTTTCCAGGTCAGTGGTTTTTCCCATGAGATATTTCACATTGCCTTCTAATCTTTCATTTGTTTGGATCTGCTTAACAGCATCTTGATTTCTCATAAAGTCATTAGCTTCCATTTGCTCCAGTCTAACTCTGAAGGAATGAATCTCCTCAGTGAACTTTTGAGATTCTTTTTCCATCTGGCAAATTCGACTTTTTAAGGCATTCTTCTCCTCATTGCCCTTTTGGGCCTCCTTTGCCATTTGAGTTAGTCTATTTTTTAAGGTGTTGTTTTCCTCAGTCAGGCTGTTGACCCTCATTTCATACTTTTCCTGCATCCTTCTCATTTCTCTTTCTAATTTTTCCTCCACTTCTCTTATTTGATTTTTAAAGTCCTTTTTAAGGTCCTCTATGGCCTGCAACCCGCTCATGTTTTCCCCTGGGGCTTTTGGAGCAGGACTTCTGACCTCACAGTCATTTTCCTGCTCTATGTCCCCAAAATAGGAGTCTAGGGTTGCATTTTTTGTTTCCTTTGCCTTGGCATGTTGCCACTTAATTACTTGACTTTTGGGCTTGTTGCCACACAATGGCTTTAAGGCCAGATAGAGGAATTTTCGTCCCAAATGTGTGGGGGGCAACTTCTCTTTCTGGCAAGCTGTAAACCCACCCACGACTTCCACCCTAGATCACAATCCAGATCCAGGGAGGTTAAAGCAAGAGTGTTTACCCCCCAAGACTGATCACTGGATCTCCCCACGATTTGTAGGCTGGGAGCCGGAGCTGCCTCTGAAAACTACAAAATGGCGTTTGTCCTCAGCAGCTTCTAGCCCCCAGGGGAGGGAGCTGGCGCATTCCCCAAATACAGGTCCCAAAGTCCATAGGACACTAACCTCTTACTTTGTCCTAGGCATGTCTTTGTGGATAATTCTGGAGTTGCCACAGCTGCTGGTGTTCTGGGGTCTGTTTAGCTGGCTGCTGGCCCTGCCTCTCTTGGGCTAAAACCTCGCCTCACAGGGACCTGGGCTCGGCTCGGCTTGGCTCCCTGCGCTCTGTGCGCTGTGCGCTCCCAGCTCCCAGACCACTGTGCTGGTCCTTCCTGCAGGGCTGCTGGGCCATCCTCAGTGGGAGGTAAGCTTCTCTGTGTCGTTCTGTGGGTGCTGGGGCTCCAGAAGTTGTTCAGAGTCCCCTTTTACAAAGTTTGGGGGGAATCTGGCGGCAGTGTGGCTTAGATGAGCTGTTTCTACTCCACCATCTTGGCTCTGCCTCCGTCCAATAATTTTTAAATTATCTCTCCCAGATCTATTTCCAAGGTCAGTGGTTTTTCCAGAGAGATATTTCACATTGCCTTCAATTTTTTATTTGTTTGAATCTGTTTAATAGTATCTTGATTTCTCATAATGTCACTAGCTTCCATTTGCTCTAATCTAATTCTGAAGGAATTATTCTCTTCAGTGAGCTTTTGAGATTCTTTATCCATCTGGCAGATTTGGCTTTTTAAGGCCTTCTCCTCATTGGCTTTTTGACCCACTTTGCCATTTGATTTAGTCTATTTTTAAATTTGTTATTTTCTTCAGTCAGATTTTTGAGTCTCTTTTCATGATTTTCTTGCATCATTCTCATTTTTCTTCCCAATTTTTCCTCTGCTTCTCTTATTTGGTTTTCACAATCCTTCTTAAGCTCCTCTATGTCTTGTAAGCAGCTTAATCTTTTCTTGGAATCTTCTGGTGCAGTAGTTCTGACTTTGTTGTTTTCCTGCTGTTCCCTGCTTTGATCTTATTTGTCCCCCAAAAAGGAATCCAAAGTCAGATTGCTGAGCTTGCTTTGCTTCCTTTGCTTGCTCATGTTGCCACTCAATTACTTCACTTTTGAGCTTTTTGCCACAGTCGAACTGTGCTTGCAGAGAGGAGAGCTTTGTCCCAATTGCTGCAGTTTTTGCAGCTGCTGGAGCTATTAGTTGGGTGCCCTCTCTGAAGCCTCCACTGGCTCTGGCCCCTGTTCATGCACCCCAGGACTTCCACCCTAGACAGTGATCCAAATCCAAGCAGGTTAAAGCAAGAGCAATTAACCCTTAGAGTGGTACTTGGTCCCCCTACAATCTGTGGACCAGGAGCTCTGAAGCAGCCACACAGCAGCAGCTGCATAGCTAATGTACCTCAGCCATTTCTCCCTCCAGGGGACAAGGCCAGACCACGCTCACAGACCCCCTCATCCCACAGAGTCTACTCTGACTTCTCACTTTTTCTTTAGCATTCATGGTTTGATAATTCTGGAAACTGCCACAGCTTCTGGTGATCTACTCTCCTCAAGTCCCTCCAGTTGATGGCTCATCAGGGGCCACCCTGAGGCTAAAGCCATGGGCTCACATGGGGTGGGTTCTGTTCCCAGAGTGCTGCAATGTCGGGCTGCCTTCAGCAGGAGGTTTGTTTCTCTCTGTCATTTTTTGGGTTCCATAGCCCTAAAGTTTCTTTAGAGTAATTTCTTTATAGGTATTTGTGGTGGTAATAGAGGGAGCATATGGAGTTTTTATGCTTCTACCGACTTTTAACTCTTTCTTAAATTGAGGTTCTGCTTCCAGGGTAGGAGATGCACTATCCCAAGCGTCAGGGGCTATGTGCAGCTGTTTTCACAAAAATTTCTAGGGAACTGTAAGTTTTCAGTTCTTTCAAGTTGGAATTGTCTGAGAAGAGGTGTGTTTACCATTCTCCTGGACTTGATCTGCTCTGTGATCAACTACAAGCTCTGAAACTATAACGTAGGTTTTTGCTCTGTTGAGGTTGTAAGTGCTGATGTGTTAGCTTTTCTTCTTTCCCTGCAATTGATACCCAAGACTGCAACCCCAAACTGAGTATGGGCAAAACAACAAAGCCCTGCCCCAGTGCCATCAAATAGAACCCTGTAATCTCCTGATAAGTTACTCAACTTCTTTACTGACTGTAGGTTGAGAGCTCTGGAAGCAGTTGCTACTGCTGATGATTTAGTGGCTTCCAAGACCTGCTCCTGGTTTGCTGGGCCTGGGTCTGTGCTTGTGAGGCCTATGCTCCACTGTCGTTCACTCTTACCCAGGAATGAATGACCTTTCAGGTCAAGCTTTTAAGTTGTCTTGGGCTGGAAAAATTGTTTTACTCCTTTTGTGGTTTTTGCTGCTCTAGGAATCATTTTATGGCACTATTTAAAGATATTTAGGGGTGTTTGGGGTGAGTCCCTGACTTTTCTCCACCATCTTGGCTCTGCCTCTTGATTCAAAACGCCAGTGTTACTTTGCAAAGTCATAATGCCTCTCATAGCTGGACCTTAGCAAGACTTCTGAGTGAGTTTTGGTAGATTCTCCTAGTCATAGAGTTAACGGACTATTGGGATAGGCAGAGTATTTGAGATCATCTTACTGAATCATCTTATTGTATAAGTGAGAAAACTGAGGTCCAGAGAAGGGAGTTTACTTTCGTGAAATAGCATGGCTTTTTAGTGGGCAGAGCAAAGACCAGGTGTCAGATTTTTAGATTTTCAGTGCTTTTTTTTCCCCATGCACCACAATCCTTTTTTTAAATATATTGCTCCATGCTTATCATCTTAGAGATATGATTCAGGCAGAAATCATCCAAACAGACCTATAATATCACACCACAATTAATCTTCACTTCAGAGTCTAGCAAGTTCAACTTGTTCAACATTACTTCTTGAGTATCTGCTAAGTTTAAAGCACTGTCCTAGGTACTGTGAATGAAACATATGTGCATAAGAAAGAAATTTTGACCTCAGGAAACTCAGAACCTAATCAAGGATAGAAGGCATCATGCCTTGAAAAGATAAATAATACAACCCCTGTTGGATTAAAAATTAAAGACAACAATACAGGAGTTGAATCTACCTGCATTGCGGATAAGTACAATGAATGAAATAGACAGTAAGATGATAAGTATAGTTGAGAGAGAGGCCGCTGAGGACAACAAACATGAGCAAAGCTTTCCTAGTTGAGGTGACCTTCAATCAGGCCCTTTGGGGGCAAAAGTGGGGATCATTCCGGAGGGATATTAATTAGAAAAAGGGTGGAGGCAGGAAGAGGTGCCATCACATAGTGGAAGATACCTTGACTCTGGAGTCACATTGTTCTACTACTTAGGACTATGGTCATGCTTACCCGTATATCTGTCTAGGATTTATCACTATATTTAAACTGCCTTCTCTCATCTCCCCTCTAATCCCTTTCTCCCAATGCTGAGTTCACCCAGGAACCTCCACTTTGAGGAAGCATGTAACATCCTTCTTTCTTTGGGATTTTACTACAATGACCCTTCTTGGGGCACTCTCTGTCTCCGTCTCTCTGTCTCTGTCTCTGCCTCTTTCCCTCTATCTCCTTCCCTCCTACCCAATTTCAGCTCTCTTTATGTTTTCTTCCCCAATTAGAATGAAAAGTCCCTCAGGGCAAAGAGTGTTCACCCCCTTATATTTGTATACCCAGGGACTTAGCACAGTTTTTGGCAATAGGCAACACTTAATAAATACAACTGACTTGTTTTACCTTCAAGAAATTGAAAGATGTAAATTATATGAATACTTAGATGTTATTATAATACATGTTTTCCATTGTTTTCTTGTGGAAAAGTTGGAGAGATATGGGGGAAAATGATAGTATAGTGGTAGATTCAAAACTGGTTAAAATAACCAGTACTCCAAAGAGACAAATCACAACCTGTGAGTAGACTGATCTGCCCCAATGGGTACCCAACTGACCAGTTCCATTTTAGAAATTCAGTTCCTTCTCCCCTCCTCCCCTCCCCTCTTCCCTCCTTCCTTCTCTCCCCTCCTCCCTTCTCTTCCCTCCTCCTTTATCTCCTCTCCTCTCCTCTCTTCTCTTCCCTCTCCTCTCTTCTCCTCTTCTCTCCTGCTGGCCCATCTCCAATTGTCATGATCTATATCTGACCAGTGAGCCCAGCTGGCTCTGGAGGAGAAAGTGAGGCTGGTGACTTTTGTACCCAAAAGCACTGTAAGGTACATTCTGATGTCATTGTCCTCTTTGAGAATGAAGGCCAAACTACAACCATAACTACAGATATACTAATGGCTCATTGACACCCTGAAGAGTGGTCTCCAGTGGAGTGCTCTAGAGATTGGTCTTTGAGCTATGATACATTTTTATTAGTGAGTTGGATAAAGTCATAGACGGTATACTTTTCAAATTTACAGATGGCACTGAATTTGGAGGGTCAGTGTTTCTCTGCATTTCTAGATTTATGGAAGAGAGACATAGTTTATATTCACAAGAAACTTACCTTGTAATAGCTCGTTTCTATCAAGACAAAAGTTACAGTTAGGGAATATGTCTACTAACTGATGGTATAACCACTTGGATCCCCTTTGACTTGGTTCAGGATAGGCCAAAGCATAGAAGAATCCAACAGAGACAGATGAGCTTTGGCAGAGCCATAGAATACTCTAATAGCTTCTCAGCATGGGGGCTTTTACTCTTTTACATTGCAGAAGTAATGAAATGCAGTTTGGAGTATTTTACTTTTTTTGGAGGGGGAAAGGCAGGGCAATTGGGGTTAAGTGACTTTGCAAAGGTCACAGGACTAGTAAGTGTTAAGTCTATGAGGTCAGATTTGAACTCAGGTCCTCCTGACTCCAGGGACTGTGCTATATTCAGTGTGTCACCTAGTCACTCCAAGTTGGAGTATTTTACAAAGACTACAACCTAGAAGAAGCATATGTAAGTTTTTTTGAATATACCAGTCATGATCCGATAAAAGAATTTTAGTTTGTTAACCCAGATGTAGAATAGTGATGACATGGTCAGAGGTATTACTATCTCTAGGTAACTAATATAGAGTGAAGGAGTACGTAATGAGAATTGTGTAGAATGAGTAACTAGGAAGTTTGGGCATTTGAGAGTGAAAATGTACACATATACATACATACATACACACACACATATATACACACATATGTATATGTGTGTACATGTTTCTATGTTTCTATATGTGTGTGCATACACACGCAAATATACACATATATGTGTATGTATATATAAACATGTATGTGTATGTGTGTGTGTGTGTGTGTGTGTGTGTGTGTGTAGTTAAATTCCTCCAGTGTAATGGTGGAAGTTTGGGTGGAAAGACTGTGAATCAAGTACTAACATCATTCATTGAATTAAGAGACAGATTATATTCTGTTTCATTCACAGATGATGGCCACCTGTGTCTGGATGTGGTTATTAATTTGTATTGTATCACCACCAAGATGAAATTATTGCTAAAGAGTGGAGACCTGGAAGTGGCAATAAGAAATAAGGACTATTCTGTCTGCCTCACCATAACCAGTAAATTTGCCTGGGGGGAAGGGAGGGGGGAAATATGAAAGTGCAGTCAGTACTGAGAAAGTGGTCAGGGAGTCTAGATATTTATGAGAGAGCCAGGGATTGGTAAGTGCCAGATATGAGGAGTGAGAAAGGGGAAAAGAATCTTTAGGATGGAAAGAAATTTGTTAGTTGTGGAGGACCCAGTGAAAGATACAGGAATGTCTCGTATAGTAAGTTTTAAATGACTTAGTATAAGGAAGTAGGCAATTGAAGAAAGGGAATGCAGTTTGTACATCAGCAACAAAGGGTTCAAAATCACTGGAATAGGGATGGCTTGAATATGGTAACAATTGAATAATGAAAAGACAGACACAGTATCAATAACTGGACAGATATGTGTTAAAGGAGACAGGTGATTAAAATAAACTGGTTCTCTTTACAGATTTAAGTTGGCAGCAGATAATGATTCCCTGTTGTGGGAAGTCCTGGGGATGTTAGGCACTGGGGATTCTGATCACGAGGCAGGAGGTGGCACTTTGAGGTGGGTGGCAACTTAAAGAAATCCCTTGTGGTGAGATGTCTGGGTCTGGTGCCAGGGTGACCCTCCATGCCCTAAAAAAAAGTTCAGAGGTAAAGACCAAAAGGGAAAAGTGTCAATTGCCTAAGTCTGTGGATGTTTGCAGGAGATCTGGAGATCTGGAGACCAAGTCAGTTGGAAGGGACAGTTCTAATTTTGGAATGCTTTTTGCTCCACAACACCCAGCTTTTGAGAAGGTCCTGGGAAATAAAGAAGCCTACAGCTGGCATCCATGTCTCTTCTCTGTATGAAGAAAATAATCTAAATTGATTTTATTTCTCTAACTTGTGACTCTTCTCCAGCTCTACCTCCATAACCTCTAGCAGAATGTAAGTTTCTTGAGGGTGAATCCTGTGTTTTTTTGTTTTGTTTTGTTTTATTTTGCCTCACAGTATCTTTCCGTGCTTTTAATAATCACTAGATTGAATTGACTTCAGAGTCAAACTAGAAGTAATGTTATATTGGGTACAGAGGGCCCGATTCAGACTCTATGCAACAAAGTTGGAGCTTTTCCAAAGTGAAATGGGCTACCTCAGGAGGTAGTGAACTCCTCTTTCCTGGAATCCTTCAAGCAGAAGGGAGATTATCACTTTACTAGAAGTGATTTTTGGTCAGTTTGGAAGTGCAATGTAAAGAAAACTGGATTTGTTGTCAAATGGAACTGAGTTTGAATTGTGACTCTTGTCACTCTATATTTGTGTTACATTGGCCAAGTCACTACTAGGCTTCATTTTCTCCACCTGTAAAATTAAAATCAAGTCATCAGGCATGCATTAACTTCCTAACTAACCTTCCAGACACTGTGTTGAGTATAGGGGATAAAAAATAATACCTCAAAACAGTCCTTGTTCTCAAAAAACTCACAATCTAATGAAGAAGAAAACAACAGAAGCAACAACAACAAAGCACATATATAGGATAAATTGGAAATAATCAACACAAGGAAAGCATTGAGATTAAGGAGAAATTGAAAAACTTCTTATAAGAAGTCAGATTTTGGCTGAGACTTCAAGAAAGTCAGGAAAGCCAGGAGGTGGAGAGGAGGGAGAGTTTGTTCAGGCACCAGAGATGGAAAAGGAAAAATAGTGCAGTGAAAAGAAATCGGAGATGTTGTATCAAACTAACAAATCAATCAACAAATAAACATGTGTCAAGTGCCTGCTACATTCCAGGAAGGGTGCTAAGCCCTGTGAATACAAAAGTGGAAAAAAAGATAATACCTGCGCTCAAGTAGCTCATGATCTAATGGGAGAGACAACACACACACACACACACACACACACACACACACAAACTATATGTAGTCTATATTGGAAAAGAAAATCAACACAGGGGAAACACTAGAATTAAGAGGGGTTGAGAAAGACTTCTTGTGGAAAATGGGATTTTATTTGGGACTCTGAGGTGCAAGAAACAATGAGGAGACCAGTGCTAATAGATCAGAGTGTATGTGGATGGGAATAAGTTTTAAGAGGACCAGAAAGGTAGGGGCCAGGTCATGGGGGCTTTAAAACTAGAAGACCTCTCAAGTCTTTTCCAAGTTTAAATATGTAAAACCCTAGATTTATGGTTCTATGATTAGATAGCCTCAAAGGTTCCTTTTGACCTAGAAATTCTGTGACTCTATGAGTAACTCCTTTTCAAGATCTATAGTGTAAATCCTAATAGACTATAAATGTGTTATAAATATAAATATGATCAGGGATGCAATGAGGAACCCACTTTGGCTGGAGTAGAAAGTTCCTGAAGGGAAAGTTATGATACTAGAAAATGAATCTGGGACTAAATTGTGAATAGATTAGAATGCCAGGTTAAGGAATGTGGAAATGATCCTCCAGTCATTGGAAACATGACAGGGTGATGCTTTGAGGGTACTTAAGTTTAAGAAGGTTAGCATGGAACTATGTTTGTTTGTTTTTTAATTTTCTAGGGATCTTTTTGCAATTTATTAATTTATTTTTAGTTTTCAACATTCATTTCCACCAGATTTTGAGTTACTCATTTTTCTTCCCTTCTTTCCTCTACCCTCACCCCAAAATAGCAAGCCAACTGAATAACCCTTCCCCCAATCTGTTCTCTCTCTTATATCCTCCCCCACTCCCCCTGCACTTTCTAGTAGGGCAAGATGGATTTCTATACCCCAGTGCCTGTATATCTTATTTCCCAGGTTCTTGTAAAAAACAATTTTTTAAACATTTTTTTTAAACTTCTTCCCTCCTCACCCAACCCCACTGGGAAGATAAGCAATTCCATATAAGTTGTACATGTGTAGTTACACAAACATTTCCACAGTAGTTATATTGGAAAAGACTAACTGTATTTCCCTCCATCCTATCCTGCCCCCCACTTATTCTATTTTCTCCTTTGATCCTATCCCTTTTCAAGTGTTTGCTTCTAACTACCCTCTCCCCCAATCTGCCTTCCCTTCTATCATCCCCCTTCATACCCTTTCCCCCAATGTTCCTATAGGGTAAGATACCCAACTGAGTGTATATGTTATTCCCTCCTTAAACCAAATTCAGTGAGAGTAAGGTTGTCCAATTCCTTTTCACTTTCCTGCTCTTCCCCTCCATAGTAATAGTTTTCCCTTGGCTCTTTTATAGAGATAATTTACCCTGATTTATGTCTTTCTTTCTCCTCCCAATAAATTCCTCTCTCACCTCTTAATTTTATTTTTTAGATATCATCCCTTAATATTCAACTCATCCTGCACCCTCTATGTATACATGTACATACATATGCCTACATTCACATATATATTTATATATACATACACCCTCCTATATATACAGATATATTTATGTATGCATATATATATATACATATTTATTTCCTTCAACTATACTCATGCTGAGAAAAGTCTTATGAGTTACAATGATAATTTTTCCACGTGGGAATGTAAATAGTTCAACTTTAATAAGTTCATCATGCTTTCTTTTTCTGGTTTACCTTCTCATGCTTCACTTGCTTCTTGTATTGGAAAGTCAATTTTTCTGTTCAGCTCTGGATTTTTCACTAAGAAATCTTGAATATCCTCTATTTCATTGTATGACCATATTTTCCCCTGTAACATTATACTCATTTTTGCTGTGTAGGAGATTTTTGGTTCTAATCATAGCTCCTTTGACCTATAGAATATCATATTCCAAGCTGTTCGACCCCTTATGTTGAAGCTCCTAGGTCTTGTGTTATCCTGATTGTGTTTCCACAATACTCAAATTATTTCTTCTTGACTGCTTGCAGTACTTTGTCCTTGAACTGGGAACTCTGGAATTTGGCTATAAAATTCTTAGGACTTCTCTTTATGGGATCTTTTTAAAGAGGTGGTTGGTGAATTCTTTCAATCTCTATTTTGCCCTCTGGTTCTAGAATATCAGGGCAATTTTGCTTGATAATCTCTTGAAAGATGGTGTCTCGGTGTAGAGTCAAGATGGCAGTGTAGAAATAGGACTTCCAAGGGGCTCCTGCTTCCAACTTCTCCAATTCATGTAAAAAGGTGACTCTGAAAAACTTTGGAGCTACAGAACCCACAAAATGACAGAGAGAAGCTAACCCCCCATTAAAGACAGCCAGGGATTAAGGGGCCAGCACAGTGTCTTGGGAGCCAAGCAAAGGCCCGAATGCACCAGAGGTTTTAGCCTCAGGTTGGCCACAACCAGCCAATGGCTGGAGGGACTTCAGATCAGCAGCAGCTGTGGCAGTTTCCAGAATTATCAAACCATAGATGCTAAGAACAAATGAGAGAGCAGTGCAGTGTGGAATTTGTGAACCAGGAGTTTGGGAATGCAGTCAGGCCTTTACCCCCTGCAGGGAGTATCGGCTGATGTGGTGTGGCCATGAAGCTCCTGCCATGTGGCTGCTTTAGGGCTCCTGGTCTGATGATGGTAGGGGGACCAAGTAACCAGTCTAAAGGGTAATCACTCTTGGTTTAACCTGTTTGGATCTCGACTTCGAGGGTGGAGGTTCTGGGGTGCATGAACAGTTTTCCAGAGTGTGTGGAGGCTTCAGAGAAGGCACCCAACTAATAGCTCCAGCAGCTGAGAAAACCCTAGCAATTGAGACAAAGCTCCCCAC
This sequence comes from Gymnobelideus leadbeateri, assembly GCA_011680675.1. NCBI lineage: Eukaryota > Metazoa > Chordata > Mammalia > Diprotodontia > Petauridae > Gymnobelideus > Gymnobelideus leadbeateri. Next base: position 351,367 of record WOXC01009817.1, on the reverse strand, counting down.
TCTGGTAGCAGAGTTCAACTGTAACAAAAAGCTCAAAAGTCAAGTAATTGAGTGGCAACATAAGCAAGCACAGAGGGCCAACTTTGGATTCCTTTTGGGGGGACAAAAAGGATTGGGGCATGGAACAGGAGGAAGAGAGTAAAGTCAAAATTCCTGCACCAGAAGCTTCCAAGAAAAAAAAAATAAGCTGCTTACAGGCCATAGAGAAGCTAAAGAAGGATTTTGAAAACCAAATAAGAGAAGTGGGGGAAAATTTGGGAAGAGAAATGAGAATGATTCAAGAAAATTATACAATGAGAATCAACAACCTGACTGAAGAAAATAACACCTTAAAAAACAGACTAAATCAAATGGCAAAAGAGGCTTAAAAAAACTAAAGAGTAGAAGAATGCCTTAAAAAGACAAATTTGTCAGATGGAAAAAAGAATCTCAAAAGCTCATTGAAGAGAATCATTCCTTCAGAATTAGATTGGAGCAAATGGAAACTATTGACTTTATGAGAAACCAAGACACTATAATACAGATCCAAACAAATGAAAATATCGAAGGCAATGCGAAATATCTCATTGAAAAAACCACAGACTTGGAAAATAGATCCAGGAGAGATAATTTAAAAATTATTAGACTACCTGAAAGCCATGATCAAAATATGAACCTAGAAATCATCCTTCAAGAAATTCTCAAGGAAAATTGCCCTGATGTTTTAGACACAGAGGGGGAAATAGAGGTTGAAAGAATCCACAGATAACCTCATGAAAAAGATCCCCAAAAGAAAATGCTTAGGAATATTATAGCCAGGTTCCAGAATTCCCAGATCAAGGAGAAATTATTACAAGCAGCCAGGAAGAGACAATTTCAATACTGTGGAAACACAATCAGGATAACACAGGGTCTGGTAGCTTCTACACTGAGGTATTGAATGGCTTGGAATATGATATTCTGGAGGTCAAAGGAGCTGTGATTAAAACCAATAATCACCTACCAAGGCAAGTTGAGTATCATGTTTCAGGGGAAAATATGATCATTCAATGAAATAGAAGAATTTCAGGCATTCTTGATGAAAAAAACAGAGTTGAATAGACAATTTGTCATTCAGATACAAGACACAAGAGAAACATGAGAAGGTAAACATGGAAAAGAAATCTTAAGGACCTTAATCAAAGCTGAACTCCTTAAATCCCTAAAAGGGGAAAATAATAATTGTAATAAATGAAACTTTTCTCAGTATGAGAATAGTTGAAAGGAATAGAAATGTGAGCATGTATATATATATATATATATTTATATATATATATATATATATATACATACATACATATATATACACATATATGTATATATGCATATATATAGGAAGGTATATGGGCATATGAATACATACATGAGTATGTGTATATATGTGTACAAGTATATATAGTAAGAGGGTACAGGACCAGTTGAATAGGAAGGGATGATACTTAAAAGGGGAATTAAGAGGTGAGAGAGCAATATAATAGGAGGAAATGGGGTGAGATAGAATGGGGTAAAATATCTCATATAGAAAAGGCAAGGGAAAACTGTTACAACGGAGGGGAAGAACAGGAAGGCAATAGGGAATGAGTCAACCTCATTCACCATTAATTTGGCTTAGGGAGGCAATGACATACACACTAAATAGAGCATCTCACAGTTTCAGGAAAGAAGGGGGGAAGGGGATGAGTGCGGGGATGCTGGAAGGGAGGGCAGGCTGGGGGGAGGGGGAAGTTGAAATTACCCACTTTTGAAAAAGGACAGGATCAAAGTAGAGAATAGAACAAGTGGGGATGTGATATATTCACTACGGAAATGCTTTGCATAGCTACACATGTACAACCTATATTGATTTGCTTATCTTCCCACTAAGGGTTAGTGACAAGGGAGGTAGGGAAAGAATCTGGATTTCAAAGGTATAATATCAAATATATATATATATATATATATATATATATTTTACAAGTAAATGGGAAATAAGATATACAGGCACTGGGGCATAGAGATCCACCATGCCTTACTAGAAAGTCAGAGGGGGAATGGGGGGGTGATATAGGAGAGAACAGATTTGGGGAGGGGATATTCAGTGGCGTTGCTGTATTGCTGTTTTGGGGTGGTGGGTAGGGGAAAAATGGGGAGAAAATATGTAACTCAAAATATTGTGGAAATGAATGATGTAAACCAGAAGTTAATAAAGCATTTGTTTAAAAAAAAGGAAATGAGTGACGTAAACTAAAAAATAAAGAAAATTACCAAAAAATAAAATAAAATAAAAAAAGAAGTATGGTTTCTAGGCTCTTTTTTTGATACTGACTTTAACAAAGTCCAATAATTTTTAAATTATCTCCCCTGCATCTATTTTCCAAGTCAGTGGTTTTCCCAATGAGATATTTCACATTGCCTTCTATTTTTTCATTTGTTTGGATCTATTTTATACTATCTGGATTTCTCATAAAGTCATTAGCTTCCAGTTGTTCCAATATAATTTTAAGGAATTATTGTCTTCATTCAGTTTTTGAAATTGCTTTTCCATCTGGCAAATTTGGCTTTTTAAGGCATTCTTTGGCTTTTTGGGCCTCTTTTTCCATTTGAGTTAGTCGATTTTTTAAGGTGTTATTTCCTTCAGTTTATTTTTGGGTCTCCTTTAGCAGGCTATTGACTTGCTTTTCATGATTTTCTTGCATCATTCTCATTTCTCTTCCCAATTTTTCCTCCACCTCTCTTACTTGATTTTCAAAATCTTTCTTGAGCTCCTCAATGGCCTCGAAACAATTCATATTTTTTTTCTTGGAAGCTTTTGATGGGGGAGTCCTGACTTTATTGTCTTCCTCCTATTCTGTGCTTTGATCTTTTTATTCCCCCCAAAAGGATTCTTTGGTCTGTTTGTTCTTCCTCTGTTTGCTCATATTGCCAGCCAATTACTTGACTTTTGAGCTCTTTGCCACAGTAGAACTCTGGTTCCTGAATGGTGAGAACTTTCTCCCAAATCACCAGGGTTTTATTAGCTGCTGCAGCTATTAAGAGAGAAACCTTTCTACAGCTCCCACAAGCTCTGGAACACTCCCACACACCACAGGACCAGTACCCAAGATCAAGACCCAGTTCTAAATAGGTTAAAGAAAGAGCAATTACAGGGGCAGAGACAAGACAGCAGCATAGAAGCCGGCAAACTCTGTGAGCTCCCCCTATAACCACCTCAAATAACTATAAAATATGACTCTAAACAAATTTTATAGCTAAAGAACCCACAAAGTGATAGAGAGAAACAAATTCCCCACTGAAGGCAGCTCAGTAGGTTGTCAGGAATGGTCCATCACAGTGTACTGGGAGCCAAGCCTAGCTCCGAGTGAACCTGTGGTTTAGCCCCAGGGCAGCCCAACTAGTGCCAGCAGCACACTGCTGAAGAGTTGATCAGCAACAGCAGTGTTGATTTTCAGAATTATTAACCCATAAATACCAAAGAAAGAGTGAAAAGTCAATGCAGAACTCTGTTGGATATGGGGGGGGGGGCAGAGATGTGTTCTGGCCTCTATCCCTGGACCATGCTCTCCTGCCCCCCCTGTTTCAACAGAGTTCCACCCTGACCTTTTACTTTATATTTGGCATTTATGGGTTGAGAAGTCTGCAAACTGCCACAACTGCTAGTGATTCACTCTCCTCAAGTCTGCTCTTGCTGCTGCTGGTCGGGGCTGCCCTGGGGCCAGAACCACACGGCTCATGTGGGACTCTATTAGGCTTCCAGTCTTGTGCAAGAGACCCCTCCTGCTGGCCTGCTGGGCTGGTTTCTGCAGGCAATTTGTTTCTCTCTGTCCCTTTGCAGGTTCTAAAATTTGTTTAGAGACATTTTTTGTTGTTGTTGCTTTTTGGAGGGCAATTGGGGTTAAGTGATTTGCCCAAGGTCATACGACTAGGAAGTGTTAAGTGTCTGAGGCCAGATTTGAAGTCAGATCCTCCTGACTCCAGGGCCGGTGCTGTATTCACTATATCCACCTAGCCACCCCATAGAGTGGTTTTTAGCATGTATTGTAAGTTATTGGAGTGGGAGCTCATGCCAAAGTTTTGCCTCTATCTTGGCTCTGCCCCCCTGACTCTATGTTTGAGTCTTGGAATGCTTCTCATTGGTGAAAGCTGAGTCCATTCCCTTTTGGAGAGAGTAGCTTCTTAATATGCTTAAATCTTTGGAAAATCAGTTATTCATAATTTGTTTTGGAGTTCTAATGACCTTTAGAGGTCACCTTCTAGACCAGAAGTGTCAAACACTAAAGTACTCTCTAATGTGCTCCAGGAAGATTAAAATATCACTAGAAAATTTTAAGAAAATAAAAATACAATAGAATATAGATAATGTGTGGCTTTCTAAGTCAATATGTAGGCAACTAGTTTCTTTATATACAGTTCTGTGATCCCCATTTCTATTTGTTTTTGATACCACTGATCTAGACCAATTCTCTCATTTTATAGATTAAGAAACTGACTCAAAGCTGTAAAACAATTTACTCAGGGTCATAAAACTAACAAGAAACAGACTTAGTTCTAGAACCTAGGGCTCCTAGGTCGAAATACAATATTCTTTCTACTATTCCACACATTAACATATGACATTCTCTGTCCCACAAGCCATAAAACAGCTTCCCAAAGAATGAAATGGATTAGCTCTCTTGATTCCCCTATGAACTGATGTCATCTGGTATATTTCTCCAGTGGAGGAAGAATATCAGCCTATACTTTTCTTAACCAGAAGAGGAGAAAAGTGAGGAAGATGAAGAGGAAGTAGAAGAGGAGGAAGACAAAGAAGACAGAGACAGAGAGACAGAGATACACAGACAGTGACAACAGAGTCAGAGGTACAGAGATAGAAAGATAGAGAAAAAAGACAGAGGTATGCAACACAGTAAGCTGGACACAGAAACTTCAAAAGAAACAGAGACAGGAAAAGGGAGAGAGACACAAACAGGTAGAGACAGATACAGGGAAATGAACAGAAACAAAGAAAAGCAGAAAGGGAGAAAAAGAGAACAAAAAGAGTTAATGGGCAGAGACAAGTTAGTTAAATTTCTTTGGACAGATGGTCAGCGCATGATAAAGGGTCAAGGAAAATAATTTTGTGTCAAAGCCAACATCAGATTAAATTAGAGGACTTTGAAGAAAATTATAGTGAAATTAAACCTAATGGAATTGAGAGGGGAAAAGAGGAGAGGGAAAACAAAAATAGCAAATGATGTGGGACTGAGCTAGACATGGGGGCAGGGAATTGAGGAAGCTAAGAAAAATATGAGAAAAAGAATAGAAAGAAGCTGACCCTCTTCGATAACCTCTGAAACTAAAATATGAGAATAGATGGAGAAAGGAGGAACAGCAAAGAAACAAAAGGAAGAAAGTAATCAAGGCTGGGTAATCTGGTATAGGCAAATGGCCATAGAACAAAGAGGGGAAGCCTCTACTCTTGGCTTGACCACCTATTCATAATATGATCTCAATTAAGCAATTTCCTTTCTCTGGGATTCAGCTTTGTTTTTTTTTCCATTTGTAAAATGAGGGAGATTGAGCTAGATAACTCCCAGGGGACTCAAACCTTGGCATCAGTTGAACTGGAATCTAGTCGAAGCTCTGGCACTCTCTAACTATGTGACATTTAGCAAATCATCTTACCTCTCTGGGCCTACCTTTGCTTATATGTAAAATAGAATCAATAGCCTCTGTTCTGCCTACCTCCTTGGGTGGTTATAAGGATTAAATGAGAGAATGAATGTGTTGGCTAATATGTAAATGTTTTGCATGACTTCATGGGTATAATCAGTATCATATAGCTTGGCTTCTCAAGTGATGGGGAAGAAGTGAGAGAGAAGGATTAAATTTTGAAACTTAAAATTTAAAAATAATTAATGGTAACAAAGTTTTTACATGTAATTGAGAAATATTTAACAAAATCATTTTATATCATAGAGACTTGAGTGATTGCTTTTCCTATAGAATTCCTTGGAAAATTCTTGGGGAAGAAAATGCAAAGTCTAGTGGAAAGCTACAGAGATAGTGAACTAGAAATGCTCCTTAACAATGTTCTTTTTTATCTTCCTATTTGAATTTCTTTGCATTCAGTTCTGAAATGATACCTCTCTAGTTCAATTCAGTCATTTCAACAAACCTTTATTTATCTAGATACCACCTGATATCTTTCTCACTTTCCTCCTTCTCTTTGTCTTTGTCCTTTCCCTCTCATCATCTGACATTTTCTCAGGTCTTTTTAAAAAATGGCTTTTTCTCATTTCCCCATTTCCTATCTTACCTTTGTGTTGATTGTCCTTCCTTCATATCATCGGAGCTCCATGACTCTTACCTCCCTGGTCTATGGAGGGAAACAGAATTATAATCTATGGGAAGTTAAAATTACTTCTATGGTGGGATATTTAATAATTTTAATCCTTGATAGAATAGAATATTTATGTTCACTAACCAAAAATTCTGGTGGTATCTAATCTTTGATCTCTTCAAGGACAGAATTAACCTACTGAATCCAGTGTGTGACTGGAAAAGAAACCTTTGGAAAGTAGAATGAAGAAGAGACTAATTTATCTCTGTGTGTGTATACCTCTGTGTGTGTGTGTGTGTGTGTGTGTGTGTGTGTGTGTGTGCGCACATACAGAATAGTAACCTTTCTAAATGGAGGAGAAGCAAGTACTTCTCTGGATTATCTTTTCCTATCAGCATCACTTGAATAAACACTACTGTTTGCCACAAGGTATGCATTATGTGTCAAACGACTTGGATTCTAATGTTTTAGCCTTCTAACGTGTGGTGCACTTGGCAATAACATTTCCATCTGATTTTCCATTTTCTCATCTACAAAATGAAGAGACTGGATTACATAATTTTTCAAGTTCCGTACAGCTTTCAAATCTATATAGTCCTTATTCAAAATGCTTTTCAAGCCCCAAGACTCAATGAGAAAGGAAAAGGAAAAACAAACACATACACACAGTAAGATATAATGAGTAAATGATGGCAATAAGAATGTAAGTAAAACTCCTCACCCCAACTACCTAGACTTGAGGTATCTGGGATTCACTGTCTTCTCTCTAAGCACTTCGGGGATTTCAGATAAATTCCCAACAGCAATAATAACCATTGCCACCCCACAGATCATCATATTCCTTCTTGATTCTCTTTTCTCTTTTCCAAATAATGTTTTTCTCTCTCTTTTCTCCTCCCCCTGTCTTGCAAAGGCATTGACTTCTTGTTTACTTCTAATATTAAAATAAAGAAATCTTATTTTTCTTTGGCTGTCAACACACTTAAAAGAAAATGTTCAATACATGAAAGACACTAACTAATTTAAAAATACACACACACATACATAGACAAAGGTATCTTTCCAGAAATATGCTATGCTCTGACTGAAATCAAACATGCATGTGCACACACATTTCAAATGTCAGTGAGTTTATTCCTATTGTTTTGACTCTGGGAAAGATCCCTTCTGTGGAAAGTAAGTCTCACTTACCAGAAATGAAACAACACATAAAAAGTTGTATTTTCTCAAAAAGTCTCTTACAGTGAAAATTTTCCACCACTTGGCTATGTTTGCCCAAGAATTCATGCTTACTGTCTGCATTCATTAGTTTTAAATCTGAAAAGATTTCAGGCTAAGGTGAGTTACTTGGAGAAAGAGTTGGTAGGTCTGAGTGGACCCTTCTGGGGCAGATTTGGGTTCTTCTCAGCTGCTTCTTGCATAAAACAGCTTTACAGAATCTATATTTTTCTACACAGAAAGACAAAAAAAGACTACTGTTCTATAATAGTCTTCCCTTGACAATAAATGTTCCTTTGCTTAGAAAACACAATTCCCTCCCCCTTTTTAAAGCACTTTTTTATCTTTTACCTCTTAACACCTTTTATTGCTTCTTTGCTTTTTTTTTACTTACTGATTTCCACCATTTCATTTTTCTATCCCCCTGTCTGCCTTATTCTGTATGCCTCTCTCTCTATTCAGAATTGAAAGAAATGATAAATTTCGGTTAGTGAAAAATTGAGATGTGATTTTTTTTTTCCATCCAAGTTCACTAATCTTCGAGCTTCTCTTTAGCTCTTCTCTATCTGTTCTCCTTCTCTCACAATTTCTCTTTCCCTTTTGTGTTAGAAAAAACAAGCAAAAAAACTAAGTTCAAATTACCTGTCTACATGATATTTAACCACTTAAGGTTTCAGTTTTTTTATCTGTAAATTAAGAGTTTTGTAATGGAAAATATCCAAGGCTCCTTTCATCTATATATCTAATGACCTTGCATTTCTCTCTTTTTTCCCTTTCTCTCTCTCCCTTATCTAATTACTCCCCAACTTTTTTCTCCTATTTACCCTTTGCTCCCACTTTCAACCTTTTTTCTTTCCTTTTGTGTTTTTTCCCCCTCTCTTCACCTCTGCAGTACTTGTTCTTTGGATATTTTTGTGATGTTGCCACTTAGCCAAATTGTTCTGCCTGAAGTATTAAATTGAATGGTTTTGTATTTACTTTTAAATGATTGTACAGCTTTGGAGGAAGTGTTTCAAAAATGAACTCAAGAAGAGTTGGGCATTAGATTGAAGAGAGACTGGTTGAAAGAAAATAATCAGAAAGCAATGTCAAGAGGGAAACCCACCGGCATAGTACATGAGCCACATATAATCTGTCCTGATAATGACTGGATTAGAGATGACCCACACAGACCCACTGCAAGTAATCTCCTTCTGACTACATTGAACTGTTTGACACAGCAGAATTGGAAGGAAGCCTAAGAATGGTAAGTGAAATAAGCAAGGCAGATGGGGGTGGGGAGCTGTTAATTAGCAAGAAAATGCCTCTGCCAGAAATGGAGGTCTGCTTCCACCTCCACATTCACCATGTAGCCAGTGAGTTGTTGACAGTCATTCTCATCATTAGACCTCCAGGCCAAGCTCAGGATTGGCTCACAGTATGGTAAGAAGTGGAAAAAGGCAGCTGAAAATTTGGACAGCAAATATTTGCTCTCCAGGTCCTTCGTTTGTTTCTGGAGAATTCTTTCTTCATAAGCCAGTCCATTCCAATCTTCATATCATTTAATGATTAATGAATCCTTCTTTAAGTTGGCTGAGTGGGAGGAATCTGCTTCTTTGTCATTTCTATGTGTTAGTACTACTTCTGTCTTCTGGCATTACATTGAAAGCCTGTTCTTTCTTTTCTTTGACATCTCAAAACATCAGCAAGATTTTTGTTCCTTTGCTTTTTATTTTGTTTTGCTTTATTGTTATTGTTGTTGTTGTTTTTACTGATCCTCAGGTAAAATAATTTTAAGCCCCTGCACCATCCTACCACCCTGACTAGCCTACACAGAGACTAGGCTACTAATGTCCTTTCTTAAAATGAGGGGCCCAGTAGTAAAAAGGCCTAGCCAGAAGTGTTCTAAACAAATAAAAGTGGATAGGACTCTTGCAAATCTTATTTAGGATTCTGTATTTCTGAAGCGTAGCATTGTAGAAAAGCACTGGGCTTGGAGTCAGGAAGTTCTGGGTTCAAGTCCTACCTCAGATATTTACTAGCTATCCATGCCACTATGGATAAATCACTAGCCTTCTCTGTGTCTATATCCTCATCTATAAAATAAAAGGGTGGGACTTTTAAACTCTCTTCCTTTAGATGAACCTGTGATGCTATGGTAAAACTAGCAAATTCTCTTATTTTTAAATTAAAATAAATTATTATTATTTTGCCCCAGCCATTGTTACAGTGAAATGGTAAGAACATCAAACTTGTTGAGGAAGAGGAATAGAAAGGGGATTAGCTCAGAATGTCCCTCCAGTAAGCCATTATACTTCAAATGTCTGCCCTCCCAGCAATACTGCCAGGAAGTTGAATTGCTTCTGTGCTTCATGGTGACCTGTAGTTGACATATATCCACTTGGGCAGTGTTTTGGGGGATGACCGGGCCTGCATCTCTTTTCCATCCCTGGAGAAGGGGAGAGGGTGAGGTTCATCTTGAAATACATATACACACATATACACAATCTATATCAATATCACCTACTCAAACCCCTCTCTGATTAAGCACTATGACTGTTTACAAGGTTATTGAAGAAAACGTAAAATTGTGGAAAAGGGCATATTGTTGACAGATTCAAAGTGAGGTGTTTTGTGTGTGTGTGTGCGTGTGTGTGTGTGTGTGTGTGTATCTGTGTGTCTTCAAGGCAGTGTTGGGAATTCTTTGTTCTAAAGGGCAGTTCTCCACAGAAGTGGATGATCAGTCAATGTCACTGTTGGGGGAGGAGGTGGGAGGGAGGGTTGTAGGGTGGGGACATGCCAAGTTTGCCTAGAATCCTCATTGCACAGTACGATTCACACAGCTGTTCTGCACCCAATGTAAATACGGACAGCCCCATTCATCACAGCCCTCACTTCCCCAGCACATGTCCAGAGCCAAGGGATGATTTAGTGCCTGCAGCTGGAACTATACTACGTTTCTCTAAAACAGCAGCGTTTAAAAAAACGAGAAGGTTAGGGTTGGGGAGGGAGTTGGGGAGACTAGTTTCAGGGAATCAGGAAGAAATGGATGGAAGACATGATGGCTTAAGTGAATTCTTTTGATCTACCATTCTACCTATTGGTATGTAGGAAATGTAGTAGAAACTGAATTGGGTCTGGAGTCTGAGAGCCTGACTTCAAATCCTGGCTCTGCTACTCCCTGCCTGGCTTGGACAAGTGAAGTGACATTTCCTGGCCTTATTTTCACTTTCTTGAGTAAATCAAGGGTTTGGAGTAGATGATCTTTATGGTGTTTCATACTTCTAAAACCTGTAATCTGACATCATGATTTTTAAACTTTTGGATTGTGGCATTTACATTTGACTTGTTGTGCTGGGCAATGCCCAGCAGACATATTCTCTGTTAAAGTAAATGTAAATATTTTTCCTCTTAAATTTATATGTTATATTTTTATTCAGAACTTAACAAACATCAATAAAATTAACATTATCATATACATCACGGTTTTTTAACTTACAGTTCATAGTTGCCCAAGTGTCTCATTGATTTTAAATGGTTAGTGAACTTGGATGGGGAAAAAAGAATCTCAATTTTTCACTAACTGAAATTTATCATTTCTTCCAATTCTGAATATAACTAATGAACTTTATTCTGAGAAGGGGTTCAAAATCTTCACCATCCTCACAAAGTGGACCATTATGCAAAATGATTAAGGAATCTTGATATAGATTATAGAATAGGAGTGGGCTATATGAAACTGTATTTTCGTTATTGTAGTGCTTGCTTTTCTTTTAAAGTATATAATAAATCCAATGTATAACTTTCAAAAGTGTCCTCCTCATTTATAATTCTCTCTCCCTCTCTCTCTCTCTCTCTCTCTCTCTCTCTCTCTCTCTCTCTCTTTCTCTCTCTCTCTCTCTCTCTCCCTCCATCCCTACTCCTCTCGCATCCCTCTCTCTGTCTTTCTGTCTCTGCCTCTCTCCCTTCCTCCCTCTCCCTCTCCCTCTCTCTGTCTCTTTCTCTGTTTCACTCTCTCTCCTCTCTTTCTGTCTCTCTCCCCCTCTTCTTCCTTCCCCCTCTCCCTTTCCTTTTCTCCATACCACCCCCTCCATTTAAAAGAAAAATGAAAACTTTATAACAAATATGTACATTTAAGCAAAACAAATTCCCACATTGGCCATGTTCAATCATTCTGCATCTTGAGTTCATCACCAGTCATCATTTTTAATCCATTCTTTGGACTCCAGAATGGTCATTTCATTAAGGTGTTTCAAAGCTAATTTTAGGTAGATAATATGGCGATGTAATGGAAAGAAACATGGATTAGGAACCAGCTGACCTAGATTTGAATCTGAACTCAGCCATATGTGTGATCTTAAGAAAATCACTAAACTTTTCTGCAATTCTACTTCCTATGAACTGGTAATAAGAAAACGTTCACTGCCTATTTCACAGTACTGATGTGAGGATTAAGTGAGACAATGAATTTAAAGTGCTGTTAAATGTCTTTTTGTTTTTACTTTTAAATTGCTGTATAAATGTTTTTCAACAGGGAGCTCTAGCATGTCCTTAAAAATTTGCTCAAAATAAAGTATATAAAATGTGTGGTCCAGGAAACATATAGCAGAGAAAGGAGAAAGATTGGTCATGTAGCAAGCAGAGAGAGTAGCAGATGGATTTCTCAAGTGATACCCCAGCATCCAAGGAATGAATGTTAAAAGATGGCGAATGTTGTCACTTTGGGTAGCTCCTTAACAGAGGGGTTTGGGATGGATAAGAGTAAGAATAAATCAGGAAAGAATAGGTGCATGTTTTATGATCTGTTTCTTCAAATGTAGTACCCACATTAATGAAATCACAGATCCCTTGAGGTCTTAAACTGTTTCTAGATACTCTCAGTTGTTTCTATGTAGGAAGGTAGAGCCCAGAACTCTTATGTTTTTGTTTTGTTTTGTTTTTATTCTATGACAGTTAATAGTCAAGGTGAACAAAAAATGAAATAGGAATCATAAAAATTAAAGCCAGTATTATGATTTTGACAATGAATTGCCACAAGTTAATAGAATTTATACAGCATTAGTCTCCTTATCTATAATAGTATTTTGCTAAGTATATAGTGTCTGACATATAGGAAGCATTCAATAAGTGCTGCCTCATTCATTTCAATGGACCTGTGACTTGTCATATGCAGATATCATATTGCCTCCATTGATGTGTGATGATCACAAACTGTCCATACCTTTTCATATGGTGTGATTCTTGTCAATGTTTGCCAGGAGATATTTCAGAGGGCGTGCCCAAGCCTGGCCACCTTCCTCTGGGTCTTTACACATTTTGTAGGTACCGGTGTATCAGTCAAGATATAACTGAGGCAACTACTTTGCTGATCAGAAATATTTTATCTTGATGATATCCTTTAGCATGACTTGCTCATGAGACATCATTGAAAATGCTACCTTCCATGTCTTTACAGCCCTTTGGGTTATTTATAACTTTGACTCTTTAGAGAGTATAATATTCTAAGACTGCCAAACATACACTTTCAGCAGTAGAACATTTATGTTTAAAAAGATCAATCATTTATACTAAGTAGCAACTTGTGACCACTAAAATCAAATATAGTCTATTTCTCTTTTTTTTTCTCTCTATTCAGTTCTGGGTTCACACAGTTTCCTTCTGCAGTGCTTCTCCTAGTCATAGCATTGGTCAAAGAATTGCATATCATTTCAACATATATGTGAAACAATTCTTTAAGGAGAACCATTAAATTTGCATTTTGAGCCACTGAGTCAAACGCTTTTTATCATCAGTCAACATCAGAATAATTGAGCCTTGTATTCTCTGTACTACTCATTCTATCTACTGTATAATTACAAATATATAGCCTACTTGACAGAATATTTTACCAAAATTTGGCTATTTCTTACTTGTATTTTCATTGTGTAGCTTTGAGACATATATAGGTATATGTATAATATATAAACACACACTACATATATTATGCATATATATATAGTTCTTTGTTTTTAAACTTCATATTATATTATAATGACTCCAAATATAATGTAAAAGTAGTGTTAAATAAAAAAATTGCCAAACAACAATCTGCCTCATTTAATACCCATAGTTTACCTCATCTCTTCTGAAGGAATAAACCAATCTTTCAACAATTCTTCTAAATCAAGATTAGCCACAGTATTGATCTGAATCTTTGTATCTTTTGGTGCGGTTTTCATAATCACTATTTCATAGTAGACATTGTCTTTACCATCATAGCAGACTAAAATATGTAGATATTATAAAACCCTTTCATGGTTATTTGTTGTCTAAAATCACTTTTAATTCATCTTTAAAGATGAACATCTGGAGGGTCTCATATAGGACAAACAATGTTTAAAAGCTTCTTCTTCCATAAAGTATCATTCAAACAAAGTTTGACATGCATATGATAAAATTCTGCACAGTCTCTTGAAAGGCCACTTCTTTCGCTAATGAATTCCTAGCAATGCCTCCAACTAGGCAAAGAGGCCAAATTAGCCAACCCTCATTCCTCTCCTTGTTTTGCTTCTAATTTTCCAGACTTCAGCACTAACTCAGAAGCAGTCTCAACCCAGAACTTCCTCACCCTGAGAAGTCTTTTGGATTCCATAGCATTTTCATACTATAACATCTCTTTTACATGTCTGCTCCCTTCTCATAGAGTTGAGTTCCTCCCTCTATTTCCTTTTGGGGAAAGGGCCCAGGTGAGATAACTTTCAATCCTGTCTTGGTGGGGTTTCAGAATTTTTAAAATTTCAGCACAATTAATCTTCCCCCAAGGCCCAGGTACTTTCCTATAATATTTAGCTTTCTCTTGTGGATTCTATTTCTCCATTAGAATGTAAGCTCCTTTAAGGGCATGATCTTTTCCTTGCAAATGCATCCTTAACACATAAGACTAAGATATGTGTGTCTATATGCATGTCTGCCAAATGTAGTCACTGGGGTCACGGAGACACAGTTCAAGATTAAAAGGGATTGGGGTGGTTAGGTGGCACAGAGAATTGAGCACCAGCTCTGGAGTCAGGAGTACCTGAGTTCAAATCCAGCCTCAGACACAACACAAAACTAGCCGTGTGACTTTGGGCAAGTCACTTAACCCCAATTGCCCTACCTTCCCCTCTCCAAAAACAAAACAAAACAAAACAAAACAAAAAAGATTAAAAGGGATTTCCCATATAGTGTAAGACTCCTAATCCTTCTTTGTAGAAGACATTGGACTGACTGTAATAAACTTGAAATATTTAAGAGATTCTTATTTAAGATACATAATTTCACAAAAGAATTAAATCTAATTATCCATTCAGGAATAACTTAATGTGTGAAGAGCTTCTATTGCCAAGACTACTGCATAAAGTTGGGTGAACAAACTAAAGAGCTTTTCAACCAGTGTTGAGCAGACACTGTAAATTGGTAACAACCTAGTCCCAGAACTAAACAAGAGGACAAGAGGTTAGATTGCTTTTGGAGAATTTCAAACACCTTTCTTTTCTACCCCAATGTAACATTTGTCTTTGTTGTTGTTTATTCCTTCCAGTCTTGTTATATCCAATGTTTCATGACTCCATATGGGATTTTCTTGGCTAAGATACTAGAGTGGTTTGCCATTATCTTCTCTAGCTAGTTTTACAGATATGGAACTGAAGTAAACAAGGTGAAATGACTTGTTCACGGTCACACAGCTATTACATGTCTGAGGCAAGATTTAAACTCAGGTAATTAGAGGAGTCTTCCTGACTTCAGGCCCAACACTCTATCCCTGGACTATCTAGCTGCTCCCTAATATAACATAGAGTTATATGAAAAAGTGGCAAATCATGAAACACTACGGCAAAGAAAAGGAGCAACCAACAAACAACTTTGAAGAGCATGCATGGTTGGTATCAGCAGGCAACAAGACATAATCAAAGAACTATGTGAGATAATTGGAGTAAAGAATGCTATAAAAATGAATATTCAGGAAATGCCATGGACTGATTATATAGCTAGAGAGAAGAGTAAGAATTGGACAATTTGGATGTTCTATCAGTCTTTTTGTAATGACAGGATAACTCAAGAAAGTCTCTCAAAATATTGGGTAGACCCATTGTGGTGACTTTGTGAGACCACAAACAAGAGTTACAAAGGAGACGTAGGTATAGATAAGTAGAAATCTCTATCATCGAGGGAAGAAATTAGAATTGGAGATCTGTTTGAGTATTCTTTGACAACCAATTTTAAAGTAATTGGGTACATTTTTCTCCTGGTTAATATTTTGTCACCTTTCATTAGTCTAAACAAGTATCTAAACTTTCTCTGTATTCCTCCTTTTAGTCATTTTTTGTGTTGCAAATATGTAATTATATTCTATGATACTATTATACTATAATTTGTTCAGACTCCCTAACAACTGGGCACCCACTGAATTCTTCCCCCCTCCACTCTTTTGCACTAGCAGAAAAATGTTCTGCTATAAAAATTGTACATATATACCATCTTTCTATCTTGAGTCATATGACCAATATTGAGGACCTTAGGTTGATTTAAACACTTTTCTAGCATATATTCATATCAGTCATTAAACATTTATTAAGCACTTACTGTTTGACAGATACTGGGATAAACACCAAACATTCAAGATAGTTCCTGCCCTCAAGGTAATCACATTTCTAATGGGGGAAACAACAGAAGATGTACAAAGAATCTATATACAGGATAATTTGGAGGAAGATTGTTGTCTAGAAGGTTTTACAAATTCACTGATTCACCTATTTTTCAAGATGGTAGAATGTCATAGATACCAGTCTACTGCCTTTTATTCTTACACCCCTAAGGTAGTCAGGGCAAGGATTATTAACCCAAATTTAAAAATGAGAAAAATGAAATTCACAAAAGTAAAGTGAGTTGTCCAAATCATATAAATAATATGTGACAGATATAGTACTTGAACACAGATACTTCAAATTCAAGGCTCTTTCTACTATGTTCTATGATTCCTTTTAGCTCTAACATTTTACAATTTTATGAATCTCTATTCCATCCACCCATCCCCACCTTCAAAAGCTCATTGCTTTATTTCAAGATCATGAATGCATGCAACATTTTTAGGTATGACTTTAATCCTCTATAAAAACAATACAAATATATTTCTCTTGAGAGCTGAGACGGTCTCTAACTATTACCTAGGTATTTTCCCTATAACAAATATGAGGACAATATCCTCAGGATTTATACACAATGAATTTCCAAATACATTTTTATAGCCTGATAAATGAGTTAGTTTTATAGCCTTCCTTAGGCATATGTGGCTATTCATAATAAAAATTATTGACCTAAGGTCTGTGAAATACACACACAGACACACTCACACACACACATACACACAAACACGTGTGTGTATACATACATATTTGCAATATATTTCAATATAAGACTTTTTTGTAATCCTTACATATTTATAACTCATAAAAGCATTATTCTTAAAAGAGATCTGTAGATTTCATGAGACCGCCAAAAGGTCTTCAGGACAGAAAAAAAAAAGGCAAAAGTCAAAGGATATTGAGGAATAAGGGTGGGATTTGAACTCAGGTCCTTTAATTATGAATATAGTACTCTTTCCCCTGTACCACTCTACCTTAGAGGATGACAAAGTTAGCACATTGCTTTTCATAGAGTAGGTGTTTATTAAATGATCTTTCTGATATAGTTATATAGTTATATATGGACAGGGAGTGGGAAGACATATGAGTTTGAATCCTGGGTTCACCATACCAGTTATTTCACCATGGACAAGTCATATGAACTCCTTGAATCTAGATTTCATCATTCATGAAATGGTGATTATTATACATTATTATATTATTAGGTGTTATCATACCTAATTCACATGGCAGTGTTGATGAAATTGCTTTGCAAATCTTAATGCAATTTTAAAATGTGAGATAATAGTAAGGAGGAAGCTGAATATGATCAGCCCCACATTTCTTTTCCTTCTCCCACTGATAACTGTTTGCTCTATTATTTCTCTTATGTGCTAAAGGAGCCTCACTGCTCATCTGCATCTTCCCTAGGATTTACAAACCCTGAAATGAATAAAGACCTATGATATTCTGGAGGGAAGAGTGTGATCATTATCAAACAAGCTTTAATAATAAATAAGAGTTTTTGATAGAGATGTTAGAATAAGACTTGGCATTTAAAGCATAAATGTATTAGCTATGGATCAGTACAGTGCAGCATGGCACAGAGGCTAGAGAACTGGCTTGAAAGCAGAAAGACTTAGGTTCCAGTTGTATCTTGGACACATACTGGTTACATAATCTTGACTAAATCATTTATCCTTTCTATGTTCTAGGAATCTCGCTAAGACTGTAAGTAGCAGTGCCCAATTGCAATGGTAGAAGGACATCCCTTTATACATTCCCTATACTAATGAAGTTATTCTTTCATTCATCACATCCTCTACATGCATCATATGAGGTGGGTGTAATAATAGTGTCTACTTCCCAGGACTGTTGTCAGGATCAAATGAGATAATTAGAAAGCACTTATCAGATTACCTGGCATATAGTGGGTACTTAATAAACACTTGGTTCATTTCTCATGTTATTCTCATCACCATTATCTCTGACCTCTCTCTCTCTCTCTCTCTCTCTCTCTCTCTCTCGTCAAAATAATTCTTTCTGGGTATCTCTCCACTATATGCATTTTCTTCTCTTAAATCCTTGTCATTAATGACTATCTTTCTTGTACATATATGTATCTGTAGGGGTTAGCATGGTTCCTGGGACATAGTAAGAACAAATTAATTTATTTTTCACTCAGTTGTCATCCCCATTATTCTGTCTGCTACTACTTGTCCCAAGGATGATTTCAGGGAACCTAGAGATGAGCTTAGAGACATTCTTTTTTTTTTTTTTAATTAATTTATTAGTTTAGTTTCAGTTAACAAGATTCAATTCCATAGTTCCTTGATTTTCAAATTTCCTTTACTTCCCTCCCCCCTACCCCCACTACAGCATATAGTCCAGTATAGGATGTGCAAATGCATTCATATTAGATATTATTCCAATTACAAAGGCATATTGTACTAGGTGGGATGAAAGATGGTAAGGAAGAAATAAAACCAAAGAATGAAAAGATAAAGATAATTTAGTTTGTTTCCATCAGGATTCAGGCTCAGTTCTTTCTAGTTATATCTCTGGATGGCACATTTCTCACTTTCTTGAGTCTTTCAGGGTTGACTTATATCACTGCTTTGCTAAAAAGAGTCCAGTCTGTCATAGTTGGTCATCACAGATATGGTATGTCTGTGATTGTATACAAATTTCTTCTGATTCTACACTTCTCGCTCAGCATTAGTTTGTATAAGTCACTCCAGGTAATTATGAAATCCGTCACCTCGTTTCTTATAGCACAATAATATTCCATTACATTCATATACCACAACTTGTTTAGCCATTCCCCAATTGATGGGCACCCCTTTAGTTTCCAATTCTTTGCAACCACAAAAAGGGCTGCTAAAAATATTTTTTGTACATATGGGTCTTCCTCCCACTTCTATGATCTCTTTGGGATATAACCCTAGAAGTGGTATGGCTGGGTCAAAGGGTATGAAATTATTTATAATCCTTTGGGCATAATTCCAGATTGCTCTTCAGAATGGTTGGATAAATTCACAACTCCACCAGAAATGTATTAGTGTTCCAATTTGTCCACATCCTCTCCAGCATTTGTCACTTTCTTGTTTTGTCATCTTAGCCAATCTGACTGGAGGGATGTGGTATCTCATAGTTGTTTTGATTTGCATTTCTCTAATTAATAGTGATTTAGAGCATTTCTTCATATGCTTATAGATATCTTTAATTTCTTTCTCTGAAAACTTCCTATTCATATCCTTTGACCATTTCTCAATTGGTGAATGACTTGTATTCATATAGATTTGGCTCAATTCTCTATAAATTTTAGAAATGAGTCCTTTATCAGAGACACAGGTTGTAAAAATTCTTTCCCAATTTCCCACCTCCCTCTTGATCTTGGTTACATTGGCTTTGTTTGTACAGAAGCTTTTCAATTTAATGTAATCAAAATTATCCATTTTGCATTTTATAATGCTCTCTAATACTTGTTTGGTCCTAAAATCTTCCGCTCTCCATAAATCTGTCAGGTAAACTATTACTTGCTTTCCCAAATTGCTTACAGTATCATCCTTTACACCTAGATCATGCACCCATTTGGACTTGATTTTGGTATATGGTGTTAGATAATGGTCTATGCCCAGTTTCTGCCATACTGTATTCCAGTTTTCCCAGCGGTTTTTGTCAAATAGTGCATTCTTATCCCAAACACCGGGGTCTTTGGTTTTATCGAACAATAGATTACTATATTCATTAACTGCTGGGTCTCCTGCACCTAATCTATTCCATTGATCCACTACTTTACACCTCTGCCAGTACCAAGCATTTTTGATGACTGCTGCTGTATAATACAGCTTAAGATATGGCATAGCTAGTCCACCTTCCCTAGCATTCCTTTTCATTAATTCCCTTGATATTCTAGACCCTGTTTTTTCCAAATAAATTTTGTTATTATTTTGTCTAACTCTAGAAAGTAGTTTATTTGGTAAATAGATTGGTATGGCACTAAATATATAGTTTAGTTTGGGTAAAATTGTCATTTTTATTATATTAGCTCGACCCAGCCACGAACAATTTATATTTTTCCAACTCTTTAGATCTGATTTTATTTGTGTGAGAAGTGTTTTGTAGTTGTGATCATATAGATTCTGGGTTTGTTTTGGCAAGTAGATTCCCAAATATTTTATAATGTCTATAGTGTTTTTAAATGGGATTTCTCTTTCTGTCTCTTGTTGTTGACTTTCATTAGATATGTACAGGAATGCTGAGGATTTATGTGGGTTTATTGTATATCCTGCAACTTTGCCAAATTTATTTATTGTCTCAAGTAGTTTTTTACTTGATTCTCTAGGATTCTCTAAGTATATCATCATATCATCTGCAAAGAGTGATAGCTTGGTCACTTCTTTGCCTAATTTGATGGCTTTGATTTCTTTTTCTTCTGTAATTGCTACTGCTGGTGTTTCTAGTACCAGATTGAATGAGAGGGGTGATAGTGGACACCTTTGTTTCACTCCTGATCTTATTGGAAAGGCTTCTAGTTTATCCCCATTGCATAGAATACTTGCTGATGGTTTTAAATAGATGCTATCAACTATATTAATCAAGGCTCCATTTATTCCTATACTTTTTAGTGTTTTTAATAGGAATGGATGTTGTACTTTTTCAAAAGCCTTTTCTGCATCTATTGAGATGATCATGTGGTTTCTGCTAGTTTTATTGTTGATATGGTCAATTATACTGATGTTTTTCTTTTGTTTTTGTTTTTGTTTTTGTTTTTTTTACAAATGCTTTATTAACTTCTGGTTTACATCATTTATTTCCATGAGATTATGAGTTACATTCCCCCCCCCCATTTTTTCCCTACCCACCATCCCAGAATAGCAGTCCCACTAGATATCCGCTCATCCAATCTGCTCTCTCCCATATCTTCTCCCATAACCCCTTCGACTTTGCCATTAGGGCAAGGTGAATCTCTGAGCCCCAATGCCTGGTCATCTTATGAAACATTTAATTTTAAAACTTTGATTTTCAGATCCATTCCCTTCCTCCCTTGTCACCCACTCCCTCTGAGAAGATAAGCAATTAAGTATAAGTTGTACATGACTAGCTATGCAAAACATTACCATAGTAGATATATTGTAAAAGACTGCTTATATTTCCCTACCACCCATCTCACCTCCCACCTCGTCCATTTCCTACTTTGATCCTGTCCCTCTTTGATAGTGGGTACTTCCAACCTCCCCTCCCCCAAGAATGCCCTCCCCTCCATCATCCCCCCTCTCATGCCCCTTTCCCCTACTCAGGGGAGTGAGTGAGGGTAAGATATTCCATTTAGTATGTATGAGATTCTCTCCTTGGGCCAACTTCAATGAGAATATGCTTTTGCTGTTTTGCCTTCCTGTTCTTCCCCTCCCCTGCAACTACTTCCCCTTGCCTCTTCTACATGAGATATTTTACCCTACCCTGTCTCTCTCCATCTCCTCTTGCCACTTTCCTCTCTCACCTCTTGACTTCACCCCTTAAGATTCATCCCTTCCTTGGGGTGGCTAGGTGGCGCAGCGAGCAGAGAGCCAGCCCTGGAGCCAGAAGGACCCGAGCCAGATCTGGCCCCAGACACCCAACACACAAACAAAATCCCAGCCGCACAAGCCCGGGCAAGTCACCCAACCCCAATTGCCCTCCAAAAAAAATCATCTTTCCCATCAAATTCAACCTGTGCCCTCTATCCATGTATACCTGTGAACATATGCCATGTATCCTTCTTCAATTATTTTCATAATGAGAAAGGTTTCATCAAACACAGTTATTGTTTTTCCATGTAGGAATGTAAATAGTCCAACTTTGATAAGTGCCTTTTGATTTCTTTCCCCTGATTACCTTCTCAAGCATCTCTTGCTTTTTGGATCTGAATGTCAAATTTTCTATTCAACTCTGGTTTTTTCATCAAGAATGCTTGAAAGTCCTCTATTCCACTGAATGACCATATTTTCCCCTGAAACAAGATACTCAGTTTTGCTGGGTAGGTGACCCTTGGCTTCAATCCCAGCTCTTTTGCCCTCTGGAATATCATATTCCATGCTCTTTGATCCCTCAGTGTAGAAGATGCCAGGTCCTGGGCTATTCGGATTGTGTTTCCACAATATTGGAATTGTTTCTTCCTTGCTGCTTGTAGTATTTTCTCCTCGATATGGGAGTTCTGGAGCCTGGCTATAATATTCCTAGGAGTTTTCTTTTTGGGATCTTTTTCAGGAGGTGATCGCTGGATTCTTTCAACCTCTATTTCCCCCACTGGGTCTAAAACATCAGGGCAATTTTCCATGAGAATTTCTTTAAGGAAGATTTCTAGGTCCTTACTTTGATCATGGCTTTCAGGTAGTCCAATGATTTTTAAATTATCTCTCCTGGATCTATTTTCCAGGTCAATGCTTTTTCCCATGAGATATTTCACATTGCCTTCTATTCTTTCATTTGTTTGGATCTGCTTAACAGCATCCTGATTTCTCATAAAGTCACTAGCTTCCATTTGTTCCAGTCTGACTGAAGGAATGAATCTCCTCAGTGAGCTTTTGAGATTCTTTTTCCATCTGGCAAATTCGACTTTTTAAGGCATTCTTCTCCTCATTGCATTTCTGAGCCTCTGTTGCCATTTGAGTTAGTCTATTTTTTAAGGTGTTATTTTCCTCAGTCAGGATGTTGACTGTCATTTCATACTTTTCTTACATCTTTTTCATTTCTCTTCCCAAATTTTCCCCCACTTCTCTTATCTGCTTCTTAAGGTCCTCTATGGCCTGTAGCCAGCTTGTATTTTCATTTGGGGCTTTTGGTGCAGGAGTTCTGACCTCACAGTCCTCCTCCATGCTTTGAGCCTCTTTGCCCCTAAAATAGGAGTCCAATGTTGAACTTTTCTGCTTATTTTGTTTCTTTTGGCTAGGCAAGTTGCCACTCAATTGCTTGATTTCGGGGCTTGTTGCCACTGTAGAACTCTGCCACCAGACAGGAGAGCTTCCGCCCAAATGTGGGGTCTTCACAACTTTGGCCACTTGGGTGGCCTCTGTAAAGCCTCCACCCTCTCTGGCAAGTTGGATACCCACCCCAAACTTCCCCCCCAGACCACAATCCAGATCCAGGCAGCTTAAAGCAAGGGCGATTAACCCCCAGACTGATTGCTGGATCTTCCTACAGTTCGTAGACCAGGAGCTAGAGCCACTACTGATGCTGCAAAATGGCTTCTGTGCTGCTGTTTCTTCAGCAGCTTTTCGCCCCCAAGGGAGGAAGCCGAGCGTTCCCCAAATACTG
Source organism: Gymnobelideus leadbeateri (assembly GCA_011680675.1). Taxonomy (NCBI): domain Eukaryota; kingdom Metazoa; phylum Chordata; class Mammalia; order Diprotodontia; family Petauridae; genus Gymnobelideus; species Gymnobelideus leadbeateri. Next base: position 327,919 of record WOXC01009817.1, on the reverse strand, counting down.
GTCCCAAAGTCCATAGGGCACTAACCCCTCACTTAGTCCTAGGCATATCTGTGCTGATAATTCTGGAATCGCCACAATTGCTGGTGTTCTGGGGTTCCTCCAGCTGGCTGAAGGCCTGGCCGCCCTGGGGCTTTCTGGTAGACCAATAATTCTTAAGTTCTCTCTCCTGGATTTATTCTCTAGGTCAGTTATTGTTCCAGTGAGATATTTTACATTTTTTCTATTTTTCAATCTTTTTTTTTTGACTCTTGCTACATCATAGAGTTCTGAGTTTCAGTTTGATTTTATCTAATTTTTAGCGAATTATGGTCTTCAGTTAGTTTTTGAAGTTCCTTTTTTTGGGAGGCATTTTCTTTTTCCAAGTTGGTCACTGCCTCCCTGATTTGGTCTTTAAAATTTTTCTTAAGCTCCTCCAGGAATGCTATTTGGGCTTGAGACCTGATCATGTTTCCTTCTGTGGTTTCAGGTGTGGGTAGGGAGTCTATATTGTCCTGTATATTTGGTTGTTCATGCCCTGCATAGGAAGCTAGAATAGACTTTCTTGCCTTCCCCTATTCCTTTTCAGCTGCCTTCCTTCCCATTGTGACTTCCTGTTGCTTAGTTTCTCAGGCTATGACTTTAGGGCCTGTTCCTTGACTTTGAATAACTCTGGGTGGCCAGTTTATGGCTAAGTCAGGGAAATCAGTGAGGAATGTAGATGTGTAGGCCTCTATACCCCTGGGCTATAAGTAGGCTTCTGTTGGTGAGGTGATGTGGGGCTTGTTGTGACCCCTCCCTCTCTTCTCTTCAGACTCCTGGCTGTCTCAGTTACTCCCCTTCTTGGAGACTCTCAAGCCTGAGGCTATTTCCATTAACTTGGGATTTCAATCTGGGTGGGAGACTTATCTTTGGGTTTTCTGCTTCATGAAGGAGGGATGGGAGGATCAGAGCAGCTAGAATTTACTTTGCCATTCTAGCCCCTGTATTATACAGGCAGGCAGTTTCTAACTTCCAGGCTGGGGGCCCGAATGCAGCCAGAGAAGCCACTCTCTTCACTGGGGGCCTGATTCTCCTACCCGCCTCCAATGATCCTTTCCCTCTGCGAGATGACTGTGATTTGTCCTTGGTAAGTCTGCATGCTGGGGCTTTTTCTCTCTCTGGTGTAGTCTGCTTGTCTGCTTGTAGTCTGAGCTGTGCAGACCCCATGTCCTCTGCGCTCAACCTGTCCTTACACAATGGGCAACTTCCTGGGCTGGACTCTGCCACACACTGTCTTCCAGTGGGCTCTGTCACTCCTGAATCCACTCAGATTCACCCTTTGAGACTTAGTGACTGAGGAGCTCAGCAAGGTTACTGCTTCCTTTCCACCATCTTGGCTCCACCCTGCTTAGAGACATTCTTAAAAAAATTCTGCTAAGGAGAAAACATGCATTTTACCCAACTGTGCAATAGATAATAATCTGTAGAACATTAAATAAAAGAATAATAGCAGGTCCATGACCCATACCATGGCCATTTCCTTCTGAATTTTATTGATCTAGAAAGAGAGCAAAATGATGATGATATTCACTGCTGCTCCTACTGCTACAGCTAATAGTACTACTACTACTACCTCTTCCAACAATCCTTTTTAAAAAAAAAAGAAAAAAAACAACTGGTTACTTTCTCTCTTCCATTGTCTGAGCAACAACAAGTATTACTACTACCACTACTATTACTGCTGCTGCTGCTACTTCTACTATACACATATACACAATATGATCAAGCTAGAGACTAGGCCTGTGATTTCCTTGATATAGGGAAGTTTTGCTTGAGTAAACTCCCTCAACTTTTGTAAGATGGCACCTTTTAGGATAATACTTATAGTCTTAGAGAGGTACCTTGATCACTAAGAAGTCAAATGACTTGCCCAAAGTTTCACAACCAGCGTCTTGCAAAGGTAGATCTTGAATCCATACCTCCCTGATTCCAGTACCTGTTCTCTATACATTAAGCCACATTGCCTCTCTTGCACCAAATCCTAGCCATTTCATGCTATTCAAAGTCTGACAATCATAGGGCAGATAAAAAAGAACAAAGAACTTTAACAACTTAGGAAACAGGGTAGAGCCATTTGACTGTGATTATGACTCTGAGGATTCAAGCTATGTTTCAAATACTCCTGAAGAATTTTTCCTCCCAGGAAGCTATCTACAGTATGTAAATGTTTATGTCTGAAGGTGTCTTTGAACAAGAGGAGCAACCATTTGTCCCTGCTGCCTTTAATCTGTCCTATAGTGTTTAGCTATTCTTTTTTTAATTTTTTAAAACAAATGCTTATGTTTTACATCATTCATTTCTGCCAGATTTTGAGTTACAATAATTCCCCCACTTGCTGTTTTTCCCCTACCCACCCTCCCAGAATAGCAGCCCCACAAGATATCGCTTCCTCCAATCTGCTCTCTCCCATACCTTCTCCCATACCACCTACGACTTTTCCATTAGAGAAAGGTGAATCTTTGTGTCCCAATGCCTGCACATCTTATATCCCAATTACAAGCAAAAGAGTATTAATAATAGTATTTATATATAATTGAAACATTTAATGTTAAGACCTCAAATTTCAGATCCATTTCCTTCCTCCCTTGTCACCCATTCCCTCTGGGAAGATAAGTAATTCAGTATATGTTGTACATGTCTAGCTATGCAAAACATTATCATAGTAGATATATTGTATGAGGCTGCTTATAATTCCCTCCCACTCATCCCACCTCCCACCTGGTCCATTCCCTACATGATCCTGTCCCTCTTCTATAGTGAGTACTTCCAAACTCCCCTCCCCCCAAGGATGCCCTCCCATCCATCATCCTTCCTCTCATCCCCCTTCCCCCTATTCTGCTGTAGGTTGAGATATCACATTTAGTATGTATGTCATTCTCTCCCTGAACCAAATTCAATGAGAATCTGGTTTTGCCTTTTTTGCCTTCCTAATCTCCCCCTCCCTTGCAACCACTTCCCCTTGCTTCTTCTACATAAGATGGTTTACCCTACCCTGTCTCTCCCCATCTCCTCTTGCCACTTTCCTCTCTCACCTCATAATTTCATCCCTTGAGTATTCTCCCTTCCCAACAAATTCAAACTATGCCCTCTATCCATATATAACTATAATCATATACAGACACATTCGCATATGTATTCATATGACCACACACCTTTCTTCCATTATTTTCATAGTGAGAAAGATATCATCAGTCACAGTTATTGTTTTTCCATATAGGAATGTAAATAGTTCAACTTTGATAAGTTCCTTTTGATTTCTTTTCCCTGATTACCATCTCAGGCATCTTTTGCTTCTTGTGTCTGGATGTCAAATTTTCTATTCAATTCTGGTTTTTTCCTCAAGAATGCTTGAGAGTCCTCTATTCCACTGAATGACCATATTTTCCCCTGAAACAAAATACTCAGTTTTGCTGGGTAGGTGACCCTTGGGTTCATTCCCAGTTCTTTTGCCCCCTGGAATATCATATTCCATGCCCTTCGATCCCTCAGTGTAGAAGCTGCCAGGTCCTGGGCTATTCTGATTGTGTTTCCACAATATTGAAATTGTTTCTTCCTGGCTGCTTGTAGTATTTTCTCCTTGATCTGGGGATTCTGGAACCTGGCTATAATATTCCTGGGAGTTTTCTTTTTGGGATCTTTTTCAGGAGGTGATCGGTGGATTCTTTCAACCTCTATTTTGCCCTCTGGATCTAAAACATCAGGGCAGTTTTCCATGAGAATTTCTTGAAGGGTGATTTCTAGGTTCTTTCCTTGATCATGGCTTTCAGGTAGTCCAATAATTTTTAAATTGTCTCTCCTGGATCTATTTTCCAGGTCAGTGGTTTTTCCCATGAGATATTTCACATTGCCTTCTAATCTTTCATTTGTTTGGATCTGCTTAACAGCATCTTGATTTCTCATAAAGTCATTAGCTTCCATTTGCTCCAGTCTAACTCTGAAGGAATGAATTTCCTCAGTGAACTTTTGAGATTCATTTTCCATCTGGCAAATTTGACTTTTTAAGGCATTCTTCCCCTCTTTGCCCTTTTGGGCCTCTTTTGCCATTTGAGTTAGTCTATTTTTTAAGGTGTTGTTTTCCTCAGTCAGGCTGTTGACCCTCATTTCATACTTTTCCTGCATCCTTCTCATTTCTCTTTCCAATTTTTCCTCCACTTCTCTTATTTGATTTTTAAAGTCCTTCTTAAGGTCCTCTATGGCCTGCAACCTACTCATGTTTTCCCCTAGGGCTTTTGGATCAGGACTTCTGACCTCACAGTCCTTTTCCCGCTCTATGCCCCCAAAATAGGAGTCTAAGTTTGCATTTTTCTGTTTCCTTTGCCTTGGCATGTTGCCACTTAATTACTTGACTTTTGAGCTTGTTGCCACACTATGGCCTGGTGCCAGACAAGAACTTTCGCCCCAAACGTGTGAGGGGGCCAGCTTCCTTTTCTGGCAAGCTGTAAACCCACCCACGACTTCCACCCCAGATCACAATCCAGATCCAGGGAGGTTAAAGCAAGAACAATTACCCCCCAAGTCTGATTGCTGGATCTCCCTACAGTTCGCAGGCCAGGAGCTGTAACTGTCTCTGAAAACTACAAAATGGCGTGTCTCCTCAGTGGCTTCTAGCCCCCAGAGGAGGAAGCTGACACGTTCCCCAAATACTGGTCCCAAAGTCCATAGGGCACTAACCTCTCACTTTGTCCTAGGCATGTCTATCTTGATAATTCTGGAGTCGCCACAGCTGTTGGTGTTCTGGAGTCCCTCCAGCTGGCCGCTGGCCCTGCTGCCCTGGGGCTAAAACCTCGGCTCACAGGACCTGGGCTCAGCTTGGCTCGGCCAGGCTCCCCATGCTCTGCGCAGCTGGCTCCCACACTGCTGCACTGGTCCTTCCTGCAGAGCTGCTGGGCTGTCCTCAGCGGGAAGTTAGCTTCTCTGTGTCGTTCTTTGGGTGCTGGGGCTACAGAAGTTGTTCAGAGTCCCATTTTACATAGTTTGCGGGGAATCTGGGGGCAGAGTTGCTTGCATGAGCTGTTTCTACTCCCTCTTTAGCTACTCTTAATAACTAACTGCCCAACCTCCCATCCATGTTCTATCTGACTAAAACAAAATGCTATATCAGCTACCTATCCCTTGGTCATCCCTAGGCTGCCCCAAACTGTTCATGGCCCAACTTCAATGACCATCTGTACTTTCCCTGGCTCTATCCCAGATCAGCAGTCTTGTTTCTCAGCTGGGCTCCTGACAGGCAGTTCCAAAGTCATGCTATGTAGATAAGTTCCTTTTGAATTTTGGTTTCCCTGGGGTTGTTGGAATCATTTTGAGTTGTTGCCATGTGGTGCCAACAGCCTCTCTTACCCCACAGATTTGCTCCCTTGTTGGCTAAAGAGACATGGGAAAAAGTAAATAATCCTCTCCAATTGCTGCTCAAAGTCTCCAACTCACTGCCCTCTGAGCAGTCAGGTAACAAACAATTCTGGGCTCTAGATCATGTCCAACATTCAAAATGTGTACTTTTTTAGAAGAATTTGGACTTATTCTGCCTGAGCTAATTATGCCCTTGACACAAGAATGAGAACTGCATATGTCTGTAACAGTGTCAGGGTGATAGAGGTTAATTAACACTGAGGAGATGATGATTGGCCCCAAATGAAACCTTCTTTCAGGTCCACAAGATGACTCCTGTTATTTAATCAAATCTAAGACACTAAAAGTGGGAGAGGGGGAGGTATAGGCAGGGAGGAGGCTGCTAATGTTCATCTGTCTATTAATCATGACTTGGAAAATTTGTATGTCAGAGGGAAGAAATAAGTTCAGATCAGGCCTCAGACACTTACTAGTTGTGTGACCCTGGGTAAGTTACTTAATCTCTGTTTACCTGACTTTCCTCATCTATAAAAAGTAATAATAATAGCACCTAGCTTTTAGGATTGTTTTTGGGATTAATGATATAATCATTGTACAACGCTTAGCATGTTCCCTGGCTCACCATAAGAGCTATATAAAACTAGTTACTACTACTACTACTACTACTACTGCTACTACCACTCCTTCTACTACTACTACTACTACTACTACTACTACTACTACTACTATTACTGCTACTATTACTACTACTACTACACTACATGCCAAGCCACAGTGCAAAATGTGTTACAATGATTATCTTATTTGATCATTACAGTATCTTCCCTAAGTAGGTGCCATCAACCTCATTTTACAATTGAGGAAGCTAAGGCAAACAGAGTTTAAGTGATTGGCCCAGAGCTACACAAACCAGTTAAATGTAGGAGGTCAAATTTGAACCAACATTTTTCCTGACCTAAGGTCCTGAACTCTATGCACTGAGCCACCTACCTGTCAATTATATGATTTATGATTATATGTATAGATATAGATAATCAACATGCATGTTTCACATGCACATATGTGTATAGATTTGTTGTATACAATATATGGATATGTGTATACACACACACACACACACACACACACACACACACATATATATACACACATACACACATACAGACATGATACCTCTGAAGGATAGCCATGATTTGTTTTGTCTATTGGCCTTGGCTTGTCTTGCAAAATCTATCATTATTACATCGGTCTGAGTGCTCTAGCTTCATTCTTCTCTTGGTCATAACTTCATTTGCTTATACATTTATACATTATGGCTTCTTCTCTCATTACATTTTTATTATTTCTTTTTTGGTTATGGTTTATCTTGTTTGAAAGTTATAGTTTTTTTAAAAAACGTGTGTTCTCTTACATGTCTTTCTGGAATGACTTCTCTTTTGTGTCTGTCTTGTCTATCTGTTTATCATTTCTGCTTTTATGTGTGTCATGGTTTCTTTTATCTGCCTGCATTTACCTTTCTTTCTCTCTTTCTTTCTCCAGCAGCCCAAAATTACCTCTGCAGCATTACATCAAAAGGACTTTGATTATGTTAACTCTGGCAAAAGGATCTTAGAGATGCAGCCACATGGAAAACAACAGTGTCTTTGAATTTCATAGAACCATGGAGCTGGAAGAAGCTTCCAATCCTCTAATTTTACAAATGAGAAAACTGAGTTCTCCAGAGGGGAAGTGACTTGTCTTAGGTCATGCAAGGAATAGAAATAAGACTGAGTGTGGAATGCAAATTTCCCAGTTTTCTGTCCACACTACATCAGGGAAGCAGGATCCATGCAGAACCACCAGCAACACAAATTTCCCCCATCTTCCTCTCTATGTCATTTTTTGCCTCTTATTACATACCCTTGAGTCTTTTCACTAATGGGAAAGAAGCATATCTTTTATTTAATTTTTTGCCCCTTAGTTTTCTCTTTATTGTACCCAATTCAGTGTATCATGTATTAATTCAGCATCTTTTGCATAGGTAACATTATTCTTAGTGTTCTGAGGTACTCAGGAAAGAAAAAGACATGACCCATGCACACGAGCTCCTACCTCAACTGGAGAGACTAAATGGTGCTTTAAAGTTACTTGACATAACAAGGCACTATATGAAGCAGAAGAAGGAGCTTGATATAGTGTATGGGGAGTCAGTTTTGGATATGGCAAGACCTGAGCTCGAGTCCTGTTTCTGAACATATCCTAGCTATAAGACAGCAGGCAAGTAAACTCAAGGAATCCTCTATGACTACAAAATTACCAATGTGTTTCAGATCTGCATAAGATAAGCTTCTACCCCACAAGGAAATGACAGGTCAGGCATTTTTTTTTTAATGAGACAAAATATAGTATATGGTATAATAGAAAAATCACTGGGTTTGACATAAGAAGGAATTATGTAACAATTTGTTAAGCATCTAGGATACGCCAAACTCTGTGGTAAGTACTTTATAAAAATTATCTGATTTCATTCTCACATTACTGTGGAATGTAATAATTAGATTAGCTAACATTTATATAATACTTTCTCTGTGTCAGGTACTATACTCAGCACTGTATAAATGTTAGGTTATATTATTAACCTCGTTTTACAGTGGAGGAAACTGAGGCAGATAGCAGTTAAAAGATTTTCCTAGGGTCACACAGCTAGAATGTTTCTGAGGCTTAATTTGAACTCAGATTTTCCTGGTTACAGTCCTGGTATCTATCCACTGAGACCCTTAGCTGGTTCAGAACACTCTCAGAAGAATAATATTCCAGTTTGGGCTTGGCAACTTAATACATATATGAAATTGCACAAATTAATCTCTATTGTTCTCATTTTTCTCATCTGTAAAATGGGGCAGGAAACTAGTTGCTGCCTTCCAGTTGTAAGGTTAATGGGATATAAGATTCTCCCGGCCCATTAATAGGCCTCACATGGAGCCATAGCACAGAGCCAAATAGATTCTGGGTCAAAGGGATCCCCACATCTTTCCAATTAAGCCCTGATTCCCAAGCTACTCAGCACTAAGCCAAAAAAGTGGTATGTATTGTATTGCTTGGAGGGAAAGGTGTGGGTGGAGAGAGTCAGGGGCTGAGAGAGAAGTGGGCAGAAGGAAGGACTTGCCTAGGGAACTTGCTTGTGGGGAGGGGGGACCTAAAGAAAGCTTTCGATATGTGAGGGGTGCTCCCTGGATTGGTGACAAGTACCTTATTAAACCTTGCTTTTTTGTTATCCTAATAGCAATGTCCCAAATAAATATTTTGTTTTTGTCTTGAAGGAGGAGGGTTTATTATATTTTTTGAACAAACTCTGGAAATATGTATGCATATTCATAGCAGCTGCTATGGGTATCTCATTGCCTTTACACAAGTCAAAATCCTATAACACTGAGATTGTGTCGACAGTGATAGAAACAATGAAGTCAGAATAGGGAGACATTCCCATGGCCAAGTGTAGTCAAAGAAGGCTTCATGGAGGAAGCTCTCATATCCTCACTTATTTTTTTTTGCCTCTCAGAAGATACAGAATCATTTTTATTAATGCTTTAGACTTTTTCATAATGATGGTGGTTATTGTAAAGTCTTTTGGAGTCCTGAATAATTGTTCATATTTAAAATAACTGCCTTGGTGTCTTCTCCAGCTGAATTGCCTACTGAACATTTTGCGCTGGCCCAGACAAAATATCAAGGCCTGGTTGTCTTTTAAATCTCAGATGATAAAATCCTGACAAAAATACCCCTTAATCATCCACTCGCTCCAGGGCCAGACTAATTACAATGGAGCAAATTGTGCACTTTGAGGGAGAACTGAAGCTAATAATTCCAGCTACATTAGGCCATTATTGGGACAGCGAAAAGATGCAATAACTGATTTATAATGTGAGTTTTGATTAAGTGGAAGCATTTGACTATGCTAATTGCACCCTCAATTCTTATCCTTAGGTGACTCTGGAATAAACTAAAGTTCCCTATCCTTGGAGACAGGTATGAGTCTTATCAGAGTGATCCCATATAAGAAGTTATATTTTTGCCTTAAACTCATATATGGTCCTAGATACCTATGTGCCTCAATGGATAGATGACTGGGTCTGGACTCAAGAAGACATGAGTTTATTTTATTTTATTTTTTGCTTTTTGGATGGGGGTGGAGATAGGGCAATTGGGGTTAAGTGACTTGCCCAGGGTCACATGGCTAGTTTTTCTCTTAAGTGTCCGAGGCTGGATTTGAACTCAGGTCCTCCTGACTCCAGGGCAGGTGCTCTATTCATTGCCACCTAGCTTTCCCAAGACATGAATTTAAATATGACCTCAGAGGCTTACTAGCTGTATGACCCTGGGCAAGTCACTTAACCCTGTTTGTTTCAGTTTTCTCATCTGTTAAATGATCTGGAGAAGGAAATGGCAAACCACTCCAGTTTCTCAGCCTAGAAAACCCCAAATGGGGTCACAAAAGTCAGACATGACTGAAATGATTGAACAACTATATATGGTCCTGAGAGCAGGCAAGTTGCAAATAAACCTATTTCCTGGATAATCCTCAGATATACCACACATATCTGCATACCACTTTCCCAATACCATGACTTATTTACATGGTCTTCCCTGTACCTGAAATAAGCTCCCTAGTAACCCCTATCCCCAGGTCTGAATGCTGATATGCTACCATTGATGGGGAGCAAGATCAAATATTTCTGCCATGAAACCTCTCCTCATTTTTCCAGTCAGAAATGAATTTTTTCTGATCTTAAGTCACACCAGGAGAAAGTGAAAAGCACACTGAATTTGTAGGCAGAAAATCTGCAATAGAATCCTAGTTTTGCTACTTGTTTGACTTTAGGCAAATCATTTTCCCCTTTAGATCTCAGTTTTCATGTGTATAAAAAGAAAAAAAGTTGAGTTAAATGGTGTCGAAAGTCCCTTCCAGCTATGACATGCTACATATTTTGTACTTATCTTATTACTTAGAACAACTGATCACAATCAGGCAGTGTATTATATTTATAAGGCACTTTCCTGGAGAACCCCATGAAATGGAAGCTATAAGTGTTTTTATCCCCACTCAACAGATGAGAAAACTGAGCTCTGAAAAAGGAAGCAAAACAACTTTTCCTGGTCAGTTGTCATCAGAACCAGACCTTACTTGTCACAGTCTCAATTATATTCTACTTATTCTTGTGTTTTTCTTATCATTCTTTTATGTGATTCCCTTGCGGACATACATTGTCTATTTTTCTATTTTTATTTTTGCATCTCTGTCAGAACCTAGCAACAGACCTGGCACACAGTGAGTGGAAGGCAAGCTCAAAGCCTGAAAAGGTCTTGAAAGGCACACATACATAAAAAAGGAGGAATGAGACTAGGCCTGGGAGTTTTGTTTTACGCCCTCCTCCCTCCCCCCTCACTCACTGACATGCCCAAGAAAAAGGGTTTTATTATTTACATCATAGAGTAACCCAGGAGCCCAAAGGTACATAATGGCCTGATGGACTCATAAATTAAACTGGGAGCCAAATTAACTTTTTAGTCGCAGGCTAGAGAACAGTCTCTGGCTGAGACTTCAATGTACAGGAAAACAAAACAAAACAAAAATACCAATAACAAACAAACAGCAAAACAACCCCCCCCCAAAAAAAAAACGTAATTAAGCCACTTGCTAATTGGAAGGCAAGGTTCTGTGTGGTGGAAAACTTGGCTATTGGAGAGTAGAGTCAAATACAGACAAATCTCTGAGAAACAGAAAGACCACTCTGAAGAAATAAGTGGGGAAGAATTTTTTCTTCTCCCCTCCAGTCTAATAGCTTAGAGTATTAGGTTTTTTGCTTTTCTAAAAGAGTTGTAAGAGGAAAAACATCAACAATAAATAAACATGCCATGGACTTTAAGCTAAAGGAGCAATAGCAGATTTCACTTGTCTTCTTATAAAGGAGAGATTGCATCCCTGTACCTGAAGTTGGCAGCTTCAGTCCACTGATTCAATTCAATTCAACGAATATTTATCAAGTCTATGAACTTCAGGATATTGTATTCTACTGGGGAAGGAGAGGGATGGCAAGCATAATTTTAAAAGCAAGTTATCAGAGCACTAATATATTGGGGAGCAGGGGAAGGGGATTGGGAAAGGCCTCTAGGAAGAGATATCATTTAAGCGTTTTTTTTTAAAGGTAGAGTTTTTAGGACTTGGAGGAGAACAGGGAGAGAATCCCAGATATGGGAGTTAACCTAGGCAAAGACCAGTAAGAGGAAGATGGAATGCTTTACAAGTAAAACATCAAGTCGGCTGAAGATGTCTTCTTTGTGTTCTGAACCAAGGCTGCAGTGAAGTTACATGATGCAATACCCAAGCACAAGCACTAGCAGAAATGCCTTGGACTAATTACATGTTTGATTTTTAATTAATTTTTGGTCATTGAGCATTCAGAAGCCTTTTACTCAAAAATGTTTGAGGAGGAGTATTAGGTAATTTGCCTAGAAGGATAGGTTGGAACCATATTGTGAAAGGACTATGATGTCAGAGTAATTGTCATTTTATTCTAGAGGTAACAGGGAGCCATTGAAGCTTCTAAAAGAGGGTTATGATATGGTCAGACCAGCACTTTAGGAGTATCAATTTGCCAGCTATGTAGAGGATAGAAGGAAAGGAGGATACTGGAGACAAGAATAACCCCTAGGATGCCACTCATAGCCCCAAGGTGACCAGGGCATGGAATAGAATTATCTTATAACAGAAGAAAAGGTGATTCATGTGAGATATAATGTGGAAGTGGAATCGATAAGACTTGGTAATTGAATGTGGAAATGAGAGAGGAAAGATTGAAGAGGAGAGCATGACTTCACACCTACTGCCTTTGCCAATCAGTCTGCAAAATCATCTCAGTAAATAAGGAGCTATTCTGTTTGCAAAGTCCAATCCAGAAAAAGAAGTTGGCACAGGTTAATGGTGCTTTAAAATTTAATGACAATATATGCCTTTCCCAAATATCCCCCAAAATAAGTCCCATGAGAAAATGCCTAGGGACAGCTAGGTGCTGCAGTGAATAGAGCACTGGGCCTGGAGTCAGAAGGACTTGAGTTCAAATCTAGCCTCAGTCACTTAACACTTACTAGCCATGTGACTTTGGCCAAGTCACTTAACCCCAACTGCCCTGCCTTCCCCTCTCCAAAAAGAAAAAAAAATGTTTAGCACCCCATTCCATTCAATACTCAATATGGTCCTTTTTTAAAAAACTGAGATATTGTATAAACTAGTTATTTAGTGATACTATATAAATTAGAGATTATTTGATCTAGTCCTTCCCAGGACATATTTCACTGCTCTCCCCAAAGAATCATAGAACCTCATGTTTGGAAAAGAGGACACGTTGTTCAGCCTCTACGTGAGTAAGTACCCTCCTTTCCCAAAACTCTGAAGAGTAGACTTTCGGTCTCTGCTTGAACACGTCCGATCATAAGGAAATGCTATGTCCCTGAGCAGCCTGTTTTCCCTTTGGAGTACTCTAATGTAAAAGGGAAGTTTATCCTGACATTGAACAAAGATCTTTTTCTTTTCAACTTGGGACCTTAAGACCATGGAGATCATCAGGTTTAGGGCTTCTTAAACTTTTTTTTTTTTTTCCGCTCCTAACTCCTCTTCCCATTTTGGCAATGTTAGTTGCTGTTGTGTGGCCATAAGGAGTGCTCAGTGCAATGTGTGCCTGCTTGTGTTCTGAACCAAGGCTGCTGTGAAGTTGCATGATGTAACACCCAAGGATAAGCACTGCCAGAAACACCTTGGATTCTTTACATGTTTGATTTTTAATTAATTTTTGGTCATTGAGCATTCAGAAGCCTTTTACTGCTGCCAAATTTTTCAAGACCACATATTAAGAAGCTCTGATCTAGTTCAATTCATTCCTCTTAGGAATGAGGAAACTGACACCCAGTGAAGGGAAATTACTTGTCCAAGGTCATAAGAACCAGAGCAGCGGGGGCGGAGCCAAGATGGCGGAGTAGAAACAGCTCATCCAAGCCTCTCTGCCCCCAGATTCTGCAGAAACTATGTGAAAAAGGATTCTGAAAATCTTCTGGAGCCCCAGCACCCACAGAACGACACAGAGAAGCTAACCTCCCGCTGAGGACAGCCCAGCACCCTGCAGGAAGGACCAGCGCAGTGGTCTGGGAGCTGGCAGCGCGCAGAGCGCAGGAGCCGAGCCGAGCCCAGGTCCACGTGAGCCGAGGTCTTAGCCCCAGGGCGGCAGGGCCAGCAGCCGGCTGGAGGAACCCCAGAACACCAGGAACTGTGGAGACGCCAGAATTATCAACATAGACTTGCCTGGGACAAAGTAAGAGGTTAGTGTCCTATGGACTTTGGGACCTGTATTTGGGGAATGCGTCAGCTCCCTCCCCTGGGGGCTAGAAGCCGCTGAGGAGACACGCCATTGTGTAGTTTTCATAGGCATTTCCGGCTCCCAGCCTACAAATCGTGGGGAGATCCAGCGATCAGTCTTGGGGGGTAATCGCTCTTGCTTTAACCTCCTGGATCTGGATTGTGATCTAGGGTGGAAGTTGTGGGTGGGTTTACAGCTTGCCAGAAATGGAAGTTGCCCCCCACACGTTCGGGACGAAAATTCCTCTATCTGGCCTTAAAGCCATAGTGTGGCAACAAGCCCAAAAGTCAAGCAATTAAGTGGCAACATGCCAAGGCAAAGGAAACAGAAAAATGCAACCCTAGACTCCTATTTTGGGGGCATAGAGCGGGAAAAGGACTGTGAGGTCAGAAGTCCTGCTCCAAAAGCCCCAGGGGAAAACATGAGGGGTTGCAGGCCATAGAGGACCTTAAGAAGGACTTTAAAAATCAAATAAGAGAAGTGGAGGAAAAATTGGGAAGAGAAATGAGAAGGATGCAGGAAAAGTATGAAATGAGGGTCAACAGCCTGACTGAGGAAAACAACACCTTAAAAATAGACTAACTCAAATGGCAAAGGAGGCCCAAAAGGGCAATGAGGAGAAGAATGCCTTAAAAAGTCGAATTTGCCAGATGGAAAAAGAATCTCAAAAGTTCACTGAGGAGATTCATTCTTTCAGAGTTAGACTGGAGCAAATGGAAGCTAATGACTTTATGAGAAATCAAGATGCTGTTAAGCAGATCCAAACAAACGAAAGATTAGAAGGCAATGTGAAATATCTCATGGGAAAAACCACTGACCTGGAAAATAGATCCAGGAGAGACAATTTAAAAATTATTGGACTACCTGAAAGCCATGATCAAAGAAAGAACCTAGAAATCACCCTTCAAGAAATTCTCAAGGAAACTGCCCTGATGTTTTAGATCCAGAGGGCAAAATAGAGGTTGAAAGAATCCACTGATCACCTCCTGAAAAAGATCCCAAAAAGAAAACTCCCAGGAATATTATAGCCAGGTTCCAGAATCCCCAGATCAAGGAGAAAATACTACAAGCAGCCAGGAAGAAACAATTTCAATATTGTGGAAACACAATCAGAATAGCCCAGGACCTGGCAGCTTCTACACTGAGGGATCGAAGGGCATGGAATATGATATTCCAGAGGGCAAAAGAACTGGGAATGAACCCAAGGGTCACCTACCCAGCAAAACTGAGTATTTTGTTTCAGGGGAAAATATGGTCATTCAGTGGAATAGAGGACTTTCAAGCATTCTTGAGGAAAAACCAGAGTTGAATAGAAAATTTGACATCCAGACGCAAGAAGTAAGAGATGCCTGAGAAGGTAATTAGGGAAAAGAAATCAAAAGGAACTTATCAAAGTTGAACTATTTACATTCCTATATGGAAAAGCAATATCTGTGACTGATGATATCTTTCCCACTATGAAAATAATGGAAGAAGGGGGTGTGGTCATATGAATACATATGTGAATGTGTGTGTAAAAAAAAAAAAAAAAAAAAAAAAAAAAGAACCAGAGCAGCAGAGACCAGAATAGAATTCAGGTCTCAGCAGGCTCCAAATCCAAGATGCTTTCCACTGTACTATATTGCATCTCTACTTCCACTGTTTGCTCTAGTTTCTGCCCTTGGGGGACATGTTGCACAAGTATCATCTATCTTCTTCTTGACAACCAGTCATATCTTTGAAAATTGTGAACATGTCTTCCTTGAATCATCTCTTCTCCAGGTCAAGTATATCTAGTTTCTTCAAATGATCCTTGTATGCTATTGTCTCTAGCTCCTTAATATTGATTACTTCTTTGTGCAACCCTGGGTAGGCCAGGTATGTTCCCTGGGCCTTAGTTGCCTAAACCAAAAAGTGAGAGGGTCCCTTTCAGTTCTACATGTGATCTCATTATCTTCTTTATGTAGCTAAAGGTTATGGGTTTTTTTTTTGAACTATCATCACCTACTTTTAATAGTGAACTTAGAGTAGTGCTGATTCAGGGAAACTGGATTTAGAGCTGTTAGCCTTCCTAATTGTGGGCGTCTTGGGGGAGGGACAAGAAAAGAGATCTTCAGGGTTGCTATGTAGTTGAAAATCAAATGCGTTGCTAACATATCACTTTCCTCAACCCCTAGTTCATTGCTGTAGCAAAGAAGAAGTTTCTCTGACAATATTAATGCCCCTTATGTATAAAAGATGGAGGGAAGGAAAGAAGGAAGGAAGCAAGGAAGGAAGGAAAGAGAAGCAAACAGTAGTCCCTGCCCTAGAAGGGCTCACAATCTAGTAGACTTAATGATATCCTAGTCTCAGTCACCTGAGATTTCAGCCTAGAAGATAACCACTAACTCAGGGATTACCTAGTATAACAGTTTCATCTTTTAGATTAAAAACAACAACAACAAAACAAAGCAAAACTCTGAGTCTCATAGGAAGGAAACAAATAATTATTAATCACCTACTATGTGCCATGGACTTTATAAATATTTTCATATTTGATCCTTGAAAAACCCAGGGAGTTAGGTGCAATTTTCCCTATTTATATATGAGACAAATGAAACAGACGTAAGTTAGATGACTTCCCCAGGATTCACATAGCTCATACTATATGAGACTGGATTGGAACTCATCTTCCTGAGTGATCTCTTCTCCATCTCTGACTCCAGGCCCAATGCCCCCTCCACTATGCCATCTAGCTGCCTCATCCAGTTGAAACAAGTTATAAGTAATTCTCAATCAGCAATAAACATTTAATTATTGTCTACTATGTGCCAAAACTATGCTAAATGCTGGAGATGCAAAAAAAGGCAAAAACAGTCCCTGATGTCAAGGGGATCACTATGTAATGAGGAAACCAATATGTACCCTAAACTCTGTGCAGGATATGTTGGGAGTAATCAACCAGGGGACACTAGAATTAAGAAAGGTTAGGAAAGGTTTCCTTTTGAAGACAGAATTTTGGTATTGAAGGGAGGCCAGGAGGTAGAGATAAGGAAGGAGAACAGGGCAGAATTTGACATCTATGTACTCTAAGGGCACTGATGTGTACAGTCCATAGAGGATTTTGGCCTAGTCAAGAAGAGCCATCCTCCTTATTCAAATGTGGCCTCAGGAACTTACCAGCAGTATGACCGTAGGCAAGTCACTTAAACCTGTTTGTCTCAATTTCCTCATCTATAAATGAGCTGGAGAAGGAAATGGCAAACCCGGCTCTGGTATCTTTGCCAAGAAAAAGCCAGTGAGGTCAGAAAGAGTTGGACATGAATGAAATGACTGGAAAACAACAACTCTTGACTCTAGATTTAGCATTCTTTCCACTGCAGGATGATGTTATTTCTCTGATAATTAAATTAAAGGAATGTAAAATTAAGAATTGAGGTCTGAGGGATAAGGTTATTTTCAACTCAAGTGATCAGAGTAGGCTCTCTAGAAGAGATCGTATTTGAATTGAAATTTAAAGGATAGTCAGTAATAAAGAGGCAACATGGGAGAGGAAGAGCATTCCAGGTATCGGGAGTATTATGAGCAAAGGCACAGAGGTAGGAAAACCTAGGATATATTTGGGGGTTGGGAGTAGTTCATGTAGGCTAGAGTAATGTGAGATAGGGTTAAAAAATAGGGTGTCAGGAGATTATGATATCCTTGATTGACAGAGAAGTTCAAACTTTGTTCAGTAGCCACTGAATACCTTTAAGCACAGAAATTATATTAGGATTTCTATCCTGCCATGACCTGAGTATTTTTAAGTGGAATACATGATCATTCTTCCCCCCTATGCTTCAAACTATTGCCTTAGGACACTCAGGGCTTAACTCCATCTAAGTAAATAAAAGGTGCTTGGCTCAGTATCTCTATTTACTAAAGAGTGATCTGCTGCCTCCATTATTCTTTGGTTCCTGGGCTGCTCCCATATTTCAACCAATACAAAGCCAACCTTCACACTGATGGTACCTTTGTTGTAACTGGACCACCAAGAAGCCATAAAGAGGAATTATTCAGCTAAGGTGGATAATTGATGGGTGTCAAACATCCATTTATAAAACTGCTTTAACTTCTCCTCTGATTGCCTGAGGGTGGAATAGAATCTTTGGAGAGAGCCCAAATACCTTTCCTAACTTCCTCCAAATACCTGCATTTTACTCCAGTGTAACCAAGGGCCCTGATGGCCGCAGGGTTAGTGATGTTTAATGAGAATTCTGTATTATTTTAGGGTCATCTGAAAAAGTTCTGAGCACATAACTGAGTCCTGCCTTAGAATGAAGGGTCTGCTTTACCACAAGGTGATTAAAAAAAGGCATTTAGAGGTTTCATAAATTCTCATTGGGCCCCCGCACAAAAATCACTGTTCTTTTGACAGTGTGAATTGATTCCTCTTAATTAGTTAATGCTTGGTTAATGTTATGATTGCCTCCAGCAAGGCTTGAAGCAGATGTAGCCTTTAAATGCAGACTATACACTCAGAAAGACTAGCAAGGAAATGTTAGGTAGAAGAGGACTTGGCATTTTCCCATAATCAGAGATAGCCCATACATAGCATCTACACTTTCAGCTAAGAATATGGAAAACTATAGACCTAGAGAGGACTTTCAGAGGTTATATGGTTCACTGCTTACTTTTTAAGAAGGCCTAAATCTAATTCAGAAATTTTTCAACATATCATTTTGGCCTGAACATGATCATGGTTTTTCCATGGCTATGCCTTTAGAAGAAGCTCTTATAGGCAACAAGCATAAGAAAATATTTTTGCCCGTCTAATTAAATTCAAAGAGGCTAACCACCAGAAATTGTCTACAGGATGATGATTTCAGATAGTCATAGATACAAGGTGATAATGCTACCTTCCATCTAACTCTGTTTGCTTTTTGTATGGATCTATTTACATGCATGATGTCTTCCCCATTAGAATGAAAGTACCTTGAGGACAGGGCCTAGTTTTGCTTCTCTTTGAATCTCCAACTCTTAATCTAGTTCTATAAACATAGTAACAACTTACTCATTGATTAATTGCTGTAGATAGTACTGAGGGTGAAGTTTCATGATACTGATTCATAGAAGAAGAACCAGAACCAACAAAATCACAGATTATGGAATATTAAAATAGTATTTTAAGAAACACCCTCTATTCCTTTGTGCATTTTATCTTCTCTAAGTGCCTCCTATGCACCAGGAACTGTGATAAGTGCTAGAGTTATAAACAAAGGTAAAAGACAGTCTCTGTTTCCAAGGACAGTTTAACAGGGGAAACGACATGTAAAAAACTTTGTACAGAAAAGATATAGATAGGTTACATTGAAGAGCAACAGTGGGAGGAAGGCTCTAGTATCAAGGTGACATCAGGAAAGATTTCTTGTACAAGGTGGGATTTTAACTGAAACTTGAAGGAAGCCAGGAGATGGAGATGAGGACAGAGGGCATTATAGGCATAAAGGACAGATAAGGCAAACGCATGAAGTAAGTAGATGGAGTTTCTTGTTCTCTTGTTCAGGGAAGAGCAAGGCCAATGTCATTGTACTGTAGATTACAAGGTGATGTAGTAACATATAAGATGAATTGGAAAGGAGGCAAATTATGAAAGATTTTGAATGCCAGATAGAGGATTTTATTTGATCCCGGAGGTGATAGGAAGCCATTAGAATTTACTGAGTAAGAGACTGGGTGTGTCCTGGTCCTATTCACCCTCTTCAGGATGTGTTACTTTAGGAAGTTCACTTTGATAACTTAGTGGCAACGGTAGAGTTTGTCACCTTCTCTCTTTCCAAATGAGGGTTTGCTAATTAGAAATAATAAAAAAAAGGCTTTTTTGTTCAACAAATGCTTTATTAACTTCTGGTTTATATAATTCATTTCTGCCAGCTTTTGAGTTACAATTTTCCCCATTTTCCCCCTACCCACCACCCCAGAATAGCAGTCCCACAAGATATCCCCTCATCCATTCTACTCTCTCCCATATCTTCTGCCATACCCCCTTCAACTTTACCATTAGGGCAAGGTGAATCTCTGTGCCCCCATGCCTGCCCACCTTATCTCCCAATTACATGCAAAACAGTATTAATAAAAGTATTTATATAGGGGCAAGTAGGTCGTGCAGTGAGTAGAACATCGGCCGTGGAGTCAGAAGGACCTGAGTTCGGATCCGGCTCAGACACAACGCACACACGAACAAAAACCTGGCTGTGTGACCTTGGGAAAGTTACTTAAACCCAATTGCCCTCCAAAAATAAAAAAAAAAAGTATATATATGAAACATTTAATTTGAAAACTTTGACTTCCAGATCCATTCCCTTCCTCCCTTGTCACCCACTCCCTCTGGGAAGATTTGTATAACTATGCAAAACATTACCATAGTAGATATATTGTAAAAGACTGCTTATATTTCCCTCCTACCCATCCCACCCTCCACCTGGTCCATTCCCTACTTTGATCCTGTCTAATTCAGAAGGAATCAATCTCCTCAGTGAGTTTTTCAGATGCTTTTTCCATCTTGCAAATTTGGCTTTTTAAGACATTCTTCTCCTCTTCTCCCTTTTGAGCCTCCTTTGCCATTTTAGTTAGTCTATTTTTAAAGGTGTTATTTTCCTCAGTCAGGGTGTTGACCACTATTTCATACTTTTCCTGCATCCTTCTCATTTCTCTTCCCAATTTTTCCTCTGCTTCTCTTATTTGGTTTTTAAATTCCTTCTTAAGGTCCTCTATGGCCTGTAACCCACTCATATTTTCATTTGGGGCTTTTGGTGCAGGAGTTCTGACCTCACAGTCCTCCTCCTGTTCCATGCTTTGATCCTCTTTGTTGCCAAAATAGCAGTCTAATGTTGAATTTTTCTGTTTATTTTATTTCCTTTGCCTAAGCATGTTGCCACTTAATTACTTGACTTTTGGGCTTGTTGCCACAGTAGGACTCTGCCACCAGACAGGGGAGCTTCCGTCCCAAAAGTTGGAGTCTTCTCAACTTCTGGAGGTATTAGTTGGGTGTCCTCTGTGAAGCCTCCACACCCTCTGGCAAGCTGGATACCCACGCCAAGACTCCACCCCAGAACAAAATCCAGATCCAGGGAGGTTGAAGCAAGAGCAATTACCCCCCAGCCTGATTGCTGGATACCCCTACAGTTCATAGGCCAGGAGCTGAAGCTGCAACTGAAGGTGCAAAATGGCATCTATGCCGCCCGCATCTCCTCAGCCTCTTCTAGTGCCGAGGGGAAGAAGTCAACGCCTTCCTGAAATACTAGTCCCAAAGTCCATAGGGCACTAACGTCTCACTTTGTCCTAGGCATATCTGTGTTGATAATTCTGGAATCGCCACAGCTGCTGGTGTTCTGGGGTCCCTCCAGCTGGCTGCTGGCCTGACCACCCTGGGGCTAAAACGGCTACTCATGTGGGCCTGGGCTCAGCTCCCAAAGCGCTGTGCTGGCTGCTCCCTGCTGCATTACTGGGCTGTCCTCAGTGGGAGGTTAGCTTCTCTGTGTCGTTCTGTGGGTGCTGGAGCTCCAGTGGTTGTTTAGAGTCCCCCTCTTACATGATTTTGAAATGGTGTGAGAGAGAGTGCCTTGGAAGTGCTGTTTCTACTCCACTATTTTGCCTCTGCCCCTCTAAAAAGTCTTTATGTTGTACATAAATGTTTCTAGCCTATGTAGGGATTGGAAATATATGGATAACTCTCTGCTGTCAAAGATTTTACAATCTAGCTGGGAAAGTATGAGTAACACATGAAGCCACTACAAATAACACTTTTGGCTCACAGGCACTACTCTACAAAGGTAGCAGGTGCTTCACAGATGTTTATTGAACAATGTAAGGATTATTATTACAATTTTACAAGAGAGAGTGAGGAGACAAGATGGTGCAGTAAAAGCAGGGACTTCCTTGAGTTCTCCTGCAAACCTCTCAAAATATGTGTAGAAAAATTACTCTTACCAAATTCTAGAGCAGCAGAACCAACTAAATGACAAACTGGACCAAATTTCCAGCCTAAGACAACCTGGAATTTCTTTTTTTTAATTTTTTTAATTAAACAAATGCTTTATTAACTTCTGGTTTACATCATTCATTTCCACCAGATTATGAGTTACATTTTCCCCCATTTTTCCCTACCCACCACCCAAGAATAGCAGTACCACTAGATATCCCCTCATCCAATCTGCTCTCTCCCATATCTTCTCTCATATCCCCTTTGACTTTGCCATTAGGGCAAGGTGAATCTCTGAGCCCCAATGCCTGGACATCTTATGAAGCATTTAATTTTAAAACTTTGATTTTCAGATCCATTCCCTTCCTCCCTTGTCACCCACTGCCTCTGAGAAGATAAGCAATTCAGTATATGTTGTACATGTCTAGCTATGCAAAACATTACCATAGTAGATATATTGTAAAAGACTGCTTATATTTCCCTCCCACCCATCTCACCTCCCACCTCGTCCATTTCCTACTTTGATCCTGTCCCTCTTTGATAGTGGGTACTTCCAACCTCCACTCCCCCCAGAATGCCTTCCCCTCCATCATCCCGCCTCTCCTCCCCCTTTCCCCTACTCAGGGGAGTGAGTGAGGGTAAGATATTCCATTTAGTATGTATGTTATTCTCTCCTTGAGCCAACTTCAATGAGAATATGCTTTTGCTGTTTTGCCTTCCTGTTCTTCCCCTCCCCTGCAACTACTTCCCCTTGCCTCTTCTACATGAGATAGTTTACCCTACCCTGTCTCTCTCCATTTCCTCTTGCCACCTTCCTCTCTCACCTCTTGATTTCACCCCTTAAGAATCATCCCTTCCTTGGAGCGGCTAGGTGGCGCAGCAAGCAGAGAGCCAGCCCTGGAGCCTGAAGGACCCGAGCCAGATCTGGCCCCAGACACCCAACACACAAACAAAAACCCAGCCGCACAACCCCGCACAAGTCACCCAAACCCAATTACCCTCCAAAAAAAAAAAAAAAAGAATCATCCCTTCCCATCAAATTCAACCTGTGCCCTCTATCCATGTATACCTGTGAACATATACCATGTACCCTTCTTCAATTATTTTTTCATAATGAGAAAGTTTTCATCAAACACAGTTATTGTTTTTCCATGTAGGACTGTAAATAGTCCAACTTTGATAAGTTCCCTTTGATTTCTTTACCTTGACTACCTTCTCAAGCATCTCTTGCTTCTTGTGTCTGAATGTCAAATTTTCTATTCAACTCCATTTTTTTCATCAAGAGTGCTTGAAAGTCCCCTATTCCACTGAATGACCATATTTTCCCCTGAAACAAGATACTCAGTTTTGATGGGTAGGTGACTCTTGGCTTCAATCCCAGCTCTTTTGCCCTCTGGAATATCATATTCCATGCTCTTAGATCCCTCAGTGTAGAAGCTGCCAGGTCCTGGGCTATTCTGATTGTGCTTCCACAATATTGAAATTGTTTCTTCCTTGCTGCTTGTAGTATTTTCTCCTTGATCTGGGAGTTCTGGAGCCTGGCTATAATATTCCTGGGAGTTTTCTTTTGGGGGTCTTTTTCAGGAGGTGATCAGTGGAATCTTTCAACCTCTATTTCCCCCACTGGGTCTATAACATCAGGGCAATTTTCCTTGAGAATTTCTTGAAGGATGATTTCTAGGTTCTTTCTTTGATCATGGCTTTCAGGTAGTCCAATGATTTTTAAATTATCCCTCCTGGATCTATTTTCCAGGTCAATGGTTTTTCCCATGAGATATTTCACATTGCCTTCTATTCTTTCATTTGTTTGGATCTGTTTAATAGTATCTTGATTTCTCATAAAGTCTCTAGCGTCCATTTGCTCCAGTCTACCTCTGAAGGAATGAATCTCCTCAATGAGCTTTTGAGATTTTCCATCTGGCAATTTCAACTTTTTAAGGCATTCTTCTCCTCATTGCCTTTCTGAGCCTCTTTTGCCATTTGAGTTAGTCTATTTTTTAAGGTGTTATTTTCCTCAGTCAGGCTGTTGACTGTCATTTCATACTTTTCTTGCATCTTTTCCATTTCTCTTCCCAAATTTTCCCCCGCTTCTCTTATCTGTTTCTTAAGGTCCTCTATGGCCTGTCGCCAGCTTGTATTTTCATTTGGGGCTTTTGGTGCAGGAGTTCTGACCTCACAGTCCTCCTCCATGCTTTGAGCCTCTTTGCCCCTAAAATAGGAGTCCAATGTTGAACTTTTCTGTTTATTTTGTTTCATTTGACTAGGCATGTTGCCACTTAATTACTTGATTTTTGGGCTTGTTGCCACAGTAGGACTCTGCCACCAGACAGGGGAGCTTCCGCCCAAATATGGGGTCTTCACAACTTCTGCCAGTTGGGTGGCCTCTGTAAAGCCTCCACCCACTCTGGCAAATTGGATACCCACCCCAAACTTCCCCCCACAGATCACAATCCAGATCCAGGCAGTTTAAAGCAAGAGTGATTAACACCCAGACTGATTGCTTGATCTCCCTACAGTTTGCAGACCAGGAGCTAGAGCCACTGCTGATGCTACAAAATGGCTTCTGTGCTGCGTTTCTTCAGCAGCTTTTCGCCCCCAGGAGAGGAAGCTGACACCTTCCCCAAATACTGGTCCCAAAGTCCGTAGGGCACTAACCTCTCACTTTGTCCTAGGCATATCTGTGCTGATAATTCTGGAATCGCCAAAATTGCTGGTGTTCTGCGGTCCCTCCTGTCAGCTGAAGACCTTGCCACCCTGGGACTTAAACCACGGACCTGGGCTTGGCTCTGCACACTGCGCTCTTGGTTCCCAGCACGATGTACTGCCTGTTCTCAGAGTGCTGCACTGGCCACTCCCTGCAGGGCTGCTGGGCTGTCCTAAGCAGGAGGTTAGCTTCTCTGTGCCGTTCTGTGGGTGCTGTGGCTCCAGAAGTTGTTCGGAGTCCCCTTTCACATTATTTGAAATTTCTGTGGGGCAGAGCACATTGGAACTGCTGTTTCTACTCCACCATCTTGGCTCCGCCCTCGACAACCTGGAATTTCAACAGGAATGATCCATTGTACCATGCAAGTAAAGGAGTACAGTCTAGCATGGGGTAATGTTAATGGGATTTGAAGATCTTCCATGCACTTGATTGGCAAGTAAGCAAGTATTTATCACTTAGTTTCACCTTAATTATCTCAAGCCTCTGTTAAAGAAACAGAAATGGGGAGCAGGGTCAAGATGGCAGAGCAGAAACAGAACTTCTGTGGGGCTCCCACTCCCACCTCCTCCAATTCATGTAAAAGTGACTCTAAACAAACTTTGAAGATACAGTAACCACAACATTACATAGAGATGCTAACCTCCCATTGAAGACAGCCTGGCAGGCTGGGCAGGAAACAGCCAGCACAGTGTATTGGGAGCTGAACCCAGCCCCAAGCAATCCTGAGGTTTTTGCTTCAGGGCAGCTACAACCAGCCACTGTCTGGAGGGACTTCAGATCACCAGCAGCTGTAGCAGTTTCCAGAATTATCAACCCACTGATGCTAAGGTCAAAGTGAGAGGTCAGTGCAGTGTGAACTTTAGGACCTGGGAATTCAGGAGTGCAGTCTGGCTGCCAGAGTGAGTGGAAGCTTCAGAGACAGAACCCAACTAAAGCTCCAGCAGCTGTGAAAACCCCAGCAATTGGGACAAAGCTCCCCCCTCTGGTAGGAGAGTTCTACTGTAGCAAAAAGCTCAAAAGTCAAGTAACTGAGTGTCTACATGAGCAAGCAAAGGAAGCACAGCAAGCACTGCAGTCCAAATTTGGGTTCCCTTTTTGGGAACAAAGAGGATCAGGGCATGGAAAAGGAGAAAGACAGTGAAGTCAGAACTCTTGCACCAGAAGCTTCAAAGAAAAAAATAATCTGCTTATAGGCCATAGAGGAGCTTCAGGAGGATTTTGAAAACCAAAATAAGAGAAGAGGAGTAAAAATTAGGAAGATAAATGAGAATGATCCAAGAAAATTATAAAATGAGAGTCAACAACCTGAGTGAAGAAAATAACACCTTAAAAATAGACTAATTCAAAAGGCAAAAGAGGCTCAGGAAGGCAATGAGTAGAAGAATGTCTTAGGAAGCCAAATTTGCCAGATGGAAAAAGTATCTCAAAGCTCACTGAAGAGAATCATTCCATCACAATTAGATTGTAGCAAAGAGAAGCTAGTGACTTTATGAGAAATCAAGATACTAATAAAATTAAGATACTATCCAAACAAATGAAAAAATAGAAGGCAATGTGAAATATCTCAATGGAAAAAAACTACTGACCTGGAAAATAGATCCAGGAGAGATCATTTAAAAATTATTGGACTACCTGAAAACCATGATAAAAAATGACCTAGAAATCATCCTTAAAGAAATTCTCAAAGAAAATTACCCTGATATTCTAGAACCAAAGGGCAAAACTGAGGTTGAAAAAATCCAGTTATCACCTCCTAAAAAAGATCCCATAAAGAAAATTCCTGTGACAGCTATGTGGCAGAGTAAATAGAATGCTGGCCCTGGAGCCAGGAGGACCTGAATTCAGATCTGGCCTCACACACTTAACATAAACACACACACACACACACACACACACACAAACAAACACATATGTACACACAAAAGCTAACAATGTGACATTGGGCAAGTTATTTCACCCCAATTTCTCTCCAAAAAGAAAAAAAAAAACAAACAAACAATCAAACACACTCCTAGGAATATTATAGCCAGTTTCTGGAGTTCTGAGATCAAGGAGAAAATATTACAAGCACACAGGAAGAAACAATTTGAATACTATGGAAACACAATCAGGATAACACAAGATCTAGCAGCTTCTATTTTGAGGGATAGAGATCTTGGAATATGATATTCTGGAGGTCAAAGAAGCTAGGATTAAAACCAAGAACCACCTACCCAGCAAAACTGAGTATCATGTTTCAGGGGAAAATATGGTAATTCAATGGAATAGAGGACTTTTTTAGCATTATTGATGAAAAAAACAGTTGAATAGAAAATTTGACATTCATATATAAGAAGCAAGAGATGCATGAGAAGGTAAACAGGGAAAAGAAATCTTAAGGAATTTATCAAATTTGAACTACTTACATTCCTACATGGAAAAAAAAAGCAATAATTGTAACTTATAAAACTTTTCTCAGTACGAGAATAGTTGAAAGGAATAGAAACATGTATATATATATATATATATATATATATATATATATATATATATATATATATATATATATATATATATATATTCACATATGCATTCATATGCATACATATATATATATGTGTGTGTGTGTGTGTGTGTGTGTGTGTGTGTACAGGTTTAGATAGACAGAGGACACAGGAGCAGTTGAATAGGAAAGGATGATAATTAAAAGGTGAAACTGTGAGGTGAGAGAGGAATATAATGAGAGGAGATGGGGAGAGATAGAAAGAGGTAAATTATTTCATATAGAAGAGTCAAGGGAAAACCGTTACAATGGAGGGGAAGAATATAACAGCCAAAGGCAATTACTCAAACTTATTCTCAATGAAGTTGGCTTAGGGAGGGAATGACATACACATTAAATAGGATATCTCACCCTACAGGAGAGTAGGAGGGAAGGGGATGAGAAGCAGGATTATGGAAGGGAGGGCAGCCTAGAGGGGAGGGAAGTTGGAAGCTCCCACTTTTGAACATGGTCAGGATCAAAGTAGAGAATAGAACAAGTGGAGGGTTTGATAGGATGGAGGGAAATACAGTCAGTCTTCACAACATATCCACTATGGAAATGTTTTGCATAGCTACACATGTACAACATATATTGATTTGCATATCTTCCCAGTAAGGGTGGGTGATGAGGGAGGTAGGGAAATTAGGTAGGAAATCTGTAATTCAAAGTTTTAAGTTTTTTTTTTCAATTAAACTGTTTATTAAGTACCTGTCATAGACAAAGCACCATCCTAGGCACTTGGGGATACAAAGATGAATGATTTAGTCTAACATGGGAGACATGGCATGCACAGACGAGTATAACACAAGGTATAGCTTAATGAAAGTAAAATAAGTCTAAAACGCTAGAAAATGAGGGTGAGACATGATGTTCACACAGTGCTTCTACGTTTGCACAGCACTTTGTACTCCTTTCATTCTCACAAAAGCCCCAGCCTAGGTGCTGCCATTCAACAATGAAAGGCTCTGTGAGATTGCCAGCTGCTCTTCCCCAGTCCAAGCCCAGCACCATTTCCACCAGGCCCCCTCAATCATCTAAAGCATCATGGAAGAGATGGCTCCCTCAGGCTAAGAACTGATCATTTCAATGGGCAAAGTTCAGGAAGCGGGTTCCAGGCATGAGGTAAAGCCTCCAGATGGCGTTACAGTGCAGAATAAGATCAGACAACTACTTGTCCAGGTCAGCTGGAACATCATAGAGACACTGCATGAAGGTAAATGACATGAAAGGTCATGGATGGATTTATCATTTTATCCAAGAGACAACAGAGAACTGGGTTGGTTTTAGGCAGGGAAAGTGTGATCACAGGCGTATACTGGCCAGCTTATCTGGCAGCCCTGCACAAGATCTGTGCTCGACATTTTATTTTGTGAGCCATTATGCTCCCCATCCCTCCCATCCCCAAAAGATCCCATGCCATTTCTGCGTTTCACAATTTCAGTCCTGCTGAGCAAGTGAGGGGGAAACCCGTGCTTTCTTCACTGGGTTAGGCAGCACACAGAGCAGCCTACAAGTAAACGTCGTGGAAGTCAGCCCTCTTCCCAGGTGGAGCTGCCTTGCACACTGAGACAGGAGTCAGAGGTCAGCATATCTCCAGGGATGCTCTCAGGGAGTGTCACCAGTTACTGCACTAGGCGGTAAGTGATGTATCTGCCTGCAGTCTCACTGGGTCTTATGATCTTTACCACCTGTCCTCGCTTTATTCCAAAATAACGTGCTACCGGATCTCCAGCCTGGATTCTGGGCAGCTGGTTTTCTCGAAGCTTATATCTGGCCAACAGCTCAGTGACCTCCTCTTTTTTCATGACAACATGCTCTGGAACCAGCTCATGTTCGGTGATATTGATAATCAGCTCTTGCTGTAGAAATTGTTCTAGGATATATTTGGGAGCCATGTCCACCAGGGACTGCTTTGCAGAGGGTGTCATGCCCTGCTGCACCACAATAATGGCCCTGGTGATGTTCTCCTCCTGCATCCGCTGGCAGTACATCTTGATGGTTTTTATTTCAACCTTTGGTTCCTCTGGGAAGAATACAAACATCTGGTCTGTGGGATCATCATTGTGGGCCACCAATACAGTAAGATCAGTGCGTCGAGGTCGTCCTTCACTGGGTTTATCCCCAAACTGGGCTTTGAACTCTTCCAAAGTCTGATCTAATTCATCCTGTGTCACCAAGTAGCCCCGATCATGACATAACTGCATTATGGTCTTGCGGATCTTCCATAGCCGATAAGTCTCCTCTTCGTCATCCATGTCGCCTTGGTGTCAGACCAAAGAAGCCACTAACAGCTCTCGAGTTCTCCCGTGCCACGCGCCCCTCAGCTAGAACCCCGAAGGAACTCCAAAGTTTTAAGTTTAAACATTAAAAAACATATATATATATATATATTTATACAAATAATTATTATTTTACATGTAACTGGGAAAAAGGTATACAGGCACTAGGGCATAGAGATTCACCATGCCCTACTAGAAAGTTGGAGGGGTAATTGGGGCATATATGGGAGAGAGCAGACTGGAGGGGGGGATATTCAGTAAGATTGCTGTTTTGGGGTGGTGGGTAGAGGGAAAAATGGGAAGAAAATTTGTATCTCAAAATCTTTTAGAAATGAATGATGTAAACTAAAAAATTTAAAAAAACAACATAAAATTATAAAAAAATATAAAATAAACTATGAAATAAATAAAAAAATAATAATAATGATAATTAAGACAAATAAGAAACAGAGAAATAGAAACAGAGCATATGACCCCCTACTGCTGACATAACAGGAAGGGGTGGAACATGGAGGAACTAATACCATATATAAGGAAGAGTACAAGCTGGACAGTCAGAACTTCTTGAAGAATTTATTGCAGCAAGCCATATGGAGACCCAGGCTGGAGAAAGTGATTTTGATTTCAAGAATGGAGCTGGAGAAAGTGATTTTGATTTTGAGAACAGAACTTGTGGTGCCTGTGCTTCTGAGACCCTTCTAGAACTTCTGTTGAGATGTTTTCTGGCGCAGACTATGTACCTAGCAAACCTGATGTGGGGCTCAGGACACTGAATCATTGGCAGCTTTGGTGGTTTCCAGACTTCTCAACCCACAAACACCAAAGGCAACTTAGAAGTCTAGTAGCAAAGGTCTTTCAGACCTAGGTGAGAGAGGAGCAAGGTCTGGCCCCAGCTCTGGGGTGCTAGAGGTGGCAGCAGCAATGTTTGCCTTCATAGCACTTGGATCATGGATGGCAGGAGAATTGGGAAGCTGATCAGAGGAGGATTTTAGGGGTTTCTTTGCTGGTTCTGAGACATGATTCTCTTCTTCTGCCCATGATTAAATCTGGGTCACAATCCTGGGTGATGACCATGCAGAGAGAAGGAATGTTGGATTGGCAGAGCTTGTGGCTATGGTGGAGAGGGAATCCTCCTCACAGTTCCAAGGAATAAAAAGAGTGCTTGTGGTCATTCACAGACTGGAGTACAGATCAGGAAAGGACAAAAGACCTCACCTTTTTACATACCAAATTGGAAAAACTGAAAATTTACAGGTCCCTAGAAACATGTCTGAAAACTGTTACACAAGACCCCTGAAGTTTGGGACAGTACATCCTCTACCCTGGAAACAGAGTCCTACTTTAACAAAGAGCTCAAAAGTCAAGTAATTGGCTTGGAAAATGAGCAAACGGTAGACAAAAATCAGACTATGGAATCTTACTTTGGTGACAAAAAAATAGACTAGGGAGTTGAGCAAGATGGTGTCATAGAAGCAGGAAAAATCTGTGAGCTCTCCCCATAACCACCTCAAATACCTATAAAATATGACTAAACAAACTTTAGAGTTACAGAACCCACAAAGTGACAAAAAAAAAAATCTCCCACTGAAGGCAGCCCGGCAGATAGACAGAAAAGGTCCATCACAGCATGCTGGGAGCCCAGCCCAGAGTGAACAAACACACACACATACACACACACACATATATATATACACACACACACACACACACACATATACATACATACTATGAATATACATATATATGTTTATAGAGGAGGACATGTGTGCACATGAATACATATGTGAGTATATATATGTATATATACATATATACATATACATATATATATATATATATATACTCAAAAGAATATGAAGGGATGATATTTTAAAAATAAAATTCAGAGGTGAGTAAGGGATATAATGAGAGGAGATAGAGACAGAATGGGGGTAAATTATCTCATATAGAAGAGGCAAGGGAAAACTGTTAAAATGGAGGGGAAGAACAGGACAGCAAAAGGGAATGGGTGGACCTTACTCTCATTGAATTTGGCTTAAAGAGGGAATAACAGACACACTAAATTGAGTATCTTACCCTACAGGAAAATAGGGGGTAAGGGGATAAGAGGGGAGATGATAGAAGGAAGGGTAGATTGGGGAGGGGGTAATCAGAAGAAAATACTTCTGAGGAAGGACACATCAAAGCAGACTATAAAAAAAATGGAGGGTGGACGGTATGGAGAGAAATACAGTTAGTCTTTCACATCATGACTGTCACGGAAGTGTTTTGCATAACTACACATGTATAACCTATATCAAATTGTTTACCTACTCAATGAGACTGGGTGGGAAGGAGGGAAGGGAGACAA
Source organism: Gymnobelideus leadbeateri (assembly GCA_011680675.1). Lineage (NCBI taxonomy): Eukaryota > Metazoa > Chordata > Mammalia > Diprotodontia > Petauridae > Gymnobelideus > Gymnobelideus leadbeateri. The sequence continues at coordinate 296,396 of WOXC01009817.1, read as the reverse complement.
TGTAGAAGTGAAAAGTTTTAAAAATGAATGTTAAAAATTGTTTTTATTATGCAATGGGGAAATAACATGCAGGCAATGTGCTATATAAAAATCTATCTTGTCCTGCAATAAAATAGAAAGGAAGAGAATAAGAAAATGTGTGGGTTATAGAAGGGAAGGCAGATTGGGGAAAATGATAATCAGAATTTCCCTCATCTTGGGGTGGGGGTAGGTGATAGATGGGGAGAAAATTTAGAACTCAAAATCTTGTGGAAGTGAATGTTGAAAACTGAAATTAATTAATAAAAACAACAACAAAAATTGTTGTTTCCTCATGGCCAATACAGTATTATGTTTTACATGGCTGAACATCTATAACCTATATTAAATTGCTACTGTCTCAAATTGATACTGGGCAGACAGGAAGACAGCATCAGTGGAATAATAAAGGGTTGACTAATCTGATTATTCTAGTCATCTCAAAGGGGTTTGCTTATAATGGGAGCACCAACTCCTACAGCATTCCCCAATTACTCTTCTTGCAGGGGCAGGCAAGAATATATTAGGAACTATAACTCCTACAGGACCCCTTAGTCTTGATGGTGGCCAGCTGAGACTAACACACATTAACAAATTCCCAAAGTCTTGACAGGGGCTGATCAAGGCACACAAAGGATTCCAGTTTGTGCATTCCCTCCCTAAGCCTCAGTGAGGGCCAGCTAAGGCAAGCACACATGCACATTCCCATTGTGCATCCCTATCCCCACTTACTAACCATTGCCTGCTTGACTTATAGGGTAACAGGCAAAGAAGGCAATTTGTCAGCAATAGCCTCACAAGTTTACATTAACTTTAGCAATATCATGGTCAACCAAAATGTTTACAGTATCTTAAAATTATAATTTGCAAGCAGGGTGGAGATATTTACCCACCATAAGCCTGGGAAATAGATGATTATTATGTCAATGGATCCTGGGAACTAGTATCTTAAAAAGAAACAAAAATCTACTTTAAACAAACTAAAATCTACTTTACATACACCTTGGTATTTTGTTAAATGGGAAAACACTAACTATATTTGATATCACTAATATATATATATATATATATATATATATCTAGAGGGATGATCTTTTACAATCAACAATTAACCTACAGTTACACACACACACACACACACACACACACACACACAGAGCGTTTCCTAACTTTAAGTCAGACTGGGGATTGAGGCAGGGGTGTTGCCCTTGGTAAATAGAAAATTGTGTTTAAAACATAAACTTACTGCCTATGGGTACTCTGTAGTTCTATGGTGTAGATGATCGTGATACCTGGGAACAGGATTCTCCTTTTGGAGAAGAAAAGTTCATTGCAGCCGAGCTTCTGAGGATTGAAATATTTTTTCATACAGGGGAGGAAAAAAAGTGGCTAAGGATTTTCTTTTACTTCAATGACTATGATGCATAAACTATAAACCCCTGTACTCTGACATAAAGACATATTGAAGGGTACACTATGTCTTTTATAGGAACAAGTAGCACTTGAGATGAGGACTCCAGGTGATTCCAGAAACTAAAAGCTCCTCAGCCTCATTCCCAGTGAATTCATGCCTGGCAGCAATGGACTACAGCTAGCAACAACCACAGGACCAGAGGAGGACCATTCAACATCTATTGTAAGACACCAACAGGGACCTCTATACACTAGATGCCACGTCACATAACTTACAGCAACTACACATGAGGCAGAGAGTGAATATCACACCAGACCAGCAGGGAATAGTGTGATAATATCCTCAGAAAAATATCTTTGTCCCTGCACACACAAATTTATGGTAATTGTTGCATATGTCTGTTGAATGTTGTCTCCTCCATTAGACTGCAAACTCCTTGAGGGTATGGATTATATTTTACCTCTTTTTGCTTAGTATAGTGCTTGGCACATAGTAAGTACTTAATAAATGCTTATTGATTGATTGATTACTACCTTGGACATATATACTCTGTATGTGTTAATCTATGTGTGTGCACTCTGGCCACATGAGTTACTTTCAGATCTCTCCACATTTGTTCTCTGGCTATGTCTGCCCTTCATATTGATCATATCTATGTTTCTGAGACAATGTGCCCCAGGGATATGCTCAATTATCACTTCTCTTAACCGTTATATTTCATTAAATACCTTTGCTTTAAACAAATCTGTGACTCACAAAAACAAACCTACAAGGGGAGGCTTTTTCTCCCTTTTTCATTTCATTATTTAATAAGTGGTTTTGGACCCACTGAATACCTCAAATTTTGGTAAAATAGTTTGGGACCTTGTGTGGGAGTAATGAGCCATTACCAGATGCTATATACAGATTAAGAAACTGAGGCCCAAAGAGGCTAAGTGGCTTGCCCTAAATCATATAACTTGAAAGTAGAAAAGCAAGTATAGGAACTCGGATCTTCTTACTCTAGGTCCAATGCTCTGAGGCTTGTGCTTTGCCACTACCTTAAGGATCAGGGTACCTTTCCATCTGACTTGCCACTGGAACCTTCTATGTGTGAAAAGTTGTCTTCCTGAATTAGGATGGGAAGCTTCTTAAGAGCAAGAGTTGTTTTATTTCCTATTTGTATCCTCAGCTCTCTGTTGTTCAGTAATTTCAGTTGTATCTGACTCTTTATGATACCATTTAGAGTTTTCTTGGCAAAGATATTACAGTGGCTTGCCATTCCTTCCCCAGCTCATTTCACATATGGGAAAACTGAGGCAAACAGAGTTAAGTGACTTGCCCTGGGTTACATAGCTAGTAAACGTCTGAAGTCAGACTTAAACAAGGAGCATGAATCTTTCTGATTTCATGATTCCTTTCTGATTTCCCTTCCTTCCTTTTCCTTTCTTTCTTTCCTTCTTTCTTTCTTTCTTTCTTTCTTTCTTTCTTTCTTTCTTTCTTTCTTTCTTCCTTCCTTCTTCCTTCCTTTCCTTCCTTCCTTCCTTCCTTCCTTCCTTCCTTCCTTCCTTCCTTCCTTCCTTTCTTTCTTTCTTTCTTTCTTTCTTTCTTTCTTTCTTTCTTTCTTTCTTTCTTTCTTTCTTTCTTTCTTTCTTTCTTTCTTTCTTTCCCCTCACTTATTCATCCATTCCGTTCATTGAACCACACCATAAAGGTCCTTAGGGTAAGAGCCCCCGCCCCCGCCAAGAACCTAACTCTTTTCAATTCTAATCCAATGTCGTTTTACTACACAATCCCATAGCCTGCTTGACACACTACAAGATTAGACTGTGAAGTTTAAGAGAGAAAATGTCAGTCAAGTTTCCATATGAAGTCAGATATAAAAATAAAATGGGGAGCAGCCAATCCTACTGATTAGTGTAGCTTAATTCAGCTGTATACCTGTTTATACCATACTATCCTGCTAGATCCAGCATTTTCTCTGGTGTAGGCTTCATACACAAAAGAATCAATACATCATTAGCCTGTAGGAAGTTGGTTTCTGGGTACTAGGGATCTCCCAGGAGTATCATCTGAGTTATAATGACTGGGGAAGGGCTATGCTAAAAGTCTTGAATTATACCACATTAAGAAACCTCTCTCTGGGGGATGGTAAGCTGCTTAAATATTCCCTTCTGTGGTCTCAGACTTAACTATCAAATATTTGCCATGGATCTCAGCAAGCAGATTTCACTCATCCCACGATTTTTCTATGGAATGGAGAGCTGGCATTATCACCATTTTTACAGATGGGAACAGAGGCTTAGACAAATATAACTGGACGCTTAACATCCACAAAGGAAGCCAGGCAAACCTGTTAGATCTTTCCACTGTTCCAGTCACACTTTCTCCCAAACCTGCCTTTCACCTCTTTTGCTATTTCACTGCATAGGCTGGATTTTGAAAATTCATCTCATAGGCAGTCTCTAGCTGCTTTCTCCCCAAGTCCATTTGAGATCACAACCACTAGCTGGCGTAAAACTACTTTCTGCTTTTCCCCCAATTTGTATCCAACCCTTTCCCCCCGACTTTGAGGTGCACTGCCCCCCACCCTAATCTCTACACTCTGTCCTTTCTTGCTCCATCCCCATGAATGACTCACACTGTTTACTGAGCTGAGAAGCTATTAGAAGTGAGCAGAATTTAAGCTTCCAAGGGACTTTGTTTTACCCGCAGACAAAATCATTCGTTTCTCTTTCTGTTAAATATTCATGGCTCTCAGATTTTTAGATACAAAGGTACATTTTGTTTTAAAATGTGCTGATCCAGGACATAGTACTCTGCATTGATTTCTCTCTCTCTGCAACTCTGTGGCACTAGAAATAAAGGGGCCCTCATTCACCATTACTGAAATATAGTCTTACATTTCTCTTTGGTTTTCTTTTGAATTTGGTCGCTATTTGTTGCAAGGGGTAGTGGTAGATTGTGACTCTGTTTGAATGTGGGCATGTCCCTCTTTAGCACTGCACAAAACACAAAGCCTTTCCTGAGTTTCCCTATCTGATATTAATATCAAGTGAAAAAAGGGCTTTAACAAAGACATTATCAATTATTGATTACAAATATTTGCTATTTCGATGGGATACACACATGCATATGTGTGTATGTGTTTTGGTATTTTTTTTTTATACCGATGAAGGAATCTACCTGGAGTCTTTGGTGTGATTCAGGAAACAAGGAAGAATGGGAACCAGATGGGGAGAGAAAGACTACATTGTAAAACTGCAAGGCAGGGGGGAAAATAGCAGGCTATGGGCATTATGAAAAGAGAGATCAAATATGGAGATACAAGTCCTGATTAATGCAGTTCACTGGACTCATCTCTGTAAACTGGAACTCAAAAAGTAGGTAAGGGAATGAACAATGTAACCCTTTCAAATCTGGGGAGATTTTGTAGGGATTTGTTCAAGGAGTTTATAGGAATTAAGTGAATTGGTGATGCCTTAATTGAATAGTCCTATCCTCCCCAGATAACAGCTCTGAATTGACCTTACTCAGAGACTAAAATGGTACCTGCCTACATGAAGTGATTTCATGGACATGAAGAATGCCTCCCACTTACAGTACTATGTGAGTTTCATTTTGTTAGTTTAAGATATAGAGGAAAGTTGTCATAATGCTATGGAGGAAAACATAACACCAAGAGGCAGAGGCCTGAATTTAGTTGTGACTATATCATTAATTTGAAGTATGATCAAGGGCAAGCCTTTTTTTTTTTACTTCTCTGGGCCTCAGTTTATACCTATAAAATAGGGATAATAATATCTTTCCTGCCTGAAGACAGAAGATCAGACCAAATGACCTCCTACTCCACTCTTCCAGGGTTAAACAAGACTTAACTTTTAATGGCTCGTTAGAGAAATTTTACTGAGTATTCATCAGTAATCAGTATTTCAGAGGGAATGAATTTAATATATTTTCTTGCTGGTAGTGTTTGTGCAAGTGCGTGTGCATGCATGTGTGTGATCCATTGCACCTGTGTGTTGTAATGAGCATGTGTTTGATAAATATGCCATGGTGGAGGTGGTTGTCAATAAAGGTTATGAAGAATATTTGTGCATTCTGCCCCTGAGGAGGCTACAGACAGTGTGTTGCTCAGTAATGGGAAGCAGGGGCAGGTAGAGTGATAGTGGTTTAGAAAAACCTGACTTCTAAGAGTCTTTCTAGTTCTATATTTTAATAATTTAGCTCTAAATATTAGTTTTTATAATTCAGTGCTCTTACTTTAAAATTCTATGTTCTAAGTTCTTTCTCTTTGTATGCTAATTCTCTAATTTTTCTAGTTCCTTTCTGATATAATCCCTTGTTGGCATCCACACTAAAACAGAAAAGATCATAGGGACAGATAGCAAGTAGTGATCAGCCCCAATCAAAATTATAAATGGCCTTAAATGCCGGCTCCTAAGCAGTCTCACATTCTGACATTTGATGTACCAGCAGGAAAGAAATAAATACATTGGTCATTATAGCTACAATCCCAGAAAGTGATTCTCAAACAAACAAACCCTCTTGGACATACAGGGCAAATACCCAACTATTGATTTCTCCCACACTTACTCTTTATTGCCTCCCTCATGAGGGGGTCTCTCCCTTCACACTGTGTTGTCTTCCAAGAATGCAGGTAAAACTTCAAGGGAGTGGGCATGACATAGTAAGGGGAAGAAACCCTTAACTTAGCTAATCCTTGGTGTTAATAATGTAGTGTAGGTGCTGAAGAAGAGGGCAAGGAGGGAATTATGTCACATTGTAAGAGCATTGAATGACAAGTAAAGAGGTATGCATTCCAGTCCTAGATTTCTTTCTAGGGTATAGGGATATTGGGCAAGTCAGCTGGCCTGTCTAAGCCTCAGATCCTTCATTTTTCAAATGAATAGGTTGAGTCAGATAACCCTTTCCAGTTTTAATATTTTATACTGTGACACTTTGTGTCCCTTAAGGACTTTTTTAGCTGTCACATGCTATGTTCTAACACTTTATGTCCTGAGGTCACTCCCAACCATGACAGTCTATGACTCTATGACCTATCTGTGTTAGAAGAGCTATGGTAAGTCAGAACTCTGAGTTGAGTACAGAGAGTAAACTCCCCAGAAGTAAATTACAGGCCATTTGCTAAGAAGGATGACGCTATAGGCAGATCAGGAATCAACAACAGGAGGAGATGAATGTCTCAGAAGTGCCTCTGCTCTATTGGGTGACATGTCATTCTTTACCATGACTATTTCCATGGACATTTATCCCATATATACGGAGCAGAGATATTACTCAATGGATGCCAGCAATGAGAAATGCACAGGGAGATAAAGGACAGAGTTTTTCTCTGGGTGACAGTGCTCAAGGAACTATTCCCTGTATCAGAGGATCTGAGCTGTAATGAATGGGTTTCATAATGCTGATCTATCACCCAGCAAGCAGAAAGGTAACAGGCACTGGTGCTTTGGCAGGCGGGCATCTGTCTGCCTAAAGGCATCCCATCTTGCCTATGTGGTCTCTCCTGCAGTGCTGTGTACCGTACCCCCCCCAAGGCTGTGATCTAGTCAGTTCATATAGAAAATAGGAGAGGCCCCCAGGAGCTGCCAAGATGATGTAGGGAGAAGGTTTAGATGGTAAACTAAAAGACATCATAGGTTTCTCCGTGACTATCAAGTGAATCTATGTTCCGAGGCTGTTCTCCACATGATCCCTGCCAAACCACACTTCTAAACAACAACGTCAGGACAATGGAGAAGCTGGTTCTAAGATGACTGAGTCACTATGACTCAACTATCAAATTGGATGATGAGACTCATTCCTTCTCTAAATATCATGGCTCAAATAAAAAGATGGGAGCCACACATTGGAAGAAAAATCTAATTGGCTTAGTTGAGAGAAAGACATCATCAATAGACACTGCCTTTTGTAACCTGATTGGCTGAGATCAGTTTCCTAAGTCCTTGCTGCTCTCCAATTCCTATGTCTGTCACCTTGTGAAAACACAAAGTAATAGGTTTATCCTTTAAGCAAAGGCCTCTGTTCCCCTGCAAACCCATGTGTGAGGCCTCAATTCTAGAATTCAACTGAGAGTAGCAGGTGTTTTGAGGGCAAAGCAGGAGATTTCCAAAGAGACAGACCAAAACAGGGGCTCTTAATCTTTTGTGTGTGTGTGTGTGTGTGTGTGTGTCTGTGTGTGTGTGTGTCTGTGTGTGCATTTATTGGACATCTTTGTCAGTCTGGTATAGACTATATACTTTTCCTCAGAATATATGAATACATACATACATACATATATATATATATGTATGTATGTATGTATATATATATATATGTATGTATGTATGTATATATATATATATATATATATATATATATATATATATATATTTGTTTTTGGTTTTGTTAAGTGTCTGAGGCCAGATCTGAACCCAGGTCCTCCTGACTCCAGGGTCGTGGCTCTACTCACTGTGCTACTAGCCACCCCTGAGAATAAAAATGTTTAAGTTTATAATTGAAGGCAAAGATAACTATCAATTAAAGGTTTTATATTTATATATGTATGTATAATATATGTATATATATATGTATGTGTACACACACACACACACACACACATATATATATATATATATATATATATACACATGATATAAACATCTCCCAAATCTTTTCAGATTAAGAACTCCTGGACTACATCTCTGATGCCAAAATGCAATAGGCCTTTAATATAAGCACATTTTACCTAGAATAAAGGAAAATGTTTTATGTTGTATACTGAAGGGAAAGGGAAAGATGGCAAAGTAAGAGAAGTTGGATGAAAACACATCTAGGTGCCAATCTGTTCAAAGGCTAAGGTATAACTTGATCCCTTTTGAGGTAGGATACATCATAACTTAGACAACAGGGAAATTGAGACCTTGGATGTGATGTTCTCATTGAGACCATGCAAGAAAGAAAATTGTGGTAGATTACCTTTTACTGTAACTAGCCTGACCTAGAACCACCATGTAGCTACTTCCTAGCAATCTTCATTCAATAACTTCCCAATTTTTTTTGCTATTGGCTCCAGAATTAGTCAATGAATTTCCCTGAGATTACATTCAGTATCTCTGTGGTGTCTCTGAATTAAACACCCTACCCCAGCAGCTATCCCTGTTTTTTTTTTTTTCTTTTTGGAGAGGGAAGGCACGGCAATTGGGATTAAGTGACTTGCCAAAGGTCACACGACTAGTAAGTGTTAAGTGTCTGAGGCCTGATTTGACCTCAGGTCCTCCTGACTCCAGGACCGGTGCTACTCACTGCACCACCTAGCTGCCCTTAGCTATTCTTTTATATATGTGGTCTTCCCCTCTTTTTTTCTTCCTTGAGGACTGTCTTGATTTCTATCCCCAGGCTTTACCATAGTGCCTTACTTAAGTAAAGACTTAAGACTCGCTTTCTCATTCATCTTTTTATTCATTCAAGTTTTTGTTTTTTTGTTTTTTTCTACCTGGGGTGGGGAACCTGAGGCCTTGAGGCCACAGGTGGCCATCTAGGTCCCCAAATGCAGCCCTTCACAGATGAGATTTGTTCTGTGACATCTGGATTTAGTAAAAGGACTTCACTTGAAGACCTAGAGGGCCCTCTGTGGCCTCAAGGCCACAGATTCCCCACCCCTGTAGAACCATCTCTTAGGTTGTGTCAAGCTCTTAGATTTCCACCTAGTTCACTATGGGTATGCCTGATACAACCTTCTCTATACCTGCTTATATAAAATGGGACAGCCTAAGGTTTTATATGAAAAGGGCAAGCTCTTATTTAGGAAATCTAATTGGTTCCCCATCTTTTATTTCTCAGGCAGGTAGGTGACACATAAATGAGAATTTTCTAGAAATATTCCAGATTTAGAAGGGGAAAGCCTATAGAAGGGATGTGGTACCCGGGAGAATAAAATGACATGGCTAGAGCAGAGATAAATCATTGAAAAAAATCTAGCACCTCTAAAATACAGGGTTTTAGATAAGCTCATCATGGATTTTGATACTCACTGAGACCACTCTTCTGATGAATGCACAATACAAAGAACCAAATGCTCATATTTGACTTATGTTCATGCCATTCACCATACCATGATGGCAGAAGCTTTCTCAATCTTCTCTACTTATCCAGCTCCTACAAATCCTTCAAGGTCTAGCTATTAAGCCTTCCCTGGGTACTCTAGGTTACAATGTCCATGTCCTTGTCCTAATTCCCCAATAGGTTTCATATCTTAACTACATAACTCAATACTTCTTTCAAATTTATAATACAGATTTTTTTTATGTGCTAGTTCTCTTCCTTCCAAAAAGTGATCTTAAGAACAGGGATTGTATATTCCCTGTTATTGTCTTGTGTCTCTCATAATAACTTGTGTGTTGATACAAAGCATCCTCTCAAAAAGGATTCATCTAGCTAGTTCAATTCTTTCTGTTTACAGATGCGGAAACTGAGGCCCAAAGGAAAGGAGTAATTTTAATGAACTATACAGGAGGAATGTGGTAAGGAAGATTCAAATCCAGATCTTCTGCCTCCAAGTGCATCCACTATACCCTATTCATAGCTTTCTCAAATCTAATGAGAGTTAATTATGTATTCATTTGCTTATTAATTACAACTTTATTTCAAAGGGTTTTAGGGTTAAATAAAATTCTATAATTCCTGCTAAGGAGCTCTTTTTAATGTTCATTTACTTAAAAATAAGAAAAGGAAAAGAGAAAGATAAAAATTAGTGAATCCAAGATGGCACCAGATGCATAGTATTCAAAGGAGAGAACATGGTCAGAGAGAAGCAGCACTGTCTTGGGGTACTTAGTACAACTCTTCCTCTAACTTATTCAGTAGGCAAATATAGACAAATCACTGCTCTCTGAGTCTCTGATTCTTTTTTTGTTATTCAAAACAAAATGAAACTATTTATTTATTTTTTTAAACAAATGCTTTATTAACTTCTGTTTTACATCATTCATTTCCGCCAGATTTTGATTTACAATCATTTTCCCCCCATTATTCCCCTACCCAACCTCCCAGAATAGCAGTCCCACAAGATATCACTTCCTCCAATCTGCTCTCTCCCATACCTTCTCCCATACCCCCATCGACTTTTCCATTAGAGGAAGGTGAGTCTTTGCATCCCAATGCCTGCACATCTTATCTCCCTATTACAAGCAAAAGAGTATTAATAATAGTATTTATATATATTGAAACATTTAATGTTACGACCTCAAATTTCAGATCCATTTCCTTCCTCCCTTGTCACCCATTCCCTCTTGGGAGATAAGTTAATTCAGTATATGTTGTACATGTCTAGCTATGCAAAACATTATCATAGTAGATATATTGTACAAGGCTGCTTATAATTCCCTCCCACTCATCCCACCCCTCACCTGGTCCATTCCCTACATGATCCTGTCCCTCTTTTATAGTGGGTACTTCCAACCTCCCCTCCCCCTAAGGATGCCCTCCCATTCATCATCCCTCCTCCCATCCCCCTTCCCCCTATCCTGCTGCAGGTTGAGATATCCCATTTAGTATGAATGTCATTTTCTCCCTGAACCAAATTCAGTTTGAATGTGGTTTTGTCTTTTTAGCCTTCCTTATTCTCCCCCTCTTTTGCAACCACTTCCCCTTGCTTCTTCTGCATGGGATAGTTTACACTACCCTGTCTCTCCCCATCTTCTCTTGCCACTTTCCTCTCTCACCTCATAATTTCATCCCTTGAGTATTATCCCTTCCCAACAAATTCAACTTATGCCCTCTATCCATATATAACTGTAACCATATACACACACATTCACATATGTATTCATATGACCACAGCCCCTTCTTCCATTATTTTCATAGTGAGAAAGATATCATCAGTCCCAGTTATTGCTTTTCCATATAGGAATGTAAATAGTTCAACTTTGATAAGTTCCTTTTGATTTATTTTCACTGATTACCTTCTCAGGCATCTCTTGCTTCTTGTGTCTGGATGTCAAATTTTCTATTCAATTCTGGTTTTTTCTCAAGAATGCTTGAAAGTCCTCTATTCCACTGAATGACCATATTTTCCCTGAAACAAAATACTCAGTTTTGCTGGGTAGGTGACCCTTGGGTTCATTCCCAGCTCTTTTGCTCTCTGGAATATCATATTCCATGCCCTTCAATCCCTCAGTGTAGAAGCTGCCAGGTCCTGGGTTATTCTGATTGTGTTTCCACAATATTGAAATTGTTTCTTCCTGGCTGCTTGTAGTATTTTCTCCTTGATCTGGGGATTCTGGAACCTGGCTATAATATTTCTGGGAGTTTTCTTTTGGGATCTTTTTCAGGAGGTGATTGGTGGATTCTTTCAACCTCTATTTTGCCCTCTGGATCTAAAACATCAGGGCAGTTTTCCTTGAGAATTTCTCGAAGGGCGATTTCTAGGTTCTTTCTTTGATCATGGCTTTTAGGTAGTCCAATAATTTTTAAATTGCCTCTCTTGGATCTATTTTCCAGGTCAGTGGTTTTTCCCATGAGATATTTCACATTGCCTTCTAATCTTTCATTTGTTTGGATCTGCTTAATAGCATCTTGATTTCTCATAAAGTCATTAGCTTCCATTTGCTCCAGTCTAACTCTGAAGGAATGAATCTCCTCAGTGAACTTTGAGATTCTTTTTCCATCTGGCAAATTCGACTTTTTAAGGCATTCTTCTCCTCATTGCCCTTTTGGGCCTCCTTTGCCATTTGAGTTAGTCTATTTTAAGGTGTTGTTTTCCTCAGTCAGGCTGTTGACCCTCATTTCATACTTTTCCTGCATCCTTCTCATTTCTCTTTCCAATTTTTCTCCACTTCTCTTATTTGATTTTTAAAGTCCTTCTTAAGGTCCTCTATGGCCTGCAACCCGCTCATGTTTTCCCCTGGGGCTTTTTGAGCAGGACTTCTGACCTCACAGTCCTTTTCCTGCTCTATGCCCCCAAAATAGGAGTCTAGGGTTGCATTTTTCTGTTTCCTTTGCCTTGGCATGTTGCTACTTAATTACTTGACTTTTGGGCTTGTTGCCACACTATGGCTTTAAGGCCAGCTAGAGGAATTTTCGTCCCGAACGTGTGGGGGGCAACTTCCGTTTCTGGCAAGCTGTAAACCCACCCACGACTTCCACCCTAGATCACAATCCAGGTCCAGGGAGGTTAAAGCAAGAGCTATTACCCCCCGAGACTGATCGCTGAATCTCCCTACAAATTTGCAGGCTGGGAGTGGGAGCTGCCTCTGAAAACTACAAAATGGCATTTTTCCTCAGCAGCTTCTAGCCCCCAGGGGAGGGAGCCGACGCATTCCCTAATACCAGTCCCAAAGTCCATAGGACACTAACCTCTTACTTTGTCCTAGGCAAGTCTATGTTGATAATTCTGGAGTCACCACAGCTCCTGGTGTTCTGGGGTTCCTCCAGCTGGCTGCTGGCCCTGCCGCCCTGGGGCTAAAACCTCAGCTCATGAGGACCTGGGCTCTGCTCGGCTCGGCTCCCGAGTCTCTGATTCTTCATCTATCAAATAAAAATTTTCAACTCAAAGGCACATTTAAGGTATAACATGCTCCGAACTTATGATGATCAATGTTGTGTTAATGGGACAGCCTATCCATCTTAGAGACCTTTTTCTTGCCATATTTTACTCAGGGGCAGCAATGTATACCTTCTCCTTTACTCCAACTGTCAAAATGGGGAGTAGTGATTCATCAGGGTCCCATTTGCATACTAGGTCTAGGGAAGTGATCTTTTACATTATAAAATTAGTTGGCAGGGTTTGATGCTCTGGGACCCATCTGTATGAAAAGATCATTAATGTTAATATAACTTGACTCTAAAGGGAAGATTTGGAGCCCTGGTTTTTAGGGGAAATGACTTGAACTCAAGGTTGGTTTTACTTGACAGAGACAATGAGAAATTACTTGCCTGAGTTAAATTGAGGTATGATTATCTATAACTAAGACATGATTTTCTGCTGCCTTCTCCTTTCTCTTATAGAGGAGTAAGGAAGGAGTCAGATCATGATACCCAGTGGTATAAGAACATAAAAAAATTGAATACACATCAGTCTCTGAGAGTATGTCTAAGTTTAAAAACAAGAGAATTTTTTCCCTGAGATCACTAGGGTAGAAAGATAGTTTCATCTCCTGCAAATTGAAGAAGAAGAAGAAGAAGAAGAAGAAGAAGAAGAAGAAGAAGAAGAAGAAGAAGAAGAAGGAGAAGAAGAAGAAGAAGAAGAAGAAGAAGAAGAAGAAGAGGAAGAAGAGAAGGAAGAAGAAGAAGAAGAGGAAGAAGAAGAAGAAGAAGAAGAAGAAGAAGAAGAAGAAGAAGAAGAAGAAGAAGAAGAAGAAGAAGAAGAAGAAGAAGAAGGAGAAGGAGAAGGAGAAGGAGAAGAAGGAGAAGGAGAAGAAGGAGAAGAAGAAGGAGAAAGGAGAAGGAGATGATGATGATGATGATGATGATGATGATGATGATGATGGTGAAGGAATCCAAAAATTCACAGTGAATCAGTTCTGTGAAATATCAGTCTTAGTCACCTAGAATAGGTAGTGGAAATAAGGATGCTCAGATAGTTTCATAACCATGGAAAAGTAATTTAATTTTGGAGTCACAGTTTTTAATATGTAAAATAGGAATAATTATATCTAATAGGATTAATTAAAGGAAAACACCTCATTCACTTTCATAATAAACCTTGTAAACAGGAATGTGAGTCACTGTTACCATTATTAGTTTATTATACTTTATTTCATTGATAGTATTTTATTTTTCCAATTACATGTAAATATAGTTTTTAACATTCATTTTTGCAAAATTCTGAGTTACAAATTTTTCTCCCTCCCTTCTTCCCTCCCCTTCCCCATGACAGCAAGCAATCTGATATAGGTTACACATGTAAAATCACGTTAAATATATTTCCACATTAGTCATGTTTTGAAGGAAGAAGCAGAGCAAAAGGGAAAAAAACATGGGAAAGAAAAAACAACAACAACAACAAAATAAAACTTTTATCCTTCAATCTAAATTAATGCTCCATAGTTCTTTCTCTGAGTTTGGTTACCATTTTCCATCATGAGTGTTTTGGAAATGTCTTGAGTCATTGTATTGCTGAGAAGAGCTAAGCCTATAGGAGTTAATCATCATATCATGATACCATTACTGTGTACAATGTCCTCCTGGTTGTACTAACTTCACTGAGCATCAATTCATATAAATCTTTCCATTTTTTTCTGAAATCTGCTTGCTCATCATTTCTTAGAGCATAATAGTATTCCATTCCACTCATATCCTACAACTTATTCAGTCATTCCCCAATTGATGAGCATCCCCTCATTTCCCAATTCTTTGCCGCTACAAAAAGCTAATACAAATGTTTTTGTACATGTGGGTCCTTTTCCCTTTTGTATGATCTCTTTGGAATACAGACCTAGTAGTGATATATTGATGGATCAAAAGGTCTGCAGGGTGATATTGCCCAAGGGCATAGTTCCCGGTCACTCTCCAGAATGGTTGGATCATTCCACAATTCTACCAACAATGCATTAGTGTTCCAATTTTCCCACATCTTCTCTAATATTCATCATTTTCCTTTTTTGTCACATAAGCCAGTCTGATATGTGTGAGGTGGTATCTCAGAGTTGTTTTAATTTGCATTTCTCTAATAAATAGTGATTTAGAACATTTTATATGACTAGAGATAACTTTAATTTCTTCATTTGAAAACTGTCTCTTCATTCTTTTGACCACTTAACAATTGGGAAGTGACATGCATTCTTATAAATTTGACTTAGTTCTCTCTATATATGAGAAATGAGGCCTTTACCAGAAACACTAAATAAAAACTGTTTCCCAGCTTTCTGCTTTCCTTCTAACCTTGGTTGCACTGGTTTTATGTGTGCAAAAAAACTTTTTATTCAATCAAAATTATCCATTTTGTTTCATAATGTTCTCTATCTCTTGGTTGGTCCTAAATTCTTCCCTTCTCCATAGATCTGACAAGAAAACTATGCTTTGCTTTCCTAATTTGCTTATGGAATCATCACTTCTGTCTAAATCATGTGCTCATTTTGACCTAATCTTGGTATGTGGTGTGAGATGTTGGTCTTTGCCTAGTTTCTGTCTTAATATTTTCTGGTTTTACAAGGATTTTTTATCAAATAATGAATTTTTATCTCATAAGGTGGAGGTTTGGGGTTTATCAAACAGTATATTACTATAGCCATTTATTACTGTGTTGTGTAACTAATCTTTTGCAATGATCCACCACTCTATTTCTTACCCAGTAACAAATAATTTTGCTGATTGTTACTTTATAATATAGTTTTATATCAGGTATAGCTAGACCATTTTCCTATGCATTTTTCATTAACTTCTTTGATATTCTTGAACTTTTGTTCTTCCAAATGAATTGTTATTATTTTTTTAACTCTATGAAATATTTCTGGTAGTTTGATTAGTATGGAAGTGAATAAGCAAATTAACTTAGGTAGAATTGTCATTTTTGTTCTATTAGCTCCACCTACACATGAGCATATTATATTTTCCCCAATTATTTACGTCTGAATTTTTGTGAAAAGTGTATCACAATTGTGCTCTTAGAATTCCTGGGCTGATCTTGGCAGACTACCCAGAATTTTATTATGTCTACAGATTTTTTAAAAATAAATTTTATGTTTATTTTTAGTTTACAACATTTATTTCCTCAAGATTTTGAGTTACAATTTTTCTCCCTTCCTTTCCCCGATCCAACACCCCCCAAACAGTGGATCCCACTGTATAACCCTTACCCCAAACTGCTCTCTCCTATATCCTTCCCCATTCCCCCTCTAATTTTCTAGTAGGACAATATGGATCTCCATACCCCAGTGCCCATATTTTCCCAGTGCATGTAAGAAAAAATAATTTTTTAGACATTTGATTTTAAAACTTAGAACCTCAGATTCTTTCCCTTCTTCCCTCATCACCCATCCCCTTAATGGGAAGATAAGGAATTCAGTATAGATTGTACATGTGTAGTTATGCAAAACACTGCCACAGTGCATATATTGTGAAAGACCAACCATATTTCTCTCCATCCTAACCCACACCCCCACTTGTTCTATTGTCTACTTTTACATAGTCCCTTTTCAAAAGTGTGTGCTTCTAATTACATTCCCCCCAAACTGTCCTCTCTTCTATTATCTCCCCTCTTATCCCCTTCCTCTCTACTTTCCTTTAGGGTAAGATACCCAATTTAGTGTGTATGTTATTCCCTTCTTAAGCCAAATACAATGAGAATAAAGTTGACCCATTTCCTTTTGCCTTCTTGTTTTTACCCTCCATTGTAACAATTTTCCCCTGCCTCTTTTATATGAGATAATTTACCCTATTATCTCTCTCCCTATCTCCTCTCATTATGTTCCTCTCTCACCTCTTAACTTTATTTTTAAAATATCATCTCTTCCTATTCAATTGATTCTGTGCCCTCTGTCTATGTATACATTTACATATATACACACACACTCACATATGTGTTCATATGGACATATACCCTCCTATATGGACATATATATATATATATGTATACATATGTACATTTATATTACCGTCAACTATTCTCATACTGAGGAAAGTTTCATGTTATAGTTATCATTTTTCCATGTAAGAATATAAATATTTCAATTTTGAAAAGTTCCTTATGATTTCTTTTTCCTGTTTGCATTTTCATCCTTATCTTACTTCTTGTATTTGAATGTCAAATTTTCTATTCAACTCTGGTTTTTTCATCAAGAATGCTTGAAAGGGGCGGAGCCAAGATGGCGGAGTAGAAACAGCATTTCCAATGTGCTCTGCCCCACACAAATTTCAAACAATGTGAAAGGGAGCTCCAAACAACTTCGGGAGCCACAGCACCCACAGAATGGCACAGAGAAGCTAACCTCCTGCTGAGGACAGCCCAGCAGCCCTGCAGGGAGCAGCCAGCGCAGCGCTCTGAGAGCAGGCAACACAGCGCACTGGGAACCTACAGCACAGCCTGCAGAGCTGAGCCCAGGTCCGCGGTTTTAGCCCCAGGGCGGCCGGGCCTTCAGCCCGCTGGTGGAACCCCAGAACACCAGCAATTGTGGCGATTCCAGAATTATCAGCACAGCTATGCCTAGGACAAAGTGAGAGGTTAGTGCCCTATGGACTTTGGGAACAGTATTTGGGGAACACGTGGTTTCCTCCCCTGGGGGCAAAAAGCTGCTGAAGAAACAGCTGCACAGAAGCCATTTTGCAGCGTCAGTAGTGGCTCTAGCTCCTGGTCTGCGAACTGTAGGAAGATCCAGCAATCAGTCTGGGGGTTAATCGCTTTTGCTTTAAACTACCTGGATCTGGACTGTGGTCTGGGGGGGAAGTTTGGGGTGGGTATCCAACTTGCCAGAGTGGGTGGAGGCTTTACAGAGGCCACCCAACTGGCCAAAGTTGTGAAGACCCCACATTTGGGCGGAAGCTCCCCTGTCTGGTGGTAGAGACCTACTGTGGCAACAAGCCCCAAAATCAAGTAATTAAGTGGCAATATGCCTAGGCAAATGAAACAAAATAAACAGAAAAGTTCAACATTGGACTCCTATTTTAGGGGCAAAGAGGCTCAAAGCAGGGAGGAGGACTGTGAGATCAGAACTCCTGCACCAAAAGCCCCAAATGAAAATACAAGCTGGCTACAGGCCATAGAGGACCTTAAGAAGCAGATAAGAGAAGTGGGGGAAAATTTGGGAAGAGAAATGAAAAAGATGCAAGAAAAGTATGAAATGACAGTCAACAGCCTGACTGAGGAAAATAACACCTTAAAAAATAGACTAACTCAAATGGCAAAAGAGGCTCAGAAAGGCAATGAGGAGAAGAATGCCTTAAAAAGTCGAATTTGCCAGATGGAAAAAGAATCTCAAAAGCTCACTGAGGAGATTCATTCCTTCAGAGTTAGACTGGAGCAAATGTAAGCTAATGACTTTATGAGAAATCAAGATGCTGTTAAGCAGATCCAAACAAATGAAAAATTAGAAGGCAATGTGAAATATCTCATGGGAAAAACCACTGACCTGGAAAATAGATCCAGGAGAGACAATTTAAAAATTATTGGACTACTTGAAATCCATGATCAAAGAAAGAACCTAGAAATCACCCTTCAAGAAATTCTCAAGGAAAACTGCCCTGATGTTTTAGATCCAGAGGGCAAAATAGAGGTTGAAAGAATCCACCGATCACCTCCTGAAAAAGATCCCAAAAAGACAACTCCCAGGAATATTATAGCCAGGTTCCAGAATCCCCAGATCAAGGAGAAAATACTACAAGCAGCAAGGTAGAAACAATTTCAATATTTTGGAAACACAATCAGAATAGCACAGCACCTGGCAGCTTCTACATTGAGGGATAGAAATGCATGGAATATGATATTACAGAGGGCAAAAGAGCTGGGAATGTACCCAAGGGTCACCTACCCAGCAAAACTGAGTATCTTGTTTCAGAGGAAAATATGGTCATGCAGTGGAATAGAGGACTGTCAAGCATTCTTGATGAAAAAACCAGAGTTGAATAGAAAATTTGACATTCAGACACAAGAAGCAAGAGATGCTTGAGAAGGTAATCAAGGAAAAGAAATCAAAAGGAACTTATCAAAGTTGGACTATTTGCAGTCCTACATGGAAAAACAATAACTGTGTTTGATGAAACCTTTCTCATTATGGAAATAATTGAAGAAGGGTACATGGCATATGTTCACAGGTATACATGGATAGAGGGCACAGGTTGAATTTGATGGGAAGGATGATTTTTTTGGAGGGCAATTGGGGTTGGGTGACTTTCCCGGGCTTGTGCGGCTGGGTTTTTGTTTGTGTGTTGGGTGTCTGGGGCCAGATCTGGCTCGGGTCCTTCTGGCTCCAGGGCTGGCTCTCTGCTCGCTGCGCCACCTAGCTGCCCCAAGGAAGGGATGATTCTTAAGGGGTGAAGTCAAGAGGTGAGAGAGGAAAGTGGCAAGAGGAGATGGAGAGAGACAGGGTAGGGTAAACTATCTCATGTAGAAGAGGCAAGGGGAAGTAGTTGCAGGGGAGGGGAAGAACAGGAAGGCAAAAAGGCAAAAGCATATTCTCATTGAAGTTGGCTCAAGGAGAGAATCACATACATACTAAATGGAATATCTTACTCTCATTCACTCTCCTGAGTAGGGCAAAGGGGGATGAGAGGGGGGATGATGGAGGGGAGGGCATTCTGGGGAGAGGGGAGTTTAGAAGTACCCACTATCAAAGAGGGACAGGATCAAAGTAGGGAATGGACAAGGTGGGAGGTGAGACAGGTGGGAGGGAAATATAAGAAGTCTTTTACAATACATCTACTATGGTAATGTTTTGCATAGATATACATGTACAACACATACTGAATTGCTTATCTTCTCAGAGGGAGTGGGTGACAAGGGAAGAAGGGAATGGATCTGAAAATCGAAGTTTTAAAATTAAATGTTTCATAAGATGTCCAGGCAGTGGGGCTCAGAGATTCACCTTGGCCTAATGGGAAAGTCGTAGGGGGTATGGGAGAAGATATGGGAGAGAGCAGATTGGATGAGGGGCTATCTAGTGGGACTGCTATTCTGGGGTGGTGGGTACGGAAAAAATGGGGGGAAAATGTAACTCATAATCTGGTGGAAATGAATGATGTAAACCAGAAGTTAATAAAGCATTTGTTTAATTAAAAAAAAAAAGACTGCTTGAAAGTCCTCAACTTCATTGAATGACCATATTTTCTTGTGAAACATTATCCTCAGCTTTGTTGGGTAGGTGATTCTTACCTCCCCCGTGTTCCCCTCCATAGTAAAAGCTTTTCCTTCACTCTTTTATGTGAGAAAATTATGTGAGGCATCATCCCTTCATATTCAAATCTCTCTGTGCCCTCTGTGTATATCTATCTATCTATCTATCTATCTATCTATCTATCTATCTATCTATCTATCTATTTGCATATATATATTCCTTCCAAGTACCCTAATATTGAGAAAGGTCTCATGAATTACAAATATCATCTTCCCATGTAAGAATGTAAACAGTTCAAATTTAATAAGTCACTTATGATTACCCTTTCCTGTTTGCCTTTTGTTGCTTCTCTTGGGACTTGTATTTCAAAGTCAAAATTTCTATTCAGTCCTGGTCTTTTCTTCAGGAATGCTTGGAAGTCCTCTATTTCATGGAATGTCTATTTTTATTTTATTTTGTTCATTTTTAGTTTACAACATTCATTTCCATAACATTTTGAGTTACAAGGGGTGGCTAGGTGGCGCAGTGAATAGAGCGCCGGCCCTGGAGTCAGAAGAACCTGAGTTTGGAGCCGGCCTCCGACACTTAATCCACACAAAGAAAAACCTAGCCGTGTAACCTTGGGCAAGTTACTTAACCCCAAATTGTCCTAAAGGGGCGGCTAGGTGGTGCAGTGAGTAAGAGTGCCGGCCTCGGAGTTGGGATGACCCGAGATCAGATCCAGCCTCAGAAAATGAGCAGCCACGCATAAATAATTACTAGCCGTGTAACCTTGAGCAAGTTACTTAACCCCAATTGCTTTAAAAAAAAAAGGATTTTGAGTTACAAATTTTCTCCCCATCTTTCCCCTACCCACCAACCCCAAACACCAATCCCACTGAATACTCCCTCCCCCAATCTGTTCTCTCCTATATCCTCCCTCATCGCACTCTGACTTTCCAGCAAGGCAAGATGGATCTCCATATCCCAGTGCTCATATATCTTATTCCCCAGTTGCATGTAAAACAACAACAACAGCAACAACAACAACAATAATTATTATTATAATAAAATTTTTAAAACATTTGATTTTAGAACTTTGAATTCCAGATTCTTTCCCTTCTTCCCTCATCACCCAACATTACTGGGACGATAAGCAATTCAATATAGGTTGTACATGTGTAGTTACCCAAAACATTGGAATATCTAGTTTCACCCCTAAAGGACTATACTCAGTTTTGATGGGTAGGTCATTCTTGCATTTAATTCTAGATCCTTTGACTTCTTTAGAATATCATATTCCAAGTCCTCCCATCTCCTACTGTAGAAGCTGCTGAATCGTGTTTTATCTTGATTGTGTTTCTACAATATTTGAATTGTTTCTTTCTGGCTGCTTGCAATATTTTCTCCTTGACCAGGGAATTCTGGAATTTGGCTATAATATTCCCAGGAGATTTCCTTTTGGGATTTCTTTCAGGAGATGATCAGTGGATTCTTTCAATTTCTATTTTACCTTTTGGTTCTAAAACATCAGGGCATTTTGATAATTACCTAAAAGATGATGTCTAGGCTCTTTTTTGATTATGGCTTTCAGATAGTCCAATAATTTTTATATTATCTTTCCTAGATCTATTTTCCAGATCAGTGGTTTTTCCAATGAAATATTTCACATTGTCTCCTATTCCTTCATTCTTTTGGTTTTGTTTTATAATTTATTGATTTCTTAACTTCTATTTACTCCTTTATAATTTTGAAAAAATTTTTTTTTCTTCAGCAAACTTTTCTACCTCCATTTACATTTGGCCAATCTTGCTTTTTAAGGCATTCTTTTCTTCATTTGCCTTTTAGATGTCTTTTGCCATTTGGGTTAGTCTATATTTTTAGGTATTATTTTCTTTAGTGTTTTGGGGGTCTCCTGTAGTATGCTATTGATGGGCTTTTTCACAATTTTCTTGCATCACTCTCATTTCTCTTTCTAATTTTCCTCTATTTTTCTTACTTGATTTTCAAACCCCTTTTTTGGGCTCTTCCATGGCCTGAGATCAAGTCATATTATTCTTGGAGGCTTTTGATGTAGGATCTTCGACTTTGTTCTCTTCTGGTTGTATGTTTTGATTTTCTTTGTCACCAAAGTAAGATTCTATAGTCTGAGTTTTCTTTGTTAAGTCTCTGCTTTCTGTGTGAAGGGTGAAAAGTCCCAAGTTTCAGGGGTTTTGTGCAGCTGTTTTCTGAGATACTTTTAGGGATGGTAAATTTTCAGTTCTTCCAAGTCAGTATGATCATAGGAGAGGTGTTTACTCCTCACTTTTCACGTACTCTGCTCTGTGAGTGATGATCAGTAATTTTTTTTTCCTTCTTTGGAACTCTGAAGAGGATTCCCTCTCAACTACCACCATAGCAGTGCTCTCCCTTGCCCTAGGACCACCACGCAGGAAGGCCTGTGACTCAGATCTAAGCATGGGCAAAGCAAGAGAATCCTGCCTGAGTACCAGTAAAGACTTCCCTGCAATCCCCCTCTGATTAGATGCTCAATCCTTCCACCATGTGTGAGCAAAATCTCCGGAAGTAGCCACTGTCACCACGGCCACTCAGGGGCTGGGGCTAAACCCCACTCCTCTCTCACCGAGGTGTAACAGACCTTTCCTTCTGATCTTCTAAGTTGTCTTTGACATTTATTGGTTGAGAAGTCTGGAAATCACCAAAGTTGCCAGTAATTCAGTCTCCAGAGGCCTGCTTCAGGCTTGTTGAGGTCTGGTCTGTGCTGGCACGTTTTGCACTGAACTGTGCTCCTTTCTCAGACTGTTGCAACAGATTTTTCCTGTGAACCTTCCAGGTTGTCTTGAACTGGGAATTTGCTTTAGTCTGCCATTTTGTAGGTTCTGCTCTTTTAGAATTTGTTTAGACTCATTTTTACAGGGATTTGGAGGAGTTTGGGGGAGATTTTAAGCAAGTCCCTGCTTTTACTCTGCTATCTTATTTTTGTACCCTAATGTGGTTGTTTAAGAATGTTATTTCCTCTTCTGTTAATCCAAGCAATTTTAATTTTTTAAAATATTCATCCATTTCACATAGATGATCAGATTTATTGGCACACGGTTGGGGAAAACAGTTTCTAATTAGTTCTTTAATTTCCTCTTCATTGGTGATGAATTCATTCTTTTCATTTTTGATACTTGTAACTTGTTTTTTTTCTTTCTTTTTAAAAATATTAACCAAAGGTTTATCTATTTTATTGTTGTTGTTTTTTTTACCCCATAAAACAAGCTCTTAGTTTTATTTATTAGTTAAAATTTTTCTTACTTTCAATTTTAGTAATCAATACTTTGATTTGCAAAATTTCTACTTTGGTATTTATTTGGGGGTTTTTGATCTGTTCTTTTTCTAGTTTATTTTTGTTTGTTTGTTTGTTTTTTAAGTCGCATACCCAATTCATTGATGTGCTCTTTATCCATTTCTGATTTTTATTGTGAGGTTTTTATGTCCTAATACATGGTCAGTTTTCGTTTAGGTGCCATGTATTTCTGAGTAAAAGGCATATTCCTTTCTATCCCCATTCAGTTTTTCTCCAGAGGTCTACCATATGTTACTTTTATAAAATTCTATTCACCTCCTTCACTTTCTTGTTTATTTTGTGGTTAGATTTATCTAGTTCTGAGGGAGAGAGGTTGAGGTCCCAAACTAATACAGTTTTGCAGTCTATTTCTTCAACTAACTACCTTAACTTCTCCTCTAAGAATCGGAATGCTATACAACTTGATGTATATATGTTTAGTATTGATATTACTTCGTTGTCTATGATACTTTTTATCTATATTTCCTTCCTTATCTCATTTAATTTGATATAATTTTATTTGTTTCAGATCAGGATTGCTGCCCCTGCTTTTTTTTTATTATTATCTTTCAGTTCAAACATCATATCTTGTTCCAGTCTTTTATCTCTGCATCTCTCTACTTCAAATGTGTTTCGTGTAAACAACACATTGTAAGATTCTGTTTTTTTAATCCACTTTGCTATCAGCTTCCATTTTAAAGGAGAGTTCATCCCTTTCACATTCACAGTTTTGATTACTAGCTACATTTTTCTCCATCTTTTTCTATCCCCACCACCCTATGTATATTTTCCCCTTTTCTTTCACCCTGTTCCTCTTCACCAGAGAATTGCTTCTGAACACCACTTCCCTTAATTTTCTCTCCCTTCTATCAGTCTCCCCTTTCCTTTCCCCTTTCCCTACTTTTTCTATCCTTATTCTATCTTTCCCTCCCTTTTTTATCAAACCCCATCCTTTCCCTTTCCTTTCCTCTTTTCCTCTCCAACTTCTCTATATGGTAAGATAAATTTCTATAGACAACTGAGTGTGTATGCTATTCCCTTTTTTAAGCCAAACCAATCTATGTAAGATTCAAACAATGCTCACCCCATCCTCCCCTCCCCCGCCCTCTACTATAATAGGCCCTTTTCTCTTCTTCATGTGGTGTAATCCACCCTGTTCTGCCTCTCCTTTTTCTCTTCTCTCAGTATAATCCTTTTTTCACCCTTTAATCTTTAAGTATTATCACATCAAAGTCAATTTACACCCATAATCTCTGTCTATCCATACTCCTTCTAACTGCTCTACTACAGATACAGTTCTTAAGAATTAGAAGTATCATCTTCCTGTATAGGGATGTAAACAGTCTAATTTTATGGAATACCATTTTTTCTTTCCTCTTTACCTTTTTTTTAAACAAATGCTTTATTAACTTCTGTTTTACATCATTCATTTCCGCCAGATTTTGAGTTACAATCATTTCCCCCCCGTTATTCCCCTACCCAACCTCCCAGAATAGCAGTCCCACAAGATATCGCTTCCTCCAATCTGCTCTCTAGCATACCTTCTCCCATACCCCCTTCAACTTTTCCATTAGAGGAAGGTGAATCTTTATGTCCCAATGCCTGCACATCTTATCTCCCAATTATAAGCAAAAGAGTATTAACAATAGTATTTATATATATATATATATATATATATATATATATATATATATATATATATATATATATATATATATTGTTTGAAACATTTAATCTTACGACCTCGAATTTCAGATCCATTTCCTTCCTCCCCTGTCACCCATTCCCTCTGGGGAGATAAGTA
Source organism: Gymnobelideus leadbeateri (assembly GCA_011680675.1). Taxonomy (NCBI): domain Eukaryota; kingdom Metazoa; phylum Chordata; class Mammalia; order Diprotodontia; family Petauridae; genus Gymnobelideus; species Gymnobelideus leadbeateri. The sequence continues at coordinate 271,104 of WOXC01009817.1, read as the reverse complement.
ATTCAGTATATGTTGTACATGTCTAGCTATGCAAAACATTATCATAGTCGATATATTGTACAAGGCTGCTTATAATTCCCTCCCACTCATCCCACCCCCCACCTGGTCCATTCCCTACATGATCCTGTCCCTCTTCTATAGTGGGTACTTCCAACCTCCCCTCCCCCCAAGGATGACCTCCCATCCATCATCCCTCCTCTCATCCCCCTTCCCCCTATTCTGCTGCAGGTTGAGATATCCCATTTAGTATGTATGTCATTCTCTCCCTGAACCAAATTCAATAAGAATGTGTATTTGCCTTTTTTTTCCCTTCCTATTCTCCCCCTCCCTTGCAACCACTTCCCCTTGCTTCTTCTACATGAGATGTTTTACCCTACCCTGTCTTTCCCCATCTCCTCTTGCCACTTTCCTCTCTCACCTCATAATTTCATCCCTTGAGTATTCTCCCTTCCCAACAAATTCAACCTATGCCCTCTATCCATATCCACACACATTCACATATGTATTAATATGACCACACACCCTTCTTCCATTATTTTCATAGTGAGAAAGATATCATCACTCACAGTTATTGTTTTTCCATATAGGAATGTAAATAGTTCAACCTTGATAAGTTCCCTCTGATTTCTTTTCCCTGATTACCTTCTCAGGCATCTCTTGCTTCTTGTGTCTGGATGTCAAATTTTCTATTCAATTCTGGTTTTTTCCTCAAGAATGATTGAAAGTCCTCTATTCCACTGAATGACCATATTTTCCCCTGAAACAAAATACTCGGTTTTGCTGGGTAGGTGTCCTGCTCTCTGCCCATTGCACGCTGCCGGCTCCCAGACCGCTGCACTGGTCCTTCCTGCAGGGCTGCTGGGCTGTCCTCAGCAGGAGGTTAGCTTCTTTGTGTTGTTCTGTGGGTGCTGGGGCTCCAGAAGTTGTTCAGAGTCCCCTTTTACATAGTTTGGGGGGAATCTGGGGGCAGAGTGGCTTGGATGAGCTGTTTCTACTCCGCCATCTTGGCTCCGCCCCCCTCTTTACCTTTTTATGCTCCTCTTGAGTCTTGTATTTGAAGATTGAATTTTCTGTTTAGCTCCAGTCTTTTCATCAGGAAAGTTTGAAAGTCCTCTGTCATTGAATGTCCATTTTTTCCCTCTGAACTATGAGGCTAAATTTTGCTGGGTAGTTGATTCTTGCTTGTAATCCAACCTCCTTTGCCTTCCTGAATATCGTAATTCAAACCCTCTCATCCTTTAATGTAGAAGCTACTAGGTCCTATGTAATAATGACTGTGGCTCCTTGATATTTGATTTGTTTCTGACTACTTGAGGTATTTTCTCCTAGAACTGATATTTCTGGGATTTGTTTATAATATTCCTTAGAGTTTTTATTTTAGGATCACTTTCATGAGGTGATTGGTGGATTCTTCCAATGATTGTATTGCCCTCTGGTTCTAGGATATCAGTGCAGTTTTCATGATATTTTCTTGAAAGATCCTGTCCAGGCTCATTTTTTTTTTTATCATGACATTCAGGTAGTCCAACAATTCTTAAATTATCTATCCTGGATCCATTTTCTACGTCAGTTTTTTTTTTCCCCCAATGAGTTATTTTACATTTTCTTCTATTATTTTCATTTTTAAGAACATTTTGTTTGAGTGATTCTTGATGTCTCATAGAATCATTAGCTTCCACTTGCCTAATTCTAATTTTTAGGGAATTATTTTCTTCAGTTAGCTTTTTTACCTCCTTTTTTGATTTGTCCAATTCCACTTTTAAAGGAATTTTCTCCTTCATAACTCTCATTTATTTTCCTAATTTTTCTTCTACCTCTCTTACTTCATTTTTTAAATCTTTAAAAAAAATTGACAAATACTTAAACTTAAATAAATAACAAAAAATAAAAAGTAACATTATAAAAATAAATATCGGACTTAAATATAAGATAAGAAAAGAAAAATGTTATATGCAATGCAGAAAATTAGAGACGAATCAGAATATATGGCAAAAACTTTCCATTTTAACAAAGCCTATATATTGTATACTGCCTACTATGAAAGCTCTGGAAAGTTTTTTTTTTTTCTTTGCTTCCTTTTAGGTTTTATTTTGTCTTCTGCTGTATACTTTCTACTTAGTTCTTTTATTTTCTCCCTTCCTCCCCCCTCCCTGTTCCTAGCCTACAGTTAAGGATGAATATATTTATATATAGATATTGATAAATGCATACACACACACACACGCATGTGTGTGTGTGTGTATCCATTCATCCATCCACCCACCCACCCATATATATATATACACACACATAAACATATACTTTCCCTAAGAGCTTTTATTCCTAATCTTTGTTTTTATGTATGTGCATATCTCTTTTTTCCTATCTCTCCTAACTCCTCTACTTTACTTCTACCCTTTGACCTCCTATTACTTAACCTATCCCCTCCACACCCCCAGGCAATCCCTTCCTTATTCTCTCATACCCATAAATCTAAACACCTTTTCATATGCTATTTTGATTTACAGCTTTTCATCTACCCACTGCCTAGCCCACCTATAACTTAACCTACCCCTCTTACAACAAATTCTTCCTTATCCTTCTCTTCCCATAAATTAAAACATCCTTTTGTATACCCTTTTGACCTAGTCCCTCACCCTGCCTTCTAAAAATCCCTCCCACATCCTCCCAAGAATCCCTCCCTTATTCTCCCATTTCTGTTTATCTAAATACCCTTCTATATCTCCCTTTTAGTCTATACCCTTAGCCTCCCCTCTAAAGATCCCATTTTATCGTTTTCCTCCTCCGCATCCCATTAGAGTATTATTTCTTTCTAAATGTAGAAGACTTATACTTATCTAGATATATATGTATTTTTCACTCTTGAATCCATTCCCAAAGAATATAGGTTTCCAGAACTAACAGCCCTGCTCCTCCATTTAATTCTTCAGTATTAGTTCTTCCCCTCACAACTCATTTGTATAAGATATTTACTCTTTTAGCTCTTCTTAAATGGTTTTATTTTTTTGAAGTCATACTCAGTCTGCCCCAATCTTTCTTATAAGCTACCTACTTACTAATAACAATCTTAGATATAGGTTTTGCACTTTACATACATAAAAGTTAAACAATTTGTCCTTCTTAAATGCCTTATGATTGGTCATTGGTATGTATCATGTATTTCTCTTGGTTCTTTTATTTCAAATCTTCTAGTTCTTTTATTTTATTTTCAAGATCTTTCTGAGATCTCCCAAGAGGACTTTTTGGGCTAGAGTCCAATTCATACATGTAGGCATTTTAAGTTTGTCCCCTTCTAAGTTTGTTTTCATATTCCATGTTAGCTTAGTAGCTTTCTATGGCCAAAGTTCTTTTCTGTTTCTTACTCATTTTTCAACTTATTTTCTGACTTTTAAAGTTAAACTCTGCTTCTTGGGCACAGGGGGCACTATTCCAAGCTTCTTATGCTTGTGGCCACAGGCCTCTTCCCTGGCTTTTCATGCTGGGTCCTCAGGTGCTTTCAGCTTGCCCATTGTGCTGGAAATGGCCCAGCCTAACTGAACCTGTGGTGCTAGGATTCTGGGACTCAAAAATTGCCTTCTGTGCTGGGGTTGGAGCCTCTCTTCTGGCCTGATGAGCCAAGAAAAATGAGCCTCGGTTCCTGATCTGTGCTGTGGCCAAGAGCCTTTTCTGGCTTGCCTGGATACTGCCTGTGCGTGCTGTGCTCCCCTTTTACCCAAGTGAGACAGACTTTTCCTAAAATCTAAGTTTTCTTAATCTGGAAAATAGTTTCATTCCATCTTGTGGGTTCTGTCACTCTAGAATGAATTTAGATATTTTATTTAATGTTGTTTCCAAGGGAACCTGGGGAAAGTTCAGGCAACTTCCCGACTTCTTCCACCATCTATTGTTTATTATTATGTAGGATGAGGAAAGACAGGACATGCAGACCATTCTAGGTCTCTAAAGATATCTTCAGTCAGGACTTTTTCTAGTTATTTTACAGTAGAAGCTTAATCCTATCTTACACATCCTTGCTTTGGATGCATTAACTGACTTTTCCATCTTCAGTATTTGTTTTATTTCTATGGACTAAAGTTGATCTTTCTTCTATTCCCTTATATTATTTCTAATTAGATCAGGCTCAGATTAATTTCTAGATACAGTCCTTTGACCACTCTAGAATGCTCTACACACAAGGGTCATAATCTAACATAGGGTCACAGTCTACCATTGAATATTAGAATTGCAAGGTACCTCAGAAATCATTTGGCCCAAACCTTTCATTATACAGATGGGAAACCTGGGGTTGAGACCAATTAAGTGGTTTGTCCAAGGTTACACAGGTAACTGGTGACCAAAACTCAAATCTAAGACCTTTTTCAGTTATAAGGTTTCTTCATTCCAACTTTCTCCTCATGAGCATCTACTGCTAAGCTACCTAAATCTAGTGAAAAAAATGTCCAATTTCTAAAATTTAGGAGAGAGATGCCTTCAGTAATACTAGTCTTTTCTGGTGTTGTTTGTTGTGTTTTTTGTCTGTCTTTGATTCCCTTGATGAAATTGTGATTGTTAAATTCACTTTTTTTTTAATTAAAGAGATATCTCTGCAAGTTATTCCTTGTTTAACCTATTTATGTGGTGTGTGTGTGTGTGTGTGTGTGTGTGTGTGTGTGTGTGTGAAAAGGTGATAGTATTGAGAAATGACATACTTTCCTAATCCAAATATACTTGTTCTCTTCCTTTCTCAATGATAAAATTTGTTTTAATAGCAAAAATTGCTCATTAAATACTACTATTTATCTTTAATTTCTTGGTTGCTGAATTCTGGTGGAATGTAAAAGAAGAATATTTTTAATGGTCTGAAGTTTTAGAAGCCTTCTTTCCAATGTGATGCCATATTTCATTTCGGGCTCAATACCATAAAGTTGACAGATCAGCATCAGTATAAAATTTCTTGAACTCTGAGGTCATTCAAATATAAAACAAACATAATAATCCTAGACTTTTGACAACCAGCTGCATTTTAAGTTGAAAGGCAAGGCCTCATTTGAAGGAACTTGGAGGTCATCTGATCTGAATCTACCTCTTTATTTTATAGATGAGGCAGTAGAAAGACAACAGGACTGGAGGTAGGTAGATCTAGGTTCTAGTCCTAGGACCTCCAATGACTCATTATGGCAAGTCATGGACAAGTCACTTGTCTTAGTCTCAGTTTTCATATATTTAAAAAAGAAGATTATACTAATGACTATTAAAGTTCCCTCAAAATTTGAACATGCTATGCTCTAAATCCCTTTCTAGTTCTTACATTCTATATTCTGAGGTCCTTTCCACATATAACATTCAAAGTTTTAATATACTCACAAATTATAAAAATCTGCTTCTAAAGTATACTAAAAAATAATGTCAAGTTCTAGGTGGGAATTTTTCTTTCTGTTTTTCTTTCACATTTTTAAATTTTATTTTTCTCAGTTAAATGTAAAAACAATTTTTAACATTTCTTTTTAAAAATAAATTTTGAGTTCCAAATCTCTCCTTCCCTTCCATCCTTCTTCCTAGAGAATACAAATACTTTGACATAGTGTATATACATTATTATGCAAAATATATTCCCATATTAGCCATGTTGCAAAGAGAATACAGACAATAGAACAATAAAACAAAGAATACAAAAAAGAAAAATAAAACATAAAAAAGCAAGATTTGATATGCATTCTGACTTATCTTTCTCATCATTGTTTCCATTCCAATCATGTACTATAGCCTGTTCAGTCATTCCCTAATTAATGGGCATCCCTTCAATGTCCAATTCTTTGCCACCACAAAAAGAGCTGTTAGGAATATTTTTGTACATATAAGGCCCCCCCCCCCTTTTTTCTTTGATCTCTTGAGATAAAAACCTAGTAGTGGAATTTCTGTGTAAAAGGGTATGTATAATTTTATAGCAATTTGAGTATAGTTAAAAATTGCTCTCCAGAATGGATGGAGCAGTTCACATCTCCACTGACAGTGGCACTACTGTCTCAATTTCCCAACCCCTCCTACATTTGTCATTTTACTTTTCTGCCATATTAGCCAAACTGATAGGTGTTATGTGGTAGCTCAGAGTTATTTTAATTCACATTTATCAAATCAATAGTAGTTTAGAGGGCCCAGACCGGCCAGAGCAGCCCTCAGGGGACTGAATCACTGGCAGCTATTGTGGTTTCCAGACTTCTCGACCCATAAATGCCAAAGAGAAAGTAAAATGCCAGTGGGGAACTCTGTTGATCCTGGATGAGAGAAGAGCACAATCCAGCCCCTACGCCTGGGGAGGCAGAGGTAACATCAGCTGCAACTGCTGCTGTTGCAACTGCTTCTGACTCCAGGCCTACAGATTGTAGGCAAAACCATGGGGCTGTCTAGAGGGCAAGATTCTCTTGGTTTGCCCTGATTGGATCAGTGTCGAGTCTTGGATGGTGGTCCTAGGGTGAAGAGTGCTGCCATGGCAGAACTTGTTGGGGCTGTGGAGAGAAAGCTCTACTCACCATTCTGAGGCAGTTGCCTGGAAAAAGTTCTGACACCAGTTGCACAGAACCCCAGAAATTTGGGATCCAGCACTCTCTATTCTTGAAGAAGAGTTCTATCATGGCAAAAAGCTCAAGAGTCAAGTGATTGGGTGGCAAAATGAGGAAACAGAGGAAATGCAATCAGACTATAGAATATTTTTTGGCGGGGGGGGGGGGGTAAAGAGGATAAAAATATAGAACCAGAAGAAGACAACAAAGTCAAAACTCCCTCAACAAAAGGCTCTAAGAGAAATATGAACAGAACTCAGGCCATGGAGGAGCTCAAGGAGGATTTTGAAAGTCAAGTAAGTGAAGTGGAGAAAAATTGGGAAGAGAGATGAGGACGATGCAAAAAAGTCATGAAAACAAGTCAACAACCTGACTGAAGAAAATAACAATTTAAAAATAGACCAACTCAAATGGCAAAAGATATATGAAAAGCCAATGAGGAGAAGAAGGTCTTAAAAAGCAGAATTTGCCAGATGGATAAGTAATTTTAAAAAGCTCGATGAAGAAAATAATTCCTTCGAAATTAGATTGGAGCAAACGGAATATAATGACTTTGTGAGAAATCAAGATGTTATAAAAGAAATCCAAATGAATGAAAAAAATAAAAGGCAATGTGAAAAATCTCACTGGAAAAGCCACTTACCTGGAAAATATATTCAGGAAAAATAATTTAAAAATTATTGGACTACCTGCAAACCATAATAAAAAAAAGAGCCTAAGTATCATCTTTCAAGAAATTATCAAGGAAAATTGTCCTGATATTCTAGAACCAGAGGGCCAAATATAAATTGAAATAATTCACCTATCCCTCTTGAAAAGGATCCCAAAAAGAAAACTCCTAGGAATATTATAGCCAAATTCCAGAGTTCCCAGGTCAAGGAGAAATTATTACAAGCAGTCAGGAAGAAACAATTTTAGTATTGTGGAAACACAATCTGGATAACACAAGATCTAGCAGCTTCTGCATTAAGGGATCAAAGGACAAGAAATATTATATTCTGCAGGTCAAAGGAGCTAGGATTAAAACCAAGAATCATCTACCCAGCAAAACTGAGTATAATACTTCAGGGGGAAATATGGATATTCAATGAAATAGAGGACTTTCAAACATTCTTGATGAAAAAACCAGGGCAAAATAGAAAATTTGACTTTCAAATACAAGAAGTAAAAGAAGCATGAAAAGGTAAACAGGAAATATGAATCATGAGGAAGTTATTAAAGTTATACTATTTTCATTCCTACATGAAAAGGTATTTGTAAATCATGAGACTTTTCTCAGTATGAGGATAGTTGAAGGGAATATATATATATATGCAGATATACATATGCATACATACATATATGTATGTATAGGTGGATGTATGTGTATATGTATATATGTATGTCTGAAGATGATGAGTTGAATGTGAAGGGATTATATAAAAAATAAAATTAAGAGGTGAGAGAGGAATATATTTGGAGATGGAGAGGGACAGAGTTAGAATGGGGTGGATTGTCTCAAATAAAGGAGGCAGGAGAAGGCTGTTACAATGGAGGGGAAGAACAGGAAGGAGAAAGGGAATAAGTCAACCTTATTCACTTTGGATTTGGTTTCAGGAGGGAATAACATACACACTCAATTAGTGTCTTATCTTATAAGAATGTAGGGGGAATAGGATGGGGGAGATGATAGAAGGGAGGGAAAATTGGGGTAGAGAGTACTTAGAAGCCAACACTTTTTAAAAGGTTCAGTGTCAAAGGAGAAAATGTAATAAATGGAAGAACAGGATATGATGGAGGGAAATATTGTCAGTCTTTCACAATATCACTACTATGGAAATGTTTTGCTTTATTACACATGTGTAACCTATACTGAATTGCTTGTCTTCTGAGTGGGGGTGGGTGAGGAGGGGAGAAGGGAAAGAATCTCGGTGTTAAGAACTGTTTTTTACATGCAACTGGGAATTAAGATATAAAGGCAATGGGGAATAGAAACCCATCTTGTCCTATGAGAAAGTAAGGCTGGAATGGAGGGGATATAAGAGAGGGCAGATTGAGGGAAGGGACATTCAGTATGCTTGCCATCTTGGAATGGGGAGTAGGGGAGAGATGGGAAGAAAATCTATAATTCAAAATCTTTGGAGAATGAATGTTGCAAACTAAAAATAAAATTTAAAAATAGCAATTTAGAACATTTTATATGACTATAATTAGATTTCATTTCTTCATCTGAAAACTGCTGATTCTTATACTTTAACCATTTATCAATTTGGGGAATGACTCATCTTCCTATAAGTTTGACTAATTCCTTTATATATCTGAGACATGTGGAACTTGCTATAAAATATTTTCCCTTAGTTTCCTGCTTTCCTTTAGTCTTGATTGTATTTGCTTTGTTTATACAAAACTTATTTATTTAATTTCCCATGTAACATTCTATCTTTTCTTAGGTCATAAATTCTTCCCTCATCCATACATCTTATAGGGAAGCATGATCCCCTAATTTACTTATGATATCATTTCTTATTTCTAAATAGCATCCCTCTTTTGACCTTATTTTCATGTAGGGTTTCACATAGTTTCTGCCAAACTGCTTTCCTATTTTCTGCATTTTTTGTCAAATAGTGAGTTTTTGTCCCCAAAGCTTGGATTTTGGGGTATTTTTAAAACACAAATTTACTATAGTCATTTACTGCTGTGTATTGTGTCCCTAATTTATTTCACCAAGCCAATATTCTGTTAATCAGTACCAGAAAGTTATTTTTCATTAATTTATTAGTTTAGTTTCAGTTAACAAGATTCAATTCCATAGTTCCTTGATTTTCAAATTTCCTTTCTTTCCCTCCCCCTCCCCCCATGACAGCCAGTATAAGATCTGAAAATGTATTCATATTAGACATTATTCCAATTACAAAGACATATTTTCCTAGGTGGGATGAAAGATGGTAAGGAAGAAAAAAACAAACAAACAATGAAAAGAAAAAGATCATTTAGTTTGCTTCCATCAGGATTCAGGCTCAGTTCTTTCTAGTTATATCTCTGGATGGCACTTTTCTCACTTTTTTGAGCCTTTCGGGATTGACTTATATCACTGCATTGCTGAAAAGAGTCCAGTCTGTCATAGTTGGTCATCACAGATATGGTATATCTATGATTGTATACAAATATCTTCTGATTCTACACTTCTCGCTCAGCATCAGTTTGTATAAGTCTCTCCAGGTAATTGTGAAATCCATCACCTCCTTGTTTCTTATAGCACAATAATATTCCATTACATTCATATACCACAACTTGTTTAGCCATTCCCCAATTGGTGGGCACCCCTTCAGTTTCCAATTCTTTGCAACCACAAAAAGGACTGCTAAAAATATTTTTGTATATATGGGTCTTCCTTCCACTTCTATGATCTCTTTGGGATATAACCCTAGAAGTGGTATGGCTGGGTGAAAGGGTATGAAATTATTTATAATCCTTTAGGCATAATTCCACATTGCTCTCCAGAATAGTTGGATAAGTTCACAACTCCACCAGCAATGTATTACTGTTCCAATTTGTCCACATCCTCTCCAGCATTTGTCACTTTCTTGTTTTGTCATCTTAGCCAATCTGACTGGAGGGATGTGGTATCTCAGAGTTGTTTTGATTTGCATTTCTCTAATTAATAGTGATTTAGAGCATTTCTTCATATGCTTATATATATCTTTAATTTCTTTCTCTGAAAATTTCCTGTTCATATCCTTTGACCACTTATCAATTGAGGAATGACTTGTATTCATATAGATTTGGCTCAATTCTCTATAAATTTTAGAGATGAGTCCTTTATCAGAGACACAAGTTGTAAAAATTCTTTCCCAATTTCCCACCTCCTTCTTGATCTTGGTTACATTGGCTTTGTTTGTACAGAAGCTTTTCAATTTAATGTAATCAAAATTATCCATTTTGCATTTTATAATGCTCTCTAATTCTTGTTTGGTCCTAAAGTCTTCCCCTCTCCACAGATCTGTCAAGTAAACTATTCCTTGCTTTCCCAAATTGCTTACACTATCATCTTTTACACCTAGATCATGCACCCATTTGGACTTGATTTTGGTATATGGTGTTAGATAATGGTCTATGGCCAGTTTCTGCCATACTGAATTCCAGTTTTCCCAGCAGTTTTTGTCAAATAGTGCATTCTTATCCCCAAAACTGGGGTCTTTGGGTTTATCGAACAATAGATTGCTATATTCATTAACTGCTGGGTCTCCTGCACCTAATCTATTCCATTGATCCACTACTCTACACCTCTGCCAGTACCAAGCAGTTTTGATGACTGCTGCTGTATAATACAGATTAAGATCTGGCATAGCTAGTCCACCTTCCCTAGCATTTCTTTTCATTAATTCCCTTGATATTCTAGACCGTTTGTTTTTCCAAATAAATTTTGTTATTATTTTGTCTAACTCTACAAAGTAGTTTTTTGTTAAATTGATTGGAATGGCACTAAATATATAATTTAGTTTGGGTAAAATTGTCATTTTTATTATATTAGCTCGACCCAGCCACGAGCAATTGATATTTTTCCAACTATTTAGATCTGTTTTTATTTGTGTGAGAGGTGTTTTGTAGTTTTGATCATATAGATTCTGGGTTTGTTTTGGCAAGTAGATTCCCAAATATTTTATAATGTCTACAGTGACTTTAAATGGGATTTCTCTTTCTATCTCTTGCTGTTGAGTTTCATTAGAGATGTACAGGAATGCTGAGGATTTATGTGGGTTTATTTTATATCCTGCAACTTTGCCAAATTTATTTATTGTCTCTAGTAGTTTTTTACTTGATTCTCTAGGATTCTCTAAGTATATCATCATATCATCTGCAAAGTGTGATAGCTTGGTCACTTCTTTGCCTAATTTGATTCCCTTGATTTCTTTTTCTTCTCTAATTGCTACTGCTAGTGCTTCTAGTACCATATTGAATAAGAGGGGTGATAGTGGACACCCTTGTTTCACTCCTGATCTTATTGGAAAGGCTTCTAGTTTATCCCCATTGCATATAATACTTGCTGATGGTTTTAAATACATGCTATCAACTATTTTAAGGAACGCTCCATTTATTCCTATACTTTTTAGTGTTTTTAATAGGAATGGATGTTGTACTTTGTCAAAAGCCTTTTCTGCATCTATTGAGATGATCATGTGGCTTCTGCTAGTTTTATTGTTGATATGCTCTATTATACTGATGGTTTTCCTAATATTGAATCATCCTTGCATTCCTGGAATGAATCCTACCTGATCAGGGTGTATTATTTTTGTGATAAGATGTTGGAGTCTTTTGACTAATATTTTATTTAGAATTTTTGCGTCTAAATTCATGAGGGAAATTGTTCTATAATTTTCTTTCTCTGTCTTATCTCTTTCTGATTTAGGAATCAGTACCATATTTGTGTCATAGAAAGAGTTTGGTAGGACTCCTTCTTCACTAATTTTCCCAAATAGTTTGTAGAGTATTGGAATCAATTGTTCTTTAAGTGTTTGATAGAATTCACTAGTGAACCCATCTGGCCCTGGAGATATTTTCCTAGGGAGTTCATTGATGGCTTTTTTGATTTCTTTTTCTGAGATGGGATTATTTAGGTAATTCACTTCCTCTTCAGTTAATCTGGGCAACTTGTGATTTTGTAAATATTCATCCATTTCACTAAGATTGTTATATTTATGTGCATACAATTGGGAAAAAAAGAATTCCTCATTATTTTTTTGATTTCCTCTTCATTGGAGGTAGATTCACCCTTTATATTTTTGATACTCAAAATTTGGTTTTCTTCTTTCTTTTTTTTATCATATTGACTAAGGGACTATCAATTTTGTTTATTTTTTTCATAAAACCAGCTCTTAGTTTTATTTATTAATTCAATAGTTTTCTTAATTTCAATTTTATTAATCTCTCCTTTGGTTTTCAATATTTCTAATTTAGTACTAAATTGGGGATTTTCAATTTGTTCTTTTTCTAGCTTTTTCAATTGCATGTCCAATTCATTGACCTCCCTTTTATCTAATTTATTCATGTATGCACTCAGGGATATAAAACTTCCCCTGAGAACTGCCTTTAGTGCATCCCACAAATTTTGGTATGTTGTCTCATTATTATCATTCTCTTGAATGAAGTTATTGATTGTTTTTATAATTTCTTCTTTGACCCATCCATTCTTTAGGATTAAATTGTTTAATTTCCAATTAGTTTTTAGTCTATCTTTCCCTGGCCCTTTATTGCATATAATTTTTATTGCAGCATGATCTGAGAATGATGCATTTAATATTTCTGCCTTTTTGCACTGGATTGTGAGGTTTTTATGCCCTAGTACATGGTCTGTTTTTGAGTATGTACCATGTACTGCTGAGAAGAAAGTAAATTCCTTTTTATCCCCATTCAGTTTTCTCCAGAGATCCATCATATCTAGTCTCTCTAAGATTCTATTCACCTCCTTAACTTCTTTCTTGTTCATTTTGAGGTTAGATTTATCAAGTTCAGAGAGGGGGAGATTTAGGTCCCCCACTAATATAGTTTTGCTATCTATTTCTTCCTCTAATTCCTTTAACTTCTCCTCTAGGAATTTGGATGCTATACCACTTGGTGCATATATATTAAGTAGTGATATTGCTTCATTCTCAATGGTGCCTTTTAATAGGATATAATTTCCTTCCCTATCTCTTTTAATTAGATCTATTTTTGCTTTTGCTTTATCTGAGATAAGTATTGCTACCCCTGCTTTTTTTTTACTTTAGCTGAGGCATAATAAAATTTACTCCAACCTTTTACCTTTACCCTGTGAGTATCCCTTTGTTTCAAATGTGTTTCTTGTAGACAGCATATTGTAGGATAATGGTTTTTAATCCACTCTGCTATCTGCCTCTGTTTTATGGGAGAGTTCATCCCATTCACATTCACAGTGATGATGACTCTCTCTTCCGCTCCATCCTATTCCCTTCCCCTGTTTATGTTTTTGTTTCTTACTTCTCCCTTCCCCTCCTTGAAGTTTTCCCTTTTGACTGCACCCTCCCTCAGTGTTCCAACCCAGTGACCCCCCTTCTTAACCTACCCTCTCCCCTTACTACTATTTCCCTCCCTTCTAATCCCCCCTTTAGTCTCCTCCTTTTCACCCCCCCCCTTACCCTTCCACTATCTATAGGACACAATAAATTTATTTACTTATCAGAGTAAATTAGTCCCTGTTTGATTCCAAACCAATGAAAGTAATTTTCAAACAGTGCTCCTCTCCCTCCCTCTTTTTCCTCTATTTAATGAATTTATGTGCCTATTCACATTAGAATCTTAAACTTCACTGATTAATTTGATCCCTCTTTGGACCAGAGCCAGTGAGAATAGTGTTTAAATGATGTTCTTCTCCCTCTTTCTTTCCTCTCTTCTATAGTGTGTTTTGATGCCTCTTCAGATGGCATATTTTACCTTTTCTTAGCTCATCCTTTCCTTTTTCCCATTACAGTCTCTTTGATCCCCTTAATAGTCTTTTTTGTTTTTTTTAGACTTCATGTTAGTGCATTCATACCCACACCCTCTATCTAAGTATAACCCTTTAGAAGGTCATGATAATCATAAAGATTTCGAATATTTCCCGCTATCAGCTCCACATATAGGGATGTGAACATTTTGCTCTTGTTGTATCCCAAGTAATGAGTGTGTGTTTGTGGGTGTGGGTGTGAGCACTTATGCATTTGTGAGTCTGTGTTTACCTTTTTATATCTTTCTGGAGTCTTGTAATTGGAGATCACCTTTTCCATTGAGCTCTGGCTTTTTCATCAGGAAAGTCTGGAAGTCTCTTATTTCATTAAATGTCCATCTCCTTGCCTGAAAGATTACGCTCAGTTTTGCCCCGTAGTTAATCCTTGGTTGTAGTCCTAGCTCTCTTGCCCTACAAAATATCAAATTCCAGTCCCTCCGCTCTTTTAATGTAGAAGCTGCTAGGCCTGTGTGATCCTAACTGTAGTTCCTGGGTATTTGAATTGTTTCTTTTTGGCTGCTTGTAGAATTTTTTCTTTAATATTGTAATTCTGGAATTTGGCTACTATATTTCTTGGAGTTTTCAGTTTGGGGTCTCTTTCAGGAGGAGTCCGGTGAATTCTATCAATAGCTATTTTATCTTCTGATTCCAGGACGTCAGGACAGTTTTCTTTGACAATCTCCTGGAGGACGTTGTCTAGACTGCTTTTTTCATCGTGGCTTTCTGGTAGACCAATAATTCTTAAGTTCTCTCTCCTGGATTTGTTCTCAAGGTCAGTAATTTTTCCAATGAGATATTTCACATTTTCTTCCAATTTTTCCATCTTTTTTTTTAATTGACTCCTGCTACATCATAGAGTTCTGAGTTTCAGTTTGACTGTATCTAATTTTTAGGGAATTATGGTCTTCAGTTAGTTTTTGAAGTTCCTTTTTTAGGGAGGTATTTTCTCCAATTACTTCACCAATTTTACTTTTTAGAGATTTGTTTTCTTCACTGAGACTTTTTTCCAAGTTGGTCACTACTTCCCTGATTTGGTCTTTAAAATTTTTCTTAAGCTCCACCAGGGATGCTATTTGGGCTTGAGACCAGATCATGTTTCCTTCTGTGGTCTCAGGTGTGGGTAGAGAGTCTATACTGTCCTGTGTATTTAGTTCTTCCCCTACATAGTAGGCTAGGATAGACTTTCTTGCCTTCCCCTTCTCCTTTTCAGCTTCCTTCCTTCCCATTGTGACTTCCTGTTTCTTAGTTTCTCAGGATATGAGTTTAGGGCCTGATCCTTGACTTTGAATGCCTCTGGGTGGCTAGTTTATGGCTAAGTCAGGGAAATCAGTGAGGAATGTAGATGTGTAGGTGGGGGTGAGTCTGACCACTTCAGATTTCTGCCTCTATACCCCTGGGCTATAAGTAGGCTTTTGTTGGTTAGGTGAGGTGGGGCTTGTTGGGACCCCTCCCTCTCTTCTCTTCAGACTCCTGGCTGTCTCAGTTTCACCCCTTCTTGGAGACTCTCAAGCCTGAGGCTATTTCCTTTAACTTGTGATTTCAATATGGGTGGGAGACTTATCTTTGGGTTTTCTGCTTCATGAAGGAGGGATGGGAGGATCAGAGCAGCTAGAATTTACTTTGCCATTCTAGCCCCTGTATTATATAGGCAGGCAATTTCCAAACTTCCAGGTTGGGGGCTGAATGCATCTGGAGAAGCCACTCTCTCCACTGGGGGCCCGACTCTCTTACCTGGCTCCAATCATCCTTTCCTTCTGCGAGATGACTGTGATTCGTCCTTCGTAAGTCTGCAGGCTGGGGCTTTTTCTCTCTCTGGTGTAGTCTGCTTGTCTGCTCTTAGGTCTGAGCTGTGCAGACACCACACGCTCTGCACTCGTCCTGTCGGGGCACACTGGGCAACCTCCTGGGCTGGACTCTACCACACTCTGTCTTCCAGTGGGCTCTGTCATTCCGGAATCTGCTCAGATTCACCCTTTCAGACTCAGTGACCGAGGAGCTCAGGGAGGTTACTGCTTCATTTCTGCCATCTTGGCTCCTCCCCCCTCCATTCTGGGAGTACCAGAAAGTTTTGATGATTACCTCTTTGTAATACAATTTGCCATCTGATACAACTAGGCCATTACCTCATGGTAGGAATTATTTTCCCTGAAAAGACAGTAGTAAATTTCCTTTGGAAGAGGGAAATAAGGAAGATTTCCTTTAAATATTGTCGGCTTCTCAGAAGACAATGACATAAGCATAGCGAGGACTTAGCAAATCAGTTGTTTATAGGATAAAATCAGATGGAATAAACCACTTGTGCTATGTCAGCTCTGATAATAGCATAATTACCTATAAGTCCATGCAGTCCCATGCTAACTTAAAACCTGGGTTGAAAGCAGTGCATATATTGTAATAAAAGTGACTAAGTTAAGATTTGCTGAATGAAAAGTGTACTGGATTTGGAGTCATTAAAAGATGTATTTCACTTAGCTTTGTTAGCTTATGTGGTCATAGGCAAGTAATTAGCTTCTCAGGGACTTAGTTTCCTCATTTGGAAATTGAGAAGAATAATTATTATAATACCAATATCATATGTTAATATTAAATAAAGTGCTTTGGGAATCTTAAAGCACTATCAACATCTATTTATTTTTATAGCTATACTATCGGCATGTAGGACCAAGGGCCTTAGAGTTTCTTTGAAAAAAAAATCTGTTCAGTTCAAATTCCTCCTCTCTCACCCCCAGCTCATTTCATCTTAACATTATGGGCTAAAATGTATTCTGATCACACAAACCACTTCAACATCTTTTGTTTTTAATCTTTGCAATGTAGAAGAACAAATTTAACAATGAGATTCCACTTCTGTTCTGAACATGTGGAATAATTAAATTTGTATCACGCCTTAGAGTTGGAGCTGCCATTTGAAGGGGATGTATCAATTGGACACATACCCCATGAATCTCCTTCTGCAAATAAGGCAATATGAAAAAAAACAAACAACAACAACAATGTATCATCTCCCACCTAGGCAATATTCACAGCGAAATCATCACTTAGCAAAAGACAGCTCTCTTCAGTCCTGGTTTTATTTCCATATAAAAGAGGCCATGGTAGGAGCAGAGAGGGGAAAAATGATTGAGATGGGAAAATTAAGTCATAGGATTCATAACCTGGAAGAACTGAGATAGTGGATCATAACTGGCCTTCTGATTTCATTGGTATAGAGAACTCCCTGATGGTAAGAACACCTATACTAATGCACTTTACAATATATGTGAGTATGAATATACACACATATGTATACATATATATGTATATATACATATATATGTATATATACATACATGTGTGAATAAGCACTGAGAGTTTAAATGACTTACCCAGGGTCACACAGTCACCATATATCTGAGGTGGAACTTGAACTGGGTCTCCCTGGGTCTGAGGCTGTATCTGTCTGCATCATGCCACACTGTTTAAAAGAGATATTAAAACATAGGATGTTAAAGAAAGTATGGACTTTAGAGAACATTTCACCAAATTCTTTCCCTGACATGTACCTATCCCTACCTGCAAACATATGTTGGCCAATAATGCAACTGAGACCCAGAAAGTGCCGAGATCATAAACATAGAAAATATTTTATCAGGGGCTTGATCCATGTGCTCTGGTTGCTGTATGAGTGCCACTTTCACCAAACCATGGCTGTCTCAGACATAGGACTGGATAAGTATGTCTTGTTTAGGTACTAAAGAGCACATGAAAAGATACAACTCACAATGCAAATTGTTAATATTGGTTAAAATGCATATGTGTTTATGCACTTCAATCAACTAAAAGATACAGAATTAAATTACTCCTAAGCCATCCTCTGTAACTGATTTCCATAGTCCAAGATGAGAAAACAGAATTTCCATCCCTGACCCCATCTATAAAGTAAGAAAAACATGCTCAGGACTGACAAACCTAGCGAGACATTAAGGAAGCAAAAAATCATCAATGGACTTTATTCACATCTTGTTTTCTCCTGGCTGACAGGAGACTGAAACAGTGTCCCAAATACAAATGTGATGTTGGTTTGATCACATGTCTTTTGGGTGAGTCTGCCCGTAGAAGAACGTGTCTAATGTAATGAAGGGACTTTGCTTTCTAGCTTATGGCATATGCTCAGTGCTAATTACTATTTCCACATTGCTCACTGCATGCCTAAAAGTACCCAAAAAACAAAGCAAAACAACAACAGCAACAAAACAATGAGTGGCTACTGGGCCATAAATGATCATGTGCATATATATAAAAATCCCACAAAGGTGACACAGCCTTTCATTTCCTGCCTCTTTAAATTCTAGGATCAACAACTTCTTTAATTCTCTGTGGGGGTGGGGGTGGGGAGAGAGAGACAGAGACAGAGACACAGAGAGAGAGAGACAGAGATAGAGAGAGATAGAGATAGAGACAAAGACAGAGAGAGAAAGACACAGAGAAAGAAACAAAGACAGAGACAGAAAGAGACAGAGATAGACAGAGACAGAGGGACAGAGACAGAGAGACAGAAAGAGACAGAGAGATAGATTGAGACAGAGGGACAGAGATATATAAATAGATAGATTGATAGAGATAGAGACAGACAGAGACATAAAGAGACAGAGACAGAGAGGCAGAGACAGAGACACTATGTATCACATGATGGCTTATATTCCTTGCCAGAGTCAAGATAAATTCCTGAGCTCTTACTCTATCTACTATTGCACAGCATCTTTTAGCTTTTCTTTCTGCCTTAGGAGAAATGTTGGATATAGAATGGACTAGGCTGTGATCTTGTGTGATTTCCAAATGTCTGGGGGGTATGTATTTATGTCAGAACTTTCCAGCAGCACAACCCTAAGGAATGAGCTGAAAAGATCCAGTTTAGAAATCAAATAGGACAATGTCTTAAGATGCCACTATCTGGAACAACTTCATTTGTTCACCATGTAAATTTTGGAAAAGAACTTTATGGAGGCAAATGCTTTATAAAAAACAAACAAACAAAAAAAAACTGCTTTAAATTGGCATCCGCTCCTCCCGGGAACTCAGCTGTTATAATGAAGAGTGTCTCAGTTCTAAGGAAAAAAAAAAATATATATATATATATATATATATATATATTTCTATTCTTGTTAAATTTTCTCAGTAAATATCTTTGCTTATTTATTATAATTGGATAAATGAATCGGGACACATGGAGTTTATCAATGACATTAAGGAAGATAGGCAATAACTTGTGATTGATATTTGTGAAAACATTAGAATAGGGACTTGAGTTAATAGTGTAAAGAATCACCCCCCCACCCCAAATCCGAGGTTAAACCCTTAGAATCCTAGATGTAGCTTTTCTTTGGGAACCCAATTTGCCAGTGAGAAGTGGGAGTTAGAATAAGGACCCCAGAGTCTATAACCAGCCTTAATCTGAGGGACCTGACTCAATGCAAGCAGAAGTCAAGATAAGAACCCCATTCTTTATGATGGACAAATAGCAAACACAAAGGGTAAGAAATAAAAGAAGAATTCTAAATACATGGTACTTAGATGGAGCAGGAAGTTAAAAGCTAGACATGATGTTCATGTTATGGAGGTCAATATGAAAATCATCAGACCACCAATAGTATAAGGAGTGTTAATATCTAATAGTTGGCCTCTTGGAAGTTATACCATTTTAATGCTGCCCTTTCACCTCCCTCTTTTGTGTCTGTGTGAGAACTCCTCCTTTCCTTACCATATTATTAAAGCTACAGGTTTGAATACTGGTTGCCTATCTCTGAACTAACTCTTGTGTTCTCAGGTGGGTTTAAACTACTAGTGGACATTTTTCATGCAGTTTGTTTCCTTTTAATATTGAGATGTTAGGGCAATGTCTTGGACCTTTTCCCAAACCATAAGCATGCAGAGGAATCTTAGTCTTCATGCCTTTTCTCTTCATCAAGGTTATTTAAAACAACATTGCCAGGTATCCATCTCCACAGCAGCAGTTAACAGTATTCTATGGAACATATGACAACCGAGGTCATCCCAATGCATCAAAGCACCCTGGAGCATCTCTGGGAAGCAGTTTCCTCCACTCCAAAATTCTACTCCCTTTTTCACAGCTTCAATTCCCAATCCTTTTCTCTAAGGCAGAGTAAAGAATTGAGCTGCAAGAAAGCTCACAGTTGTGTCTGGGTATTTGGACTTCGTGGGGTTAAGTGTGCAGACAATTCTCATCCTATCAATCAGTGAGAAAAACTACACCTGGCCTAGCTCATGTGGAACCCTAGAGATAAAGACTTTATTCTAAGTAGAAATTAATTGAGTTTGTCAGATGATTCCTACTGCATTAAACACACACCAGGTCAGCAAAAGTGCAGAAATAAAGACAATAACATTTTTTTTCATAACTGAAAAGCTTTTTTAGCAGAGCCAGCACAAGCATCTCGTTTCCATTGTCCAGGGTCTCTGTTCCCACAATTCCTTTATGAAATTTTTAATAAGCATCATTCTATTTAATCTGGGAGAACCAACCCTATGTATGAAAACATCTCATTTCTCTTTTTCCTTTCTCAGAATGAGTTTATGGTGGTCTACTGTTATAATTCTTAACTACCAACTCTCACTAGATGAACCACAAAGCCCAGAAATAGGCCAAAAAAATAAGAACTTTAGGTAGATGAAACAAGCATTATGAAGTTTGTTTCCTTTGGTGATAACAGAATTTATTAGGCTCCTACTCCGGACCAGCTTCCTCTTACTCTACATATATTTCTAACGAGTTGTATTTTTGGTTTGGCAGTAGATGTGGGGGTGGGCGTGGGAGACTGCAGGTGGAACATCCTAAATCTAATAGTCTCTGAAAAGATATCAGCTATATCAGTCTATAAGGAAGAGAACTCACAGCATCTTAGAGTTGTTACCTCCCAAAATTATGATTAAAGGTATGAACAATGAAACATAGATACAGAGTGTTGTTTGGAGATAATTTAGTGGTATGAATCAAATTAACGAGAATGTCAATGCAATGATGTAACTGAGGGATTCATGAGGGAGTGTAGATGGTCTCTGGGCATGAATTAGTGAGAATCTCTAACAGTTTGTGGTTATCCTACTGTGAAGGCTCAAAAATTTTGTAGCTGAATCTACAGTGTTTCTCTTGGACCTTTTATTCACCAAATTTAGTTAGATGTAAACATATTAGATTGCACTAGATGATCTCAAAAGTTCCTTCCCATACTTTAGGGCATCTATAATGCCACTAATGTTGATTTTCCTTCAAATAGGGCTATTACTAATCTATTGAATTGTTTTCACTCCATCCATTTTCTTTTGTAAATCTTCCACAGAGGGTTCATTCCATGTGTTAGGGGACTTTCACTAGGTCTCTTGAAATTATGTGAATGTCAATGGAGGGTGCAGGCTGTCCATTGGTTATTACTCATCCTAATATTTACCTTTAGTTGTATCACTTGACCTAGATAATCCAGAAGACTTTTCCCAGTTCTAAACACTCTGATCTTTTGTTTGTATTTGTTATCTAGTATGCAAATGCACAGGTAGTATATCATAGTAACAACATATCTCCATCTTTCATGCAACATATAGACAAAATATGTCGATAGGTATGCACATGCATTCTAGACATGCACATTTCCATATGAGATGAATTTGTTGTGTATGCATAACAGGGAAAGAGGAGCTCACTAAAAAGAATGCCAGATTTGAATTCAGAGGACTTGAGTGGTTTAAATGTCTTTTCTGACCCGTGTGAGCTTCTATAAACCCTTTCTACCTCTCTTGACGTTAATTTCTTCAGCTGGAGAGGAACTGGACAAGTTATTTCTAAAGTATCTTCCAGTTCTAAATCTATAATCCTATATTCCTGTGACTAGCCCAAAGCCTTTCTCATCCACCATCTTTTTGACAATAAAGTTTTTCTACTATCCTATGTAAATGTTCAGTGATGATTTGCTACATTCTGATGGGGCCTACCATTTACTTCTCCATTGCCTTTTGGTGTTATTCAACTTATATTCTTTTTAATTTTTTTTAAATTTTTGCTTTTTGGTGGGGGAAGGCAGGGCAATTGGGGTTAAGTGACTTGCCCAAGGTCACATGGCTAGTAGGTGATAAATATCTGAGGCAGGATTTGAACTCAGGTCCTCCTGACTCCAGGGCTAGTGCTCTATTTACTGCACTATCTAGCAGCCCCCTCAACTTATATTCTTTGTAGAATTTGTTATTCCATCACTTATGGCCATATAAGTAAAATAATTGGAAAAAATATTCTTAAAATGCATAATTTCTAGTAGCTGCTTGGTCAAATTATTGTGATGTTTCCAAATGACAAACCTCTTTAGCTTGTGGCCTATTTCATAAAATCAAAGATCTAGAACTGGAAAGAACCTTATAGAGGTCATGTATGTAGATTCTACCTCCATTTTATAGATGAGAAAACTGAGTCTCAGGGAAAACAAAGCATTTGCTCATATTCACCTAGGCAGTCGCTATCAGAAATAGTTTGTGAACCCAGATCTCCTGACTCAAAAATCAGTGAGTTTTCCACAGTGCCATGCTTTCCTCTTATCATTAACAGTGTCTGTGTAAGAGGTATATACTGATGGATCAGCTTTAGAATTTTTCCATCCAACTATATATAATTCTGGAAAAAAGGAATTATTTTTCCACATTTCCTGATGTAAAGATAGCTTGACTGAAGGTTTTAGAGTCTTCACAGATCTCATCCCAGTGGTCTCTGATAGAATTGGCTAAATGTCATCTGAAAACCAAAATATCAGTTGAATTTCATAGACAGTTAGGCAGTGCAGTGGATAGAGTCCTGGGTTTGTAGTCAGGACGACTTGCATTCAAATCTCACTTCAGACACTTAGGAATTATGGAATTTGGGGCAACTCACTTAACTTCTCTTTACCTCGGTTTTCCCATCTGTGAAATGGAGATCATAATAACACCTACCTGCCAGCATTTTTGGAAGGATAAAGTGAGATAATATTTTTGAAATATTTAGTAGAGTATCTGGCACACAGTAGGCACTTACAAATGTTTGCTGAATCTAAATTTTATATAGCAATATTCTTTCTTCCATTTGGATTCTGTACTGGTCTTCCTCCATGACTGTGATATATCTATTTCTTGAGCATGTCCATGCTACCAGTTTTATGCTGGACTTGATATTAAAAATCAAAGGACCATTGAACAAAGTTATCTGAGGATTTGTTTCTAAAGGAATCTTGCATGATGTTGACCTTTGTATAAGGGATACTTTGAAGGATATCATTTAAGGTATTATTTTCCTCTGCCAAAGCAAATGCTTTGTTAATGTCAACAAACATTAGCAGAGTGGGACCTTGAATTCTCCTCACCTTTCAGTCAATACCACACACAGTCTACATACCTATGTCTTTTCTCATTTCTTGAACCTGAAGAATATTTTCCAACCTGTATTTTAACCACCAAACTCCTCTTTACCCACTTTTGTATTTTTCATAAAATATTAAATGGTATGTAAAAATATGTGTGTATGGGAATACTTATACATATGTCTAATCTAGCACAAGAGTACTTGATTGTTTTGTGTGTCATGAGTCCCTTTGGAAGCCTGGAAAAGTCTATGCACCCCTCTTCATAATAATTTTTATTATACATAATTTCTTAAATAGGATGGCAAAGGAAATAGATTATTTTAAATTCATTATCAAATTAAAAACATAATCCAAAGATGCCAGATAAAGAACTCATTATCTAGGGTACTGTTTGAGTGCATAAGCTGCACAAAATTTCCAAATGAATATGAAGTAGGAACTAGTAGATAATGAGATGGTCTCAGACAAGAAGTCATGGGCTTGAGTCCCAACTCAGTTATGTACTGAGTGCAGGACTCTGGGCAAGGTACTTTTCCTACTTTTGGAGGTGACTTTCTAAAATTATAAGTTTTAGAGGAGGTTCCAGTTTACACTGGTTAAGGGAGAGCTCTTTATCAATGAAATCATAGGTCCAAACCACATCTTTATCCTTATCATATACATTGCAAATAAACATGACAGTGTCTTATGAAATAATGTTTCTCATTGCTTTTGGAGGTACAAGAAAATCATATACTCTATTTACCTGTTAGTAATGGCTTAGGAGCCATTCTTTCTCTTGGCTGTGACTTTCTTTTTCTTTTTAAAAAAGGTATAGTGAGAATATCAAGATTAATATGATTCAGTTTCTTTAGTACCATGTCTTTTATTTGATCACCACACATCTTCATCATCACACATCTTTCTTTCTTTCTTAAACTCTGGCTCTAGTGCCTTATCCACTACATCAGGTTTCCTTTTCCACATTTTTCACAGTGGTTAAGTTAGTCTTCATAAATAGCCTCAGAACTATATCGTTCTAATGTCATTCTGTTCCCATTTGAGCATTCTGTGACCATTACTGCAGAGGCTTCAAGGCTCTGGAGGACATTATGTATTTTTCTTTGTTCCATTGGGTCATATGAACAGATAATTTTATCAACAAGTGGCCAACTTTCTAGTAATAAATCCCTGCAATTATGTATACTGGTCCTAGGAAAGTAGACAAACTCTATCACAGAATCTATACTTGGTGCTTTTCTAATATTATAGTTGATCTAGCCAAAACTCATACTCACTGGGAGAACTTAAAAATGCAGGGTCTAAGCATTGAAATTGATGTATATGGAAGAATGGACTTCAGTCATAACAAGGATTATTACAGAGACTGATTTCCCACCCTCCACCCCCTGCCACACATCGAGCTTTCAGGTATTCAATTCCCTTTCAGACTCACATCAAAGAGTTATCCACATTTTAGAAATGAGAAAACTGATGCTCTCAGAATTTACATGATTTGCCCATAATGACATAGCTAATAATGCTGGAGGCAGGATTTGAATCTGGATTAATGGTCAATAGTAAATAAACATGTATTAAATGCTGATTATGTGGTAGGCATTGTGCTAAGCACTGGGTCTTCCATCATGCCTCCTCATGCAGAACCTCATCCAATATTTGAATTCAAGTGCCTTCTATTTAGAAAGGCGTGAAATGATGCAGTTTGTTTCTCAAACATTCTTTTTTTTAAACAAATACTTTATTAACTTCCATTTTAAATCATTCAATTCAACCAGATTTTGAGTTACAATTACTTCCCCCCCCCGCCCTGTTTTTCCCCTACCCATCCTCCCAGAATAGCAGTACCAAAAGATATCACTTCCTGCAATCTGCTCTCTCCCATATCTTCTCCCATACCCCCTTTGACTTTTCCATTAGAGGAAGGTGAATCTTTGTGTCCCAATGCCTGCACATCTTATCTCCCAATTACAAGCAAAAGAGTATTAATAATAGTATTTATATATATTTGAAACATTTAATTTTAAGACCTTGAATTTCAGATCCATTCCCTTCCTCCCTTGTCACCCATTCCCTTTGGGAAGATAAATAATTCAGTATATGTTGTACATGTCTAGCTATGTAAAACATTACCATAGGAGATATATTGTACAAGGCTGCTTATAATTCCTTCCCACTCATCCCACGCCCCACCTGTTCCATTTCCTACTTGATCATGTCCCTCTTCTATAGTGGGTACTTCCAACCTCCCCTCCCCCCAAGTATGCCCTCCCATCCATCATCCCTCCTCTCATCCCCCTTCCCCCTATTCTGCTGCAGGTTGAGATATCCCATTTAGTATGTATGTCATTCTCTCCCTGAGAGAATTCAATGAGAATGTGGTTTTGCCTTTTTTCCTTCCTATTCTTCCCCCACTTGTAGCCACTTCCCCTTGCTTCTTCCACATGAGATAGTTTACCCTACCCTGTCTCTCCACATGTCCTCTTGCCACTTTCCACTCTCACCTCATAATTTCACCCCTTGAGTATCCTCCCTTCCCAAGATTCTCAACCTATGCCCTCTATCCATATATAACTGTAAACATATATACATACATTCACATATATATTCATATGACCATACACCCTTCTTCCATTATTTTTGTACTGAGAAAGGTTTCATCAGTCATAGTTATTGTTTTTTCCATATAGGAATGTAAATAGGTCAAATTTGATAAGTTCCTTTTGATTTCTTTTCCTTGATTATCTCCTCAGGCAGCTCTTGATTCTTGTGTCTGAATGTCAAATTTTCTATTCAACTCTGGTTTTTTCCTCAAGAATGCTTGAAAGTCCTCTATTCCACTGAATGACCATATTTTCCCCTGAAACAAAATACTCAGTTTTGCTGGGTAGGTGACTCTTGGGTTCAGTCCCAGCTCTTTTGCCCTCTGGAATATCGTATTCCATGCCCTTCTATCCCTCAGTGTAGAAGTTGCCATGTCCTGTGCTATTCTGATTGTGTTTCCACAACATTGAAATTGTTTCTTCCTGGCTGCTTGTATTATTTTCTCCTTGATCTGGGGATTATGGAACCTGGCTATAATATCCCTGGGAGTTTTCTTTTTGGGATCTTTTTCAGGAGGTGATCTGTGGATTCTTTCAAGCTCTATTTTGCCCTCTAGATCTAAAACATCAGGGCAATCTTCCTTAAGAATTTCTTGAATGATGATTTCTAGGTTCTTTCTTTGATCATGGATTTCAGGTAGTCCAATAATTTTTAAATTGTCTCTCCTGGATCTATTTTCCAGGTCAGTGGTTTTTCCCATGAGATGTTTCACATTGCTTTCTAATCTTTCATTTGTTTGGATCTGCTTAACAGCATCTTGATTTCTCATAAAGTCATTAGCTTCCATTTGCTCCAGTCTAACTCTGAAGGAATGAATCTCCTCAGTGAACTTTTGAGGTTCTTTTTCCATCTGGCAAATTCTTCTCATTGCCCTTTTGGGCCTCCTTTGCCATTTGAGTTGGTCTATTTTTAACGTGTTGTTTTCCTTAGTCAGACTGTTGACCCACATTTCATACTTTTCTTGCATCCTTCTCATTTCTCTTTCCAATTTTTCCTCCACTTCTCTTATTTGATTTTTAATGTCCTTCTTAAGGTCCTCTATGTCCTGTAACCTGCTCATGTTTTCCTTTGGGGCTTTTGGAGCAGGATTTCTGACCTTACAGTCCTTTTCCCGCTCTATGCCCCCAAAATAGGAGTCTAGGGTTTCATTTTTCTGTTTAATTTATTTCCTTTGCCTTGGCATGTTGCCACTTAATTACTTGACTTTTAGGGCTTGTTGCCACAGTAGGGCTCTGCCACCAGACAGGGGAACTTTCGTCCCGAATGTGTGGGGGGACAACTTCTGTTTCTGGCAAGCTGGAAACCCACCCACCACCTCCACCCCAGATCACAATCCAGATCCAGGGAGGTTAAAGGAAGAGCGATTACCCCCCAAAACAGATCGTTGGATCTCCCTACAGTTTGCAGGCCAGCAGCTGGAGCTGCCACTGAAAATTACTAAATGGTGTGTCTCTTCAGAGGCTTCTAGCCCCCAGGGGAGGAAGCCGGCGCATTCTCCAAATACTGGTCCCAAAGTTGATAGGGCATTAACCACTTACTTTTTCCTAGGCATGTTTTTGTTGATAATTCTGGAATTGCCACAGCTGCTGGTATTCTGGGGACCCTCCAGCCAGCTGCTGGCCTGGCCACCCTGGGGCTAAAAATGCGACTCAGGCGGACCTGTGTGCAGCTCCCCATGCACCAGGCTCTGTGCTGCTGGCTCCCAGACTGCTGTGCTGGTCCTTCCTGCAGGGCTGCTGGGCTGTCCTCAGTGGGAGGTTAGCTTCTCTGTTTTGTTCTGTGGGTGCTGGGGCTCCAGAAGTTGTTCAGGGTCCCCTTTTACATAGTTTGGAGGTGATCTGGGGGGAGAGTGGCTTGGACGCGCTGTTTCTACTTTGCCATCTTGGCTCTGCCCCCTAAAACATTCTTTATTAATTGGTTCATATTCTTATCTTTTGAAATTGTCTAAAATCTAAGCTTTTGTTTCTGTAAACAGTGTATGTGGAATCACTCATTTCCTGGCAATGCCAAATAAATTGGGCATTACTACATTAAATTTCAGTTAACTCAGTAAATGTTTATTAAGTAACTACTATGTCTAATGCATGTGTGGTGCTAGGTCCTACACTGGAAAATATTTTTCAAATCTCTTTCCTTTCACTCTCATCCTTTTTATTTAATCTCAATATATTTACTAAAATCTTGTATTACTCTAATTTATTAGTCTTTCCTATATTGGTTGAGAATTGTTGAGAATGAGGGCAAAAGGACCCAGCTTTTGATCCAAATACCAAAGTCCTATCATGGATTTTCACTGAATCTAACATAAGCTCCTTAAGAGCCAGCTTATTCCATTAAAATAAACAAACAAGCAAACAAACAAGAACAATGAAGAAAACATTTTTTTTTATCCCCAGAACCAAGAACATAGTATATAATAAGGAGCAGGTACTTAAGAAACATTTGTTGATAGATTGATTTTTAGTATATAGAATATCAAGACAGGCAAGGACCATCTCATTCAAATGAAGAAATCAAGTAGGCACCCTGGTATAAAGAACATTGGAGTTATAGTCAGAAAACATGGGTTCAAATCCTAGCTTTGTTCTTTCCTATTTATCTGACTCAGTCTAGTCACTTTAGCTTTCTAGATCTCAGTTTCCCCATCTCTCAAATGAGGGGATAGGATTTTCAGTTATAAAAACTATGAACTTATGAGTATAGAGAAGTGAAATTGATGTTGTTTTTCAGTCATTCAGTCATGTCTTACTCTGTGTCCCATTTGAGATTTTCCTTGGCAAATATACCAGAGTGGTTTGCCATTTCCACAGGCTTAAGTGACTTGTCCAGGGTCATATAGCTTCTAAGTGTCTGAGGCCAGATTTGAACTCACAAAGATGAGTCTTCCTAACTTCAAGCCCAGCAGTTCATTCACTGAGCCACCTAGCTATCCATGAAGTAAAATTACTCTTCCAAAATCACATTTTTATTAGGAAGTGTTTGAGACACACAAGGCCAAATAAATGTATCTAAAGAAAGATAGTTATCTGGAAATTTCAAAATTTGTTAATTCCAAAATTTCCTGTTTTCAAGAGGTGACATTTTATGATCTGGCCAAATTTTATGATAGATGCTGAGTGGGAAAAGAAGATTTCCACATGCAAGTAGAAAGGAATAAGTATAGCAAATTAATCAGATTAAAATATTTAATCTATATTCTCCTTTATAATAATACTTTCCTTCACCCAGATCTAATTCTACTTTCACAATCTTTGTTTTCCCATGACTTTCTCCACCCACCCCACATGAATTTCTGGCTATCTTTACAGAAACAGCAATATTTACAGTTTTCTACTTCTCAAAATAACTACTTTAACAAGTAGTTTCTTACTTCTCCAGTCTTCATTGACCTTTCAGTCCTCTGACCTATGGCACTTAATGTTTATACCACAGAATTAGCATTTAATTATATCTGATCTTGTATTTTTCATTAATTTTTTCATAAGTGTTCATCTTGATTATTCAATCAAGGTCCCAAAGGGCAAGAACTGTGCCCTAAACCTCTTTGGTATGATCCATAGTGCTTGTCACCTTCCTTCCTGTGCTGGATAATTTTGAACTGATAAATGAATAGTCAGATGTCTGCCATCAATATGACAAAGTTTTTAATTATTGTCAAAGTGTTTCTTCTTTTCATCTAGATGCCTGATGATTTTATAAAGTCCTAAACACAGCCCTTAAAGACCTTTGAAAAAAGCCCAGAAAATGGACCATTGAATTTTGATAGTGTGAAAGGTTAACCTGAGAATGGTTTGCACATTTAATTTGAATGTTCTAATTCATTTTATAGAAATATTTTCTTTTTACATCACCTTCCACTTCTGAATATACCCATCACCCCATTCCCTTCTACATTCTCAGTAAGCTATCTCTACCAGGAGAATAATAAAAAAAAAAAGTTAAAAGAAACAAAAAAACAGTTCAGTCAAACTAACCAATCAAGTCTGGCAGTTTATGCAATGTTCCATATCTACAGAGACTCACCTCTTCAAAGAAGGAAGAGAGGTTCATCTTTCTTATTCTGTCTTCAGGGAAAAGCTTGTCATTATAATTTCACAGTGCTGAGTTTCCTTTGTTGTTGTAATGGTTATTGGTTTTTTTTTTTATTTACATTGTTGCTATGTGTATTTTCACTGGTTCCCCTTACATTATTTAACATGAATTCATCTAACTTTTCCCATACTTCTCTGAATTCTTTACACATCATTATTTTCTATGACACAGTAAGATCTCATTATATTCTCACACCATGATATTTTAGCCATTTCCTGTTCAGGGAGTTCCTAGTGATATAGGATCATAGATACAGAACAAGAAGGGCCCTCAGAGTCCATTTAGTCTCACCTCTTTTTACAGTTGAGTAAACTGAGTTCATGAATGTGTTTTGTCCAAGGTCATGCATCTAATACATATCAGAAAAAGAATATGAATCTGGGTCCTCTAAAACTCTTTCATTTTTATCATGCTGCCACTCTACTTGGATTCCAGTTCTTTTCCATGACAAAAAAGGACTTCAATGAATACTTTGGTGGATATGACATACTTGGGATATATACCCCACACTATTATATTATTTTTTTCAATACTTTCCTCTCCATTCCCCTACTCAGTGAATCATTTTTTGTAATGAATTTAAAAAGAAATAGAAAAAAGTTTGTTTCAGTGAAAATAACTTATAGGTGGAGCCAAGATGGCGGAGTAGAAACAGCTCATCCAAGCCACTCTGCCCCCAGATTCCCCCCCAACGATGTAAAAGGGGACTCTGAACAACTTCTGGAGCCCCAGCACCCACAGAACGACACAAAGAAGCTAAACTCCCGCTGAAGACAGCCCAGCAGCCCTGCAGGAAGGACCAGCACAGTGGTCTGGGACCTGGCAGTGTGCAGCGCGCAGAGCGCAGGAGCCGAGCCGAGCCCAGCCCAGGTCCGCATGAGCTGAGGTTTTAGCCCCAGGGCGGCAGGGCCAGCAGCAGGAACCCCAGAACACCAGGAGCTGTGGCAACTCCAGAATTATCAACATAGACATGCCTAGGACAAAATAAGAGGTTAGTGTCCTATGGACTTTGGGACTGGTATTAGGGAATGCGTCGGCTCCCTCCCCTGGGGGCTAGAAGCCGCTGAAGACAAACGCCATTTTGTAGTTTTCAGAGGCAGCTCCCGCTCCCAGCCTGCAAATTTGTAGGGAGATCCAGCGATCAGTCTTGGGGGGTAATCGCTCTTGCTTTAACCTCCCTGGATCTGGATTGTGATCTAGGGTGGAAGTCGTGGGTGGGTTTACAGCTTGCCAGAAACGGAAGTTGCCCCCCACACGTTCGGGACGAAAATTCCTCTATCTGGCCTTAAAGCCATAGTGTGGCAACAAGCCCAAAAGTCAAGCAATTAAGTGGCAACATGCCAAGGCAAAGGAAACAGAAAAATGCAACCCTAGACTCCTATTTTGGGGGCATAGAGCGGGAAAAGGACTGTGAGGTCAGAAGTCCTGTTCCAAAAGCCCCAGGGGAAAACATGAGCGGGTTGCAGGCCATAGAGGACCTTAAGAAGGACTTTAAAAATCAAATAAGAGAAGTGGAGGAAAAATTGGAAAGAGAAATGAGAAGGTTGCAGGAAAAGTATGAAATGAGGGTCAACAGCCTGACTGAGGAAAACAACACCTTAAAAAATAGACTAACTCAAATGGCAAAGGAGGCCCAAAAGGGCAATGAGGAGAAGAATGCCTTAAAAAGTCGAATTTGCCAGATGGAAAAAGAATCTCAAAAGTTCACTGAGGAGATTCATTCCTTCAGAGTTAGACTGGAGCAAATGGAAGCTAATGACTTTATGAGAAATCAAGATGCTGTTAAGCAGATCCAAACAAATGAAAGATTAGAAGGCAATGTGAAATATCTCATGGGAAAAACCACTGACCTGGAAAATAGATCCAGGAGAGACAATTTAAAAATTATTGGACTACCTGAAAGCCATGATCAAAGAAAGAACCTAGAAATCACCCTTCAAGAAATTCTCAAGGAAAATTGCCCTGATGTTTTAGATCCAGAGGGCAAAATAGAGGTTGAAAGAATCCACAGATCACCTCCTGAAAAAGATCCCAAAAAGAAAACTCCCAGGAATATTATAGCCAGATTCCAGAATCCCCAGATCAAGGAGAAAATACTCCAAGCAGCCAGGAAGGAACAAATTTCAATATTGTGGAAACACAATCCGAATAGCCCAGGACCTGGCGGCTTCTACACTGAGGGATCGAAGGGCATGGAATATGATATTCCAGAGGCAAAAGAACTGGGAATGAACCCACGGGTAACCTACCCAGAAAAACTGAGTGTTTTGTTTCAGGGGAAAATATGGTCATTCAGTGGAATAGAGGACTTTCAAGCATTCTTCAGGAAAAAAAAGCAGAATTGAATAGAAAATTTGACTTCCAGACACAAGAAGGAAGAGATGCCTGAGAAGGTAATCAGGGAAAAGAAATCAAAAGGAACTTATCAAAGTTGAACTATTTACATTCCTATATGGAAAAGCAATAACTGTGACTGATGATATCGTTCTCACTATGAAAATAATGGAAGAAGGGGGTGTGATCATATGAATACATATGTGAATGTGTGTGTATATGGTTACAGTTATATATGGATAGAGGGCATAAGTTGAATTTGTTGGGAAGGGATAATACTCAAGGGATGAAATTATGAGGTGAGTGAGGAAAGTGGCAAGAGGAGATGGGGAGAGACAGGGTAGTGTAAACTATCCCATGCAGAAGAAGCAAGGGGAAGTGGTTGCAAAAGAGGGGGAGAATAAGGAAGGCTAAAAAGGCAAAACCACATTCACATTGAGTTTGGTTCAGGGAGAAAATGACATACATACTAAATGGGATATCTCAACCTGCAGCAGGATAGGGGGAAGGGGGATGGGAGGAGGGATGATGGATGGGAGGGCATCCTTGGGGTGAGGGGAGGTTGGAAGTACCCACTATAAAAGAGGGACAGGATCATGTAGGGAATGGACCAGGTGGGGGGTGGGATGAGTGGGAGGGAATTATAAGCAGCCTTGTACAATATATCTACTATGATAATGTTTTGCATAGCTAGACATGTACAATATATACTGAATTACTTATCTCCCAAGAGGGAATGGGTGACAAGGGAGGAAGGAAATGGACCTGAAATTTGAGGTCGTAACATTAAATGTTTCAAATATATATAAATACTATTGTTAATACTCTTTTGCTTGTAATAGGGAGATAAGATGTGCAGGCATTGGGATGCAAAGCCTCACCTTCCTCTAATGGAAAAGTCGATGGGGGTATGGGAGAAGGTATGGGAGAAAGTAGATTGGAGGAAATGATATCTTGTGGGATTACTATTCTGGGAGGTTGGGTAGGGGAATAATGGAGGGAAAATGATTGTAACTCAAAATCTGGTGGAAACGAATGATGTAAAAGAGAAGTTAATAAAGCATTTGTTTAAAAAAAAAAGAAAATAACTTATATATCCCTTTTTTCTAATAGTGCATGAAATATTCTATACCTTTAGTATACCACTACTGCAATGAAAGGAGTGAGGTGAATTTTATCAACTCTCTTTGGGACTAAACTTTGTCATTATTATAGTAGAATTTTCCACTTTGTTTTTCTTTTTCTTTTTTTTGCCTTTTTTTGGAGGGCAGTTGGAGTTAAGTAACTTGCCCAAGGTCACACGGCTAGGTTTTTTTTGTTTTTGTGTGCATTCATGTCTGAGGCCGGATCCGAACTCAGGTCCTTCTGACTCCAGGGCCGGCGCTCTACTCACTGCGCCACCTAGCCGCCCCGTTTTTCTTTTTCTTTATTTCATTTTACATAATTTGA
Organism: Gymnobelideus leadbeateri; assembly: GCA_011680675.1. NCBI lineage: Eukaryota > Metazoa > Chordata > Mammalia > Diprotodontia > Petauridae > Gymnobelideus > Gymnobelideus leadbeateri. The sequence goes on along the minus strand of WOXC01009817.1, from coordinate 237,244 downwards.
AGAATTAAAACCTGCCTTGAGAAATTGAAGTAAGTAAACTTTTTCACTCATTTATTCATTAAATGAACACACTTATCTAGTGTCTTTTCTATCCAGAGTCCTTCATTGAAGCCTATGGAAAATGGGAAGAAGAGTAACGACACAACTTTTACCTTCAACAAACTTATAAACCAAATGGTGAAAATGCAAAGAATGTCATAAAAGTACAATTAGAAGTTCCAGTGCCCTGGTAGTTTGGGGGAATGAGAGGAAGACAGAGACAGACACAGACAGAAAGGGAGACAGAGAGAGATGAAGACACAGAGAGAAAGGGAATGAGAGAGAGAGAGAGAGAGAGAGAGAGAGAGAGAGAGAGAGAGAGAGAAAGAAACTCTTTCTTAGCTGTGTATTGGATGAATGGGGAGGAAGCATGGAAGTATCTATGGAGGATGCAGTAATGTATTGGAGGTGAGTCTCAAAGAATGAGAAAGAATTAGTCAAGTGGAGCTGAAAGTAAAAGGAATTATGTAAACAAAGCTGCCTTCTTTGTGTCTCACCCCTCTCCCCCTCTCCCCTCCCTCCCCCCCACCATACTCTAATCTCCTTTTTCTCCCAAATTTTTTCTACCTCCCACCACCCCCCTCCCCATATAAAATCTCACAACTTAGGAGCTTTTTCTTTGCATACTTGAGTTGCATATGATGAGAAGCATACAAAACATTTCCATTTCATGAAATGCAATCCATCAACACACACTTCTTATGTGTTGTGCAGAAATGAATCCATTTCAGCTGGGAAGGAAGATAAATCAATTTAAGTGGAAGATTTTTGACAGTTTAATTCAAATTAAGTCTACTTTGTTCAATTAAGGGTAGGTTCAGGAGGGGGAGTGGGTTGAGGGAGTGTTGAGGGAGCATAAAAAGAATAGGGTCTGTTAGAAGTAAAGGAAGGTATTTGCTCACATTAAACTTTTCTGGGGAGGAAGTTTCATTAAATAGCGACATCATAACAAGTTGCTAATTTATATACCTTCCACAAATGGTGAATTATTCACTTGATTTTATCGTTCTCTCCCTTGGCTTTTGATTGACTTCTGACAGACCTGAGAAATTGGAGGGGAAGGTATTGCAGGAGCTTATTTCCTCTTTTTGGCATTTGATACACATAGCAGACCATTTAAAATTATCATTTAACAAATGATCCACTTTAAATGGTAGGTCTCCATCTTCATTATTAAATGAATGTTTTGAACCTCCTTATACCCAGTGGCTTTGCTTAAGCATATAATAACATGCATTTCCCTAGGATTTTTCTTTTTACTCTTTCTTTATTTTCTCAGTCCAACCCATATATAACTCTACCACTTGCATCTAGAGGTAGGTATCTCAGAATTGTGGAGTTCAAAATAATGTGTTTACTTTGAACTTGACCCATCCATGGTTTTGTCAGTATAGGCACTCCATTCTTAAATGTGACTGTGTCACAGTAAACGATTTCCTGACGTTCTATGTTCCATCCCCTGTGGGTGAAAATTCTAGAAATGAGCCTCTGAACTAAGATAGGATAGTCTTCAGATGACAGACATTTATTCTGCTACTGTACCCAGTCTTGTGGTCCCTCTAGCTTGGTCTGATCAATGAGAGCTTCCTTCTAGATATTAGCTTCAGTTTTATATAATAATGAGATGTAATAATGGGAATTTAGTATTACAGAACAAAACTGAACTTGAAAATGGGTTCCATGTGTTTGACTGAGGCAATGTGGGGTAGCAACAAGAAAATGTGTTCAAATCTGCCTTAGATACTTAATGGTTGTGCCATTCTGACAAGGCATTTATCTACTCTGAGCCTCAGTTCTTCCTTTTGTAAAATAAGAAGATTGAACTCAATGACCTCTAAAGTAACATCCATCTTTAAATCTATGGTCCTTTGATCTCTCCTTCTGCCACTTAGGAGCTGAGTGAACATGCTAAGTTTTCTTATGCTAAGTGGGAATACCATGTTAAGGTCTTACCTTACCTCCTAGGCAACTAGATGGGACAGTGGATAGAGTGCAGGACATGGAATCAGGAAGACCTGAATTCAAATTCAGTTTTAGACACTTCCTAGCTTTGAGACCATGGGCAAGTTACTGAATCTCTCTCTGCCTTACTTTCTTCAACTTTAAAATGAGGATTATAATAATGAGATAATATTTGTAAAATGTTTAAAATGTTTTATGAATGTTATTATTATTGTTGTTGATGTAACAACCTTCATAACTTATTTTTGGAGAAATGTTTCTTAAGTTATTGAAGGGATGAATAGCCCAAACAATATTATCTAACAAGGAATACTACATTTGTCATTTGAAAAAAACCCTGGCCTAGAATAATACCTGGTACATAGTATGTGTATAGTGAATTCTTATTTATTGATTGATTCTGAGAGGCTCATCACCATGTGAACCATACAGTGATAGATTTCTTGGTCACAGTAAGCCATAGATCTGTTGCAATCTGCTTCAGTGAGAAGTGAATGCTGAAACAGGAAATCACAGGTACATGAAGTAAAATGGGGATAAATAGTATATTATGTACTTACCTTACAAGGCCATTTTAAGGAAAGCACTTTATAAATTGTAAAGCACTTAGATGATTATGAATTATTATCATTATACAGCTTTTGGAACTATCTAGTGTTGATAATTCTTAAATATCCAGAGATCCACTGTTTTAAGTCCTAGAAATCATATAGAAGCTGCAACTATTTATCATTAGGTTGCCATCCTGACAGTCTAGGACTGGGTTTCTTAAAGTTTTTTTCAACTTGCAACCTCCATATGGGGTCATGATGCACAGTTTAAGGAAAGCTAGTCTAGGAGATCCTTTGAGGATACCAAAGGACAGACAGGAAAAATTAATTAATCCAGGCTGGGCTCACAGCGCAATAATCATAGATTTAGCCTGGAAGAATTTAGAGTGAGAAAACCTGGGTTTTACACTTTGTTGTCTAATCATGGACAAGTCACTTAACCTTTTATTGGCACCAATTTTTCCATCTACAAAATGTGCAGGCTGGGTTACCAGACCTCTAAGAACTCTTTCAGATCTAAAATTCTGTGATCTGATCATTTGGGAATTGGGAAACACATCTGAGCTAGGACCAGATACAAACAGAATCTGATAGAGTTACCATGATGGCTTCTCTGGACTCTGATTCTTATTGTGTCACAGTGACTAAGCACTTGAAGTTTCTGGGACAAAATTAAGGCATTACTCTCCTAACTTCGCGGAGTTAGAACAAGTACCACCAACTATTTTGGGAACCAGGAACTAGATCTCAAGTCTGGGACTATATTTAAATTTGAAGTAGGCAGGGAGAACAGAAGCTGTACATCAAACTTGCCATTTCATCTTCTATCACCGTCATCATGATGTGAAAAGGAAGGCAATCAAAGGCTAAATGGCTTGACCAGGATCACACAACTAGTAAATATCTGAGGCTTCTTTTGAATTCTGGTCTTCCCAACTCTCAGTCCAGTGTTCTATCCATTGTGCCACCAAGTTGCCTCCAACATCTCTTCTCAAGAAAGACTCTGAGAAATCTAGACTACCATACTGCTAATGACATTGTATTTATATTTTTTTCAGAGCACTTTGAAATCATTGCTCAGTGCAGTAGGAAAAAAGTAGTGGAATGTGAGTCAGGGGACTTGGATTCCAGTCTTTTTTTTTTTTTTTTTTGCTTTTTGGAGGGCAATTGGGGTTAAGTAACTTGCCCAAGGTCTCACAGCTAGGTTTTTTTGTTTATGTGTGTTAAGTGTCTGAGGCTGGATCTGAACTCAGGTCCTTCTGACTCCAGGGCCAGCACTCTACTCACTGCGCCACCTAGCCACCCCGTGGACTCTAGTCTTTATTCTGTTATTCTCACCAGCAGAGTAACCTTGAAAAGTTAGTTTTGCCTCTCCTGTTCTAAACTTTTTCATCAACAGAATGTAGATAATAATAGCTTATCTGCTGAAAGGCCAAGGAATTAGGAACATTATTTTCTCAACTAGGTGAAGAATTGATCAGAGGGCAAATACTGAAAAGTAAGGAAGTAAGGGCACATTGTTGTAAGTTAGGACATGGGGACAAAGAGTAGTGACATCACACAATGGATTGGTGATAGATGATAGATCTAGGATTCTGACTAAGTCATTTTGGGGTGCCATAAGACTGTGGTCCCATTGTTCCTGTGTATGTAATAAGTAAGCATCAGCTACATCATTTTAGAGAGCTGTATTGCTTGGACGCAAATTGGGTAAAGATTTAATTAAAACATAATAGAGAGAAACTGTGAGGGGAAAATGGAATATATAACCAATGCTATATAAAAACATGGGGGGGTGTATAAAGATCAAGGAGAAGGGAGAGTGCTTAACCTGTTTTCCATGCAATTGCCAACATGATGTTGAGAATCCAACAGACTGGGCTCTATGTCATAAAGACTGGAGCTCCTGGGAATTTGACAGTATCTCATACCCCAAAATGATCATAGTCAATGTTAAGGGATTTTGTGAGCCTAAGTGAGATTCTAAATGACTTTGCACTATATAAATACCAGTTATTATTATTGTGGTTTTTACTGTTCTGAAGCTCTAAAATTTGTCTAGAGTCATATTTTATAGGTATTTTAGGTTGTTGTTGGGGGAGCTCATGGAATTTCCTGCTTCTATGCTGCCATCTTGGCTCTATCCCCTTAATTAACACTTTCTAAAGTCTTGAGAATCTATAAATCAATAAACCAAGTCCTGATTTTTAGGGATTTCTTACACTGAAATTTTAATAAACATATCTGGAAAACTGGTTAGAACTGATTCGAGAAAACCCCTGTCACTGTCATTTTGCACTATTCCTCATTCTGCACTTTTCATTTTAGACAAATTGTCCTATTAACTGCTCCCTGAACTCATCCTTCAGTGGCTCACCTCCATATGTTTGGGCAATACTGGGAACTATGTCTGAAATGTAAGATCTTCTCATATCTGCCTGGTTATAGCCTTCTATTCCTTCAAAGTTTGGTTAATTAAAAAATTCATCAAATGTATATTAATCATCTACAATGTGCAAAGCAATTTATTAGAGATGAGGTGGGGTTAAAAAAATAAAAATAATCAATCTTGGCCCTTTTAAGAGGTTGCATTTTACTGAGGGATACAAAATATTCATCAATTAAGTAAATAAAAAGTAAACTAGTGGCTATGTCAGTGTATAAAATACTTATTATTCCAATTAATTAATATAACTATTATTACATATCCAAAAGACCACTATTTATACTGTAACCATGGAGTTTTTAATCTAGTTTAGCAGAGAGGTTGAGGAAGGGAGTCTTAACAATAATGATACTAGTTAGCATTTATTTTGCATCTATTTTGCATCTATTTTGTTCCAAGCACTGTGGGACACTGTGTGTGTTTTTCAAATACTATTGTCTGTCTCATTTAATCATTATAATAACCATGTGACATCAGTGATAATCTTACCTATATTTCATAGATGAGGAAACTCAAGCAAACAGAAGTTAAGTGACTTACCTGAAGTTACATAGCTATTAAGAATCTAACTCAGAGGGGCAGCTAGGTGGTGCAGTGAGTAAGAGTGACAGGCCCAGAGTTGGAGGCCCCAGGATTGGTTCCAGCCTCAGTACTTAGCACCCACACATAAATAAATAGCAGTGTAACCTTTGAAATGGACACTCGGGCAGAATCACCAGGCCAAGACCATCTGTAATCGAATTCAGGAAGCATTTATTAGCTGGCCAGCGGCAGTCCTAGGGACAAAGTCCCAGGAGCTGCACTGAACCCCAGTAGACACACAGTTTAAATAGTCCAAAAGCTACCATCTTATCAGGGGCAGGCTGGTCGGGCAGGATATGGGGCGGGGGCACTCTTAGATAACGCAGGTTGTTCAATGACTGAAGGGAGGATTTTTGGGTTTACAAGGCTTACTACTTTAGCTGGATGAGATAAGAGTGGGCTGGGGCACACTGGGTTAAAGATGTTTGATAACCTAGAGGAATGGAGGATTCTTGGGTTTAGCCAGATGAGATAAGAGTGGGCTGGGGCACATTGGGTTAAAGATGTTCGATAACCTAGCAGAATGGAGGATTCTTGGGTTTGGTCTGATAAGAGTGGGCTGGGGCACACTGGGTTAAAGATGTTCGATAACCTAGCAGAATGGGGGATCTCTGGGTTTACAAGAATTTAGGATACAAAGATGGGCCCCTCATAAGCCAGTGAAATGTCAAGGCTTACTACTTCAACCTTGAGCAAGTTACTTAACCCCAATTGCTTAAAAAAAAAAAAAAGAAGAGTCTAACTCAGGTCTTCCAAACTCCAGTGCCAGCACCACACCTACTAAGCCACTTCACTGACCCTTTTTATAAAACAATACAAGTAAGTTCTAAAGGTAAGAGGGCACTATCAATTACAGGGGTGTAGTGGCAACCACACTAGCAAACCCAGGATGGCTGCTAGAACAGGAACAGATCTGCTTTAATCAGAAGTCAACAAGGAGTCAACAATCTTTTTAAATTATATTCATTAGTTCAGAGGAAAAGTCAGCACCCTGAACTTCCAAGAAAATTCAACCCATTTTAGAAACAGATGGCATCACAAACCTCCTGAATCAGTACTTAATTAGAAATTAACAAATGATACTCAAACCTTCCTATAAGCAAGCCTCCTCCAAGCAGGCATCCATTAATGGGCTATGTGTGAGGCCTATTAATGGGAAGGGAAGATCTTATATTCCATTAACATTACAAGGGGCAAAGAAAAACCTCTAGTGGCAAATAGCACCTCATTTATGTCCTAGAGGCAACTATGGAGTCTAAGGGGTGAGTATTTCAATAGAATATCCACTGTGCAAAATGTGCAGAGATGGGATATGAAATGTCATGCAGGAGGTATGACTAGTAATCCAGTTTGACCAGATCAGAAAAGAAATAAGGGAAATAATAAGAAATAAATTTAGCAGAGTGGATGATATCCAGATTGTGGAGGATCTTAAAAATAATATTGAGAAAATATATTTTTCTCTTTTCTTTTTTTATTAAAAAATATCTTTTAATTTTCAACATTCACTTCCATAAGTTTTAAGTTTTCTCCCCTTCCCTTCCCTCTCCCTCCCCATAACAGCATGCAATATGATATGGCTCTACATATACATTCCTATTAAACATATTTTCACATTAGTCATATTGCATAGAAGAATTATAATGAATGGGAAAGACCATGAGAAAGAAAAAAAAAGGCAAAAAGACCATAGTCTACTTAGATTTGCATTCTGACTCCATAGTTCTTTCTCTAAATGTGGATGGCATTTACTATCATGAGTCCTTTCTAATTGTTTTAGGTCCTTGCATTGCTGAGAAGGGCTAAGTGTATCAAAATCAGTCATTGCAGACTGTGGCAATTTCTGTGTACAATGTTTTCCCAGTTCTGCTCACTTCACTCAGCATCAGTTCACATAAGTCTTTCCAGGATTTTCAGAAGTCTGCCTGTTCATCATTTCTTATAGCACAATAGTATTCCATTACATTCATATACCACAAATTGTTCAGTCATTCCCCAACTGATAGGCATCCCCTCAATTTCCAGTTCTTGGATACCACAAAAAGAACCGCTATAAGTATTTTTGTACACATGGGTCCTTTTCCCCCATTCTTATGATCTCTTTGAAATACAGCCTTTCAAGTGGTATGGCTGGGTCAAAGGGTATACACATTTTATAGCTGTTTTGGCATAGTTCCAAATTGCTGTCCAGAATGGTTAGATCAGCTCAAAAGCTCCACCAACAATCAATCTGTGCCCCAACTTTCCCACATCCTCTCCAACATTTATCATTTTCCTGTTTTGTCATGTTATTCAATTTGAGAGGTGTGATGTGGTACTTCAGTTGTTTTGATTTGTCTCTCTCTCTCTCTAATCAGTAGTGATTTAGAACATTTTTTTCATATGACTATGAATAGCTTTAATTTCTTCCTCTGAAAATTCCCTGTTTATACCCTTGGACCATTTATCCATTGGGGAATGACTTGTTTTCTTGTAAATTTGACTGAGATGCCTATATATTTTAGAAATGAGGACTTTATTAGAGATACTAGTTATAAATATTTTTGCTAGTTTTCTGCTTCCCTTCTAATCTTGCTTGCACTGATTTTGTTTGTTCAAAAATATTTATATTTGATGTAATAAAAAATATTTGTTCTGCACCTCATAATGTTTTTTATTTCTTGCTTGGTCATAAATTCCTGCATTCTCCATAAATATGATAGATAAATTATTTCTTGATTCCTTAATTTGTTAGTAGTATACAGCCTTTATACCAAAATTGAGTACCCATTTGAATGAGAAAATATTTTCTAAGAATTGCTCAAGCCTTCATGGAGCCTTTACTGATATTCTGTGACTGAAAATATTCTCTCCCTTGTATCATATATTCTTTTATGTTTTGATTTAGTATTTTATTTTCTCCAGTTACTGGTAAAAATAATTTTTAGGGGTGGCTAGGTAGTGCAGTGAATAGAGCACCAGCTCTGGAGTCAGGAGGACCTGAGTTCAAATATGGCCTCAGACACTTACACACACACACACACACACACACACACAAACACACACAAAGTAGCCATGTGACCTTGGGCAAATCACTTAACCCCAATTGCCAGACTTCTCCCTCCAAAAAGCAATTTTTTTAAGTAATAATTTTTAACACTTGTTTTTAAAACTTTGAATTCTAAATTCTCTCCCTTCTTCCCTTCCCACCTTACCCTCATTGAGAAGGCAAGCAATTTGATATAGATTATATATGTGTAATCATGCAAGATATTTCCATAATTGTCATGTGTAGCAGCAAGCACCCCAACATTCCCAGGGTGGCTGCCAACACCCTGCTTTTCAAAAGAAAAGCAACTCAAAATCAGTTAAGAAGCTCACTTTAATCAATCAAACATATATTACCTAGTTCAGGGGGGAAAGGTCAGCGCCCTGAACTTCAGAGTATACAGAAAGATCAAACAGACAGGCTTCCAAACTGTTCAACCATTATCAATACCAAAATCACATTTACCAGAGAGGGAAGCATCAACATCTGGGTTTTCAAAGCCTGGGAGCTCTCAACAACAGCTGCCCAGAGTCTCATCTGGTCAAATCACAAAACACTCCTCAAAGTGAACCCCTAAGCAAAGCCTCCCATGAGGGTTTATATAGCCTTCTCCTGGCTCAGAGAATGTAACAAACTTCTTGACCCACTGCCCAAATACAAAGTATCAAGGTGTGGGCTTTCCTGAAAAACAAGCTTCCCACCACAGGCTCCAGGTGCACTTAACCTAGGGGCAGGAAAGATCTTTAAATTTGCATTTCCATTACATTCTGCCCCAAGATCTTTCAAGTCCATAGCATACACAATTTACATTTGAATTAGCACTAAACATCTCTTAGGTCTCATTTTCCAGGTACATAAGAAAATCACAATATAATCTCAAAGTACAATAGTCCAAGTCTTCCAGTCATGGGGCAAAGTCTTGATTAACTCAATTAATCACTTATCAATAGTAATATCTCCAAGTATTCAAAGTACAATCAGTCATTTATTCAGCAGTCTTAATAAATACACCTATAGCATAGACAATTTACATTTCAATTAGCACTAACCATCTCTTAAGTCATATTTTCAAGGTACATATAAAGTTACTGAAGTGGCCACTGGGCCTTAAACAAACACAAAATACAAAGCATTAACACATCAATTCAAAACAAGAGTTCAAATAAAGTTCTCTTGGGCGGAGGGGGGTGTCCTTCCCCTCACACTGCTCCAGCCCCTGCTTCCAAGTCCAGAGAGGGGGCTGGGCAACAAAACCACAGTAGAGTCTTGGGGTTCTGTGGCACACATAAACCGACCAACAAACAAACAAACAAAAACATTCAAAAATAATGAAAAAGAGTATGCTTCAATCTATATTGAGTTCTTTATCTGGGGATGGATAGCATTTTTCATCATAAGTCCTTCATAACCATTTTGGATTATGGTTTCTTATGAGAATACCTAAGTCATTCACAGCTAGTTATGTTTCTTTTTCTTTTTTTTGGAGGGGGGGGCACAGGGCAATTGGGGTTAAGTGACTTGCCCAAGGAAACATGGCTAGTTTTGTGTTAAGTGTCTGAAGCTGGATTTGAACTCAGGTCCTCCTGACTCCAGGGCAGGTGCTCTATTCACTGCTCCACATAGCTGCCCCAGCTGGTCATGTTTCAATACTGTTGTTACCTTGTACACAGTACATTTCACTTTGCATCAGGTCATGCAGGTCTTTCCAGGTTTTTCTGAGAGCATCTTGCTCATCATTTCTTATAGCACAGTAGTATTAAATCAAATAACATAGTATAATGTGTTCAGCCAGTCCCCAATTGATGGTCATCCTCTCAATTTCTAATTCTTTGCCCTCAGAAAAGTGCTGCTACAAATACTTTTTGTGCATATAGGTCCTTTTCCTTTTAAAACTCTCTTTTGAGATATAGAGCTAGAAGGGGTATTTTTTCATATCTCTTTAGGTATAGTTCTAACTTGCTCTACAGAATGATTGAATCAGCTCACAATGCCACCAACAATGAGTTAATATCTAAAACATTTCTCTGATTTTCCTTTTCTGTCCTATTGGCCAACTTAATAGGTATGATGTAGTATCTCAGAATTGTTTTAATTTTCATTTCTCCACTCAATAGTGAGTTAGAGGATTTTTCTATATGGCCATAGATTGCTTTGGTTATGAAATCTGAAATTGTTCATATCTTTGTTATTTATCAATTGAAGAATGTCTCCTATTTTTTAAAATAAATTTGACTTAGTTCCCTACATGTTTTTAGAAATGACCCTTTTGTCAGAGAAACAAGCTTCAATCTTTTTTCATAGTTAATATTGCTAACTATATTTGCTTCCATCCTATGCCACCCCTACTATTTATTCTATTCTCTCTCCTTTCCCATTATCCCTTCTCAAAAGTGTTTTGATTCTGACTACCACTTCCCACAATCACTCCTACATTCTATCACCACCCCCTTCCTTCAATTCCCTATGTATCCTTCTTTCCCATAAGAAAAGATAGAGTCCTACACTGAATTGAGGGTGTATATTTTTCCATCTTTGTGCCAATTCTCATGAGAGTAAGGTTCACTCACTTTCCCTCCCTTCTGCCTTCTTATCCTTCACTCTAAAAGATTTTTCTTACCTATTTTTTTTTAACTTTAAACAAATACTTTATTAACTTCTGTTTTACATGATTCATTTCCACCAGATTTTGAGTTACAATCATTTTCCCCCCATTATTCCCCTACCCAACCTCCCAGAATAGCAGTCCCACAAGATATCGCTTCCTCCAATCTGCTCTCTCCCATACCTTCTCCCATACCCCATCGACTTTTCCATTAGAGGAAGATGAATCTTTGTGTCCCAATGCCTGCACATCTTATCTCCCAATTATAGGCAAAAGAGTATTAATAATAGTATTTATATATATATTTGAAACATTTAATGTTACGACCTTGAATTTCAGATCCATTTCCTTCCTCCCTTGTCACCCATTCCTTCTTGGGATATAAGTAATTCAGTACATGTTGTACATGTCTGGCTATGCAAAACATTATCATAGTAGATATATTGTGCAAGGCTGCTTATAATTCCCTCCCACTCATCCCACCCCCCACCTGGTCCATTCCCTACATGATCCTGTCCCTCTTCTATAGTGGGTACTTCCAACCTCCCTCACCCCAAGGATGCCCTCCCATCCATCATCCCTCCTCTCATCCCCCTTCCCCCTATCCTGCTGCAGGTTGAGATATCCCATTTAGTATGTATGTCATTTTTCTCCCTGAACCAAATTCAATGAGAATGTGGTTTTGCCTTTTTAGCCTTCCTTATTCTCCCCCTCCTTTGCAACCACTTCCCCTTGCTTCTTCTACATGGGATAGTTTACCCTACCCTGTCTCTCCCCATCTCCTCTTGCCACTTTCCTCTCACCTCATAATTTCACCCCTTGAGTATCCTCCCTTCCCAACAAATTCAACCTATGCCCTCTATCCATATATAACTGTAACCATATACACACACATTCACATATGTATTCGTATGACCACACTCCCTTCTTCCATTATTTTCATAGTGGGAAAGATATCATCAGTCACAGATATTGCTTTTCCATATAGGAATGTAAATAGTTCAACTCTGATAAGTTCCTTTTGATTTCTTTTCCCTGATTACCTTCTCAGGCATCTCTTACTTCTTGCGTCTGGATGTCAAATTTGCTATTCAACTCTGGTTTTTTCCTCAAGAATGCTTGAAAGTCCTCTATTCCACTGAATGACCATATTTTCCCCTGAAACAAAATATTCAGTTTTGCTGGGTAGGTGACCCTTGGGTTCATTTCCAGTTCTTTTGCCCTCTGGAATATCATATTCCATGCCCTTTGATCCCTCAGTGTAGAAGCTGCCAGGTCCTGGGCTATTCTGATTGTGTTTCCACAATATTGAAATTATTTCTTCCTGGCCGCTTGTAGTATTTTCTCCTTGATCTGGGGATTCTGGAACCTGGCTATAATATTTCTGGGAGTTTTCCTTTTGGGATCTTTTTCAGGAGGTGATCTGTGGATTCTTTCAACCTCTATTTTGCCCTCTGGATCTAAAACAGCAGGGCAGTTTTCCTTGAGAATTTCTTGAAGGGTGATTTCTAGGTTCTTTCCTTTGATCATGGCTTTCAGGTAGTCCAATAATTTTTAAATTGTCTCTCCTGGATCTATTCTCCAGGTCAGTGGTTTTTCCCATGAGATATTTCACATTGCCTTCTAATCTTTCGTTTGTTTGGATCTGCTTAACAGCATCTTGTTTTCTCATAAAGTCACTAGTTTCCATTTGCTCCAGTCTAACTCTGAAGGAATGAATCTCCTCAGTGAACTTTTGAGATTCTTTTTCCATCTGGCAAATTCGACTTTTTAAGGCATTCTTCTCCTCATTGCCCTTTTGGGCCTCCTTTTCCATTTGAGCTAGTCTATTTTTTAAGGTGTTGTTTTCCTCAGTCAGGCTGTTGACCTCATTTCATACTTTTCCTGCATCCTTCTCATTTCTCTTTCTAATTTTTCCTCCACTTCTCTTATTTGATTTTTAAAGTCCTTCTTAAGGTCCTCTATGGCCTGCAACCCACTCATGTTTTTCCCTGGGGCTTTTGGAGCAGGACTTCTGACCTCACAGTCCTTTTCCCGCTCTATGCCCCAAAATAGGAGTCTAGGGTTGCATTTTTCTGTTTCCTTTGCCTTGGCATGTTGCCACTTAATTGCTTGACTTTTGGGCTTGTTGCCACACTATGGCTTTAAGGCCAGATAGAGGAATTTTCATCCCAAACGTGTGGGGGGCAACTTCCGTTTCTGGCAAGCTGTAAACCCACCCACAACTTCCACCCTAGATCACAATCCAGATCCAGGGAGGTTAAAGCAAGAGCGATTACCCCCAAGACTGATCGCTGGATCTCCCCACGATTTGTAGGCTGGGAGCCGGAAATGCCTCTGAAAACTACACAGTGGCCTGTCTCCTCAGTGGCTTCTAGCCCCCAGGGGAGGGAGCTGACGCATTCCCCAAATACAGGTCCCAAAGTCCATAGGACACTAACCTCTTACTTTGTCCTAGGCAAGTCTATGTTGATAATTCTGGGGTCGCCACAGTTCCTGGTGTTCTGGGGTTCCTCCAGCCGGCTGCTGGCCCTGCTGCCCTGGGGCTAAAACCTCGGCTCATGTGGACCTGGGCTCGGCTCGGCTCCTGCGCTCTGCGTGCTGCAGGCTCCCAGTCCGCTGCGCTGGTCCTTCCTGCAGGGTGCTGGGCTGTCCTCAGCGGGAGGTTAGCTTCTCTGTGTCGTTCTGTGGGTCCTGGGGCTCCAGAAGATTTTCAGAGTCCTTTTTTACATAGTTTGTGGAGAATCTGGGGGCAGAGAGGCTTGGAAGAGCTGTTTCTACTCCGCCATCTTGGCTCCGCCCCCTTTCTTACCTATTTTAAGTGAAATAATTTACCCAATTCTACCTTTCACTTTCTCTTTCTCCAAGAACATTACTCTCTCACCCTTTAATTTGATTTAACTCACGCCTGTATCCTCTCTATATTTGTACTCCTTCTAACTATCCTAATAATGAGAAAGGTCCCATAAATTACAAATATAATCTTCCCATGTAGGAATACAAACAGTTTAAACTTATTAAACTCCTTATTGTTTCCCTTTCCTATTTACCTTTTTATGTTTCTCTTGGGTCTGGTATTTGAAAGTCAAATTTTATATTCAGCTTTGGTCTTTTCATAAAGAATGCTTGAAAGCGCTCTATCCCATTGGATTTCCATTTTTTATTTTAACTCTGAAGGATTATACTCAGTTTTGCTGGGTAGATGATTCTTGCTTGGAATCCTAGCTCCTTTGCCCACCAAAATATCATAGTTCAGGCCCTTGTGATCCTTTAATGTAGAAGCTGCTACATCTGGTATTATCCTGTTGAAAATTGTTTCTTCTTGACTGCTTGCAATATTTTCTCCTTGACCTGGGAACTCTGGAATTTAGTTATTTATATTCTTGAAAGTTTTCATTTTTGGAGGTCTTTCGGGAAATGGTTAGTGGATTGTTTCAACTTCTATTTTACCATCTGGCTGTAGATCTTTGGAGCAGTTTTGTTGATACTCTCTTGAAAGATCATGTCTAGGCTCTTTTTTTGATCAAGGCTTTCAGTAGAACTATGATTTTTTTTTTTTTAATTCCCTCCTAGATCTATTTTCCAGGTCAGTTTTTTTTTTTTTTTTCCCAAGGAGATATTTCATGTTGTATTCTATTTTTAAAAATTATTTTGGTTTTGTTGTATTGTTTCTTGATCTCTCATAAGGTCATTGATTTTCATTCACTCCATTCTAATTTTTAAAGAATTATTTTCTTCATTGAGTTTGGGACCTCCTTTTCCATTGACCAATTTTAGTTTTAAAGGCATGGTTTTCCTCATCAGTTTTTGGACCTCTTTTGTGTGTGGGCTAGTTTTTTTTTCTTTTTTAAGATGTTATTTTTCTTCAGTATTTTTTCTGTCCTTTACCAAATTATTGACCCATTTTCCATGATTTTCTTGCATCACTTTCATTTCTCTTTCCAATTTTTCCTCTATTTCTCTTACTTGATTTTCAAAATCTTTTTCGAACTCTTCCATGGCTTGAGACTCATTTATATTTTTCTTGGAGGCTTTGGATGTAGGAACTTTGACTTTTTATCTTCTTCTGAGTATGTTTTTGGATCTTTCTTGTCTAGTTTCAGTAAAGTTTTTTTTTCCCCCATTCCTTACTCATTTATTAAAATAGGGCTCTGCTTCCAGAGTGTATGGCACATTGTCCCAAGCATCAGGGGTCACGTACAGCTATTTTCAGAGATACTTCTTTGGACCTGTAAATTTTCAATTTTTCAACGGTGATGATTCTATGGAGGGGTGAATTTATTATTTATGGCCTGTGCTCTTGTCCATGAGTTATCCCATGCACTCTTTTCTGTCCTGGAACTTTGAGGAGGGTCTTCCCTCCACCATGGCTGCAATCTCTGCTATGCTCATGCTTTTCCTCACCCTGTGACTTCCACCCAGGACTGTGATCTGGATCCAATTCTGCATAAAGGAACAGAGGCCTGACTCAGTGCTAGTAAAAAGACTCCTGCAATCTCCTTCTGAACAATTGTTTGACCCCCTTACCATCTGTGGGCCAAGAGCTCTGGAAGCAGTTGCTACCACTGTCAGTCACTCCCAAATCCTGATCCTGTTTTGTTGGGGCTTGGGCTCTGCTGTTACAGCCTGTGCTGGACTATGCTACACTCTCACCCAGGTGTAACAGACATTTCTTGACAGCTTTCTTAGTTGTCTTGGGCTAGAGAATTGTTTCATTATATCTTTTTTGTGAGTTCTGCAACCCTAGAATTCCTTTAGGGTTATTATTTAAAGGTATTTGGAAGGGTTTGAGGAGATTTAAGGCAAGTCCCGGTCTTTTTTTTTTTTTTTTTGGTCTTTATTAATTTGTTTGTTTACTTTTAGTTTACATTATTATTAATTTGCACAATCCTTGAGTTTCAATTTTTTCCCTCCCTCCCCTTGCCCCTCTGATGGCATACAATCCAGTATAGGATCTGCAAATTCTTTCACTTTAGACATTGGTCAGGTTACAAAGGCAGATTGTACTAGATGGAATGAAAAATGGTAAAGAGGAAATAAAACCAAACAAGAAAAAGGAAATGATCAAGTAATTAGCTTCAATTAGGATTCAAAATCATTTCTTTCTCTGGATGTAGACATCTCTCTCCATCATGAGACTTTTGGAATTGACTTATGTCACTGCATTGTTGAGAAGACTCCAGTCTATCATAGTTGATCATCACATATATGTTGTGTCTGTGATTGTGTACAAATTTCTCCTGGTTCTACTCTTCTCACTCAGCATCGGTTCCAATAAGCCCCTCCAGGTAAATATGAAGTCCATCTGCTCCTCGTTTGTTATAGCACAATAGTATTCCATTACATGCATATAACACAACTTGTTTGGACATTCCCCAATTGATGGGCACCACCTTAATTTCCAATTCCTTGCTACCACAAAAAGAGCTGCTATAAATATTTTTGTACATATGGGTCTTCCTCCCACTTTTATGATCTCTTTGGGATATAACACTAGAAGTATTATTGCTGGGTCAAAAGGTATGAAATTATTTACAGCCCTTTGGGCATAATTCCAGAGTGCTCTCCAGAATGTTTGGATAAGTTCACAACTCCACCAGCAATGCAGTAGGTTTCAAATTTGCCCACATCCTCTCCAGCATTTGTCATTTTCCTATTTTGTTATCTTAGGCAATCTGATTGGTGAGATGTGGTACCTCAGAGTTCTGTTGATTTGCATTTCTCTAATCAATAGTGACTTAGAGCATTTCTTCATATGATTATATATATCTTTAATTTCTTTCTCTGAAAACTGCCTATTTATATTCTTTGACTATCAATTGGGGAAGTACTTGTATTCTTTTTTTTTTTTTTTTTGCTTTTTGGAGGGCAGTTGGGGTTAAGTAACTTGCTCAGCGTCACACGGCTAGGTTTTTGTTTGTGTGTGTGTTAAGTGTCTGAGGCTGGATCCGAACTCAGGTCCTTCTGACTCCAGGGCCATCGCTCTACTCACTGTGCCACCTAGCTTCCCCCAGGACTTGTATTCTTATAGATTTGACTCAATTCTCTGTGTATTTTAGAAATGCGTCCTTTACCAGAGATATAGGTTGTAAAAATTCTTTCCCAATTTCCTACCTCCCTCTTGATCTTGGTTACATTGGCTTTGTTTGTACAGAAGCTTTTCAATTTAATGTAAGCAAAATCATCCATTTTGCATTTTATAATGTTCTCTAATTGTTGGTTGGTCATAAAGTCCTTCTCTCTCCACAAATATGAAAGGTAAACTATTCCTTATTTTCCAAGATTGCTTACAGTATCATCCTTTATACCTAGATCATGTACCAATTTAGACTTGATTTTGGTATATGGTGTTAGATAATGGTCTATGCCCAATTTCTGCCATACTATATTCCAATTTTCCCAGCGGTTTTTAAATAGTGCATTTTTATCACAAAAACTGGGGTCTTTGGGTTTATCAAACAATAGATTACTATACTCATTGATTGCTGAATCTCATGCACCCAATCTATTCCATCAAGTCCCAGTCTTTCCTCTGCCATCTCAGCTCCACCTCTCAATCTTATTGTTTTTTTTTTTTCCCAGAAGACTTGGTTTTATCTAACCTTTGTCCCTGTCACACATGGCCTTGTATTATACATATCTGTAGACATATCACCTTCAGTTATGATTATCTCTTCCATGAGTAAGGTAAGAAAGTGATCACAGGTTCAGAAAAACTAGACCAAAAGATTGAAAGCTCTGTTCAGTCTTACCAAACTACAAGACTCATGCATATTCTACATTATAAGCTTCCTGGTGCAAAGATTTTCCCATAATTTATCTTTGTATTCCTAGTGGTGTTTAAGGTACTTGGCACAAAATTGATTCATAATAAATATTTGTGGGACTGATTTGAATTAATAATTGAATGTGGTGGTTTTCACATTGTTCATCTCATTGCTATGTTGTCTCAGTTTTACAACATCATAATATCAATAGAAAATGCATTTTCAAACACCATAATGGAATCAACAAAGCTTTCAGCATAAACAAACAAACAAAAAAACTTCCAACTCCATATTTAACCGCCAATTTAAACTCAAAAACTCCCAACTTAAAAATTCAACTATACAGAATTTGATGTTTCATCATTCAGAGAATTAGTCAGGTACCTGAGGTATGCACATATTGCAGAAGAGTATCTCAAAATGTGCTTGTATGCTCTGCAAAGGTAGTTTTATTTGTGATTTCATCATAGAATAAAATGCAAGATGCTGTTGTGTGGGTGGGCTTATTTCCTTACAAAATATTAGCCTTGTTATTCCCCTGGAGGAGAAGTATTTTTCTCATAGTTCCCATGGGCTTATATAATAATAGACATTAATTGACATATTTGAAGAAGATCTTCACAGGGACAGTTGTGTACGCAAATGTCAGGATCCTATGAACACTGACTACTATAGGTCTGATAACCTCTGAAAGGAATATTATAGAAAATAGGGAAGTCCTTACACTATATTGACAAGTTTTTAGCAGTTTCTGAATTTGTATTATTGGGTCATTAATTCAATTAAACACATTTTTAGTGTCTACTGTGTTGAAGGAATGGCATTATTCTAAGTTAGGGAGATAAAAAGACAAAAATAAATTAATCCCTTTCTCAAGATGCTCATTTTTCTACTAAAGAATTCAGTGCATATATTGATAAATATAATACAATGTAGCAAGAAAAAAAAGACAGATTAGTTTGATCAGGAATGGTATCTCAAGGGGAGATGGTGTCTAAGCTGAGAATAAAAGGAAGATAAAAATTCTATAGAGCCCAGATGAAGAAGGAATGCATTATAGTAGTGGGTGATGAGCTATCAGGTATAGGGAATATTAAGAAGGTAAACTTGGTTTGAATTTAGAGTGTTTAATAGGAAATAAGATAGGGAAAAATGATAGTAAATGTAGATTGGAGCTAGATTGAAGAAGGCTTTGAATATGCAGCTAAAAGTTTAGATGTCATCCTAGTTGAAATAAGGAAGTATTTTTTCAAGGAATAATGTAGTCAAACCTATGATTTATGAATATTATTTGTGTTGCTTTGTTGAAAATAGTTTATAGTGAAGCATTCTATTCCTACAGCCCAGGTGAGAAGGGATAAGGGTCTAAATCAGAAAAAAATTAGTTATGTGATTGGGAAAAAGTGGTACATCTTAAAGTTCTTGTACCTCCTGAATGGATGTAAGATTGAAATGGGTGAAATGGAAGGAGTCAACATGCTTTTAAGTTTATGAAGGTAGATATTAGACAAATAGTTATACTTTCAAAGGGGAGAAAAGTTTGGAGGCAGTGAGGACTTGCTGCATTTGAGACAATGACAGGGTATTCAGGCAGAGATGTCTAGCATGAAATTAGAAATAGAGAATTTGATTTCAGAAGAAAACATTGGACATCCTCACAGGGTTGACACTTTAACCAATGGCATCAGATGAAATCTCAATAATTCAGATATCAAAATCAGGTCTAGAAAGCAGGAGATGAAAATCTAATTTAGAAGAGTAGACAGACAAGAAGATAAGGAACCAGGAATGAACATGTCATGGAAGAGAAGAAAGTGGTCAACAGGGTTAAGGTGAGGATAAGATGTGGGAAAAAAGAGAATGAAGTACAAGAAAATACCTCCATGTTTACTGGTTGAGATATTAATACCTTGATAGAGTATAATTTAATTTGTGATAAGGTAGGCATAAAGATTAGGAAAAGCTGAGAAATGAGTAGCTGGCAAGAAAATGAGGCAGTAATTGTTAAGTACATTTTTTAGAGTGTAGTAGTGAAAGGCAGGACAGATTTGGGATAGTAGTTTTTAGCAAGACCAAGTAAAGAGTTGCTCTTTTATTTTGTTTGTTTGTTTGCTTTTCAGCTAGGTGAGGCCTGATTTTGTTTGTAGGCAATAGAGAAGAAATTATTAGGTAGTGAGAAATTGAAGATGGAAGATTAGGGAAATGATTAATAAATTGAGCTTCCAGAAGGGACAGTAGGAGATTGGATTAAGCGCAGAAGTAAAGGGATTAGACTGGTCAAGGTAAAGGGGTATCTCTTCTTCAGAGACTAAACTAAAGGAGGAAACATGGAGGAGGATTAGAAGTGTAGAATATGGATTTAAGTAATTTTATAATGGATAATGTTAATTGGTTATGTAAAGTAGTAGGTAAGGTTATTTACTGTGAGAGGAACATGGCAACATTAAGGATTTTAGAAGAGATGACTTGGAGAAGGGGGGAGAGAGAGAGAGAGAGAGAGAGAGAGAGAGAGAGAGAGAGAGAGAGAGAGAGAGAGAGAGAGAGAATATCAAGGAATCAAGAATAAAAGATTCATATGTAGCAGCGAAGGACTGATTGAACTTAAAATAATTTTACTTCATTTTAGATATAACTGGCACATTTTGTGACTTCTTCCACTGTCATTTAGGAGAATGAGAGTAGGAACAGAGAAAACCAGAAGCAGAGGAGACCCAGGATCAATAATTGACAGTAGAATGTAACCTCCTTCCCTTAAGAGCTATTTGTTTGCATGTTTATACGATTTATCAATTGTTAAATGACTGTTTTTCTTATAAATTTGTATCTGTTCCTTATTTATCTTAGAAATGTGATCAAGAAACTTGCTGCAAAGATTCCTCACCCCCCCATTAATTGTTTCCCTTACCCTTTTAATCTTAGCTTTATTAGATTTGCTATCTATAGCTCTATGGAAATAAAAGAAGAATGCTCCAAATCAGTACTAATTAGGGAAATGCAAATTAAAGCAATTCTGCAATTCTACCTTATACCCATCAGAGTAGAAAAGATGACAAAAAAGGGCAATGATAAATGTTAGTTGGGGTGTGGAGAAACAGGCACCACAATGAGTTGTTGTTGGATATCTGAATGAGTATGATCATGCTGGAGAGCAATTTGGAAAAATGCACAATAACTTAAATAGTATGTATTATTTTATGCAGTTATACCACTGCTGGGCTTAACTCAAAAGACATAAGGAAAGTGAAAATGTCCATTATGTACAATAATTTATAAAAGCTATTTTCTGGAAGAAAAAAAAAGAAACTACAAACTAAGAGCATATTCAACAATTGAAGAATGGTTGGGGGGAAATGTGGTGTATGAATGTGATGTAATGCTATTGTGCTGTAAGAAATGAGAAAAACAGATGCATTCAAAAGATATGGAATGACTTATTTGAACTGATGCAGAATAAATTGAGAAGAACCAAAAGAAAAAAATGATACTATAACAGCAATATGATAAAATGAATAATTTTGAAGATAGTTTAAAAAAAGAATTTTGAAATCTCTAAGAACCATGATCTTTTATGATAACAGTAGACTGATGATGAAACATGATATCAGTTGTGGAGATGTGAAAGATTTAGTGAACTGAAGAAGACATAGATTTTTATATATAACCATGGAGGAAATATTAAGTATTTTTGCTTGATTACACACATTTCTTTCTTTTGCTTTTTGGAGGGCAATTGGAGTTAAGTGACTTGCCCACAGCCACATGGCTCGTTTTTTGTGTTAAGTTTCTGAGGCTGGATTTGAACTCAGGTCCTCCTGACTCCAGGGCCAGTGCTCTACTCACTGTACCATCTAGCTGCCCCCTTGCACACATTTCTTATAACATTTTTGTTTTCTTTTTTTACATGATATGGAAGGGTAGAAAACAAGTGTCTTTAGGATATGGTGGAGGGGCCATGGTACAGATGTAAAAAGTACTTTCACATGAGGTCACTCACTTATTAGTTTTATTTATCTGCTTTGTTTATTTATGTTGTTTTATTCATCTGTTTTGAAAGAAACCACTCAAGACTTAGGAGCAATCTGTACATATGTGCAACACACACACACACACACACACACACACACACAAACCCACATCAGTAAAACTTTAAAAACAAGATGTAAACTCATTGAACACAGAGCTCTCATTAATTTTATCCATTCATTCATTTATATTAATGAAGACAATTAATGAGAAAAATACTATTTGTTCTTCTAGCATTCAACACTGTCTCTGACATATTGGCACTGAAATCTTAGTTTAACTAGTTGAATTAATAGAATATGAACAAAGGTATGAAAATAATTAAGTGATGTAATTATGTAACATGGTGCATTGAATTAGTTTACTATATTGTAAATATAGTATATTAGTTTACTATATTGTATATTTACTATATTGTAAATATAGTATATTAGTTTACTATACTGTGAGACAGTGCATGAGTAACAGAAAAAGGTGCAGGGTTGGGGGAACCTGAGAGCATTCTCAGGACAAAGTCTAAGACTTGAAAGAATAAATTAATGATATCATGATTTCAGAGTTCATTACATAGGGGTAGAAAGGTTTGGGCTAAAAGTATAATTATGATATAACCACTGCTGTGAGTGAATGAGGTAGGATGGGATTTATATGAGGAAATTGATGTAGTGGGAGTCAAAATGTGTTGAAATCATCAAGGATAAGAATGGGAATTAGGATAGAGAGATTGTAATCTAGATAATAGAAATTTTTAAGAAAAAAAGAAGAGTAACAAGAACTCCAAGAGATGACTATAGCAAGGATCTAGACAGGGTTAGAAAGACAGATGAAGGAGAAATTGCTAAGTGACAGTAGTGTAGCAGCAAGCACCCAACATCCCCAGGGTGGCTGCCAACACAGGTTCTTAGATCTGCTTTTCAAAAGGAAAGCAACTCAAAATGGGTTAACAATCTTGCTTTAATAAATCAAACACATATCATTTACCTAGTTCAGGGGACAAAGGTCAGCACCCTGAACTTCAGAGTATATGGATAGAACTTACAAGATAGAGAAACAAATAGATCAAGCAGACAGGCCTCCAAACTGGCCAACCATTATCAATACCAAATCACAGTTATCAGAGAGGGAAGCATCAACATCTGGGTTTTCAAAGCCGGGGGGCTGTCAACAGCTGCCCAGAGTCTCATCTGGTCAAATCACACACTTCTCAAAGTGAGCACCAAAGCAAAGCCTCACATAAGGGATTATATAGCATTTTTCAGGCACAGAGAATGTCACAGCCCTTTGACCCACTGTCCAAACACAAAGCAACAAGGTGTGGGCATTCCTGAAAAGAAGCCTCCTGCCACAGGTTCCATGTGACCACATTCAGCCTATTAGGAGGCAGAGTATATTTTCAAATCAAGGAAGGTTCTCAGAGTCTCTTAAGCCAATCAAAGGGCCTTAGGGGCAGGGAAGATCTTTAAATTTGCATTTCCATTACAAGTAGCAGAGTAGGTCTGGGAATGACAGGGGATCAAGGGACATGCTGTCTTTCCCTTTCAACCAGATTGCCATAGGATATGAAGGAAGCTTCAATCACTGGAAAGCAAAATATTAGAAATCTATTTTTATGGAATTTGAAGGTAGAAACAAGGTTTCTGTGTAATCTAGAAGATGGAAAGAGTTAGATAGGAAAAGGTTTAAGATGAACGAGAGTTTATTAGTTAAAGAGAGGAGGTTGCATCATGGTGGACATAAGATTTATGACTATATCTGGGGAGCCATAGGTCTGAGCTGCATAAAGTTGAAGGTGTGAAGAGATAAGAGAGGAAAGGGATTTTCACCTAGAACTGAGATTTAGGAGATTGGACCTTGCTAGCCATGGAGTAGAAGAACTATCAGTTTGTTAGGACATTCAGGCAATCCCAGTGGAGAAAGAAATTGTGAATGGCAATGTAATCCAGGAACATCATGTGGAGAAAGTCAGTGTTGAATTTAATAATGAGAGTTATGTGGTTTAAAAAAAATGTCCTCTACCATCGGGGGCTCCCTGGGATGGAGCAGGGAGACCTTCTTTCCTCATCACAATAACTCATGTCTTAATGTTTATGTGGTGGAGAATGGAGCAGAGAAAGAATGTTCAGAGATATTAATTTTGACTGGGAGATGTATGTGGTGAAGATTATTTTTCACCCTGTTTACTGAGAAGAATGGATTTCTTTTCTTCTGAGCAGTCATCACTTCCCAAATCACTAGGACATTGTTCCTTAGCTTATAGGAAGCTACAGTACATAAGGTACTTGTAAAGGATGTGGGCAACCAGAGGGAAACATGAGCACAGGTACACAGGGCAAGCCTCTTAGACTCCCTAATCATTGCTTTGCCACAAAGAGGTTTCACCTGGCTCTCCTACTCTCTCCTGAAAAGATGGCTAGCTCCACAGTCACAATATTAGGTTGAGATTAAGAATCAGAAATCAGGAGACCTAAACCACACAGTTTTAGTTGATTCCTCAAGGTAGCTTTGAAGTGGAAGTCTCTCAAGTCCCCGTTAGGAATGTTTGTAGCAACTATTTTCTTCTTGCTCTCATGATTCACTTGTTATTTCCTGACTATGGTGATAGCAAAGATAATACACACAATATCACACTATTAGTTGATGAGCTCATGGGAGGATTGGACTAAGTTTTAGTCATTTTTTGCATCCTTCACACTATGACATGGTGCTTGGGAAGTATATAATTGAATGTGGAAATCAGTAAGACAAATTAGGGCTAGAAAAAGGAAGATTAGGAGGTAGGTAGACTGATCATAATAACTGAATTTTTTCTAAAAAAATTCAGTGATGATATGGTATTCTGGAAAGGGCAAGGGATTTGAAATCAGAAGACCTGATGTTGAAACCTGACTTGGTTCTTTAATCACTGTGTGATAATAGAGAAAATATTTCAATTCAATTTAGCAAGTATTTATTAAGTGCCTACTGTGACTCAAATGTTATAGAAGGTACCAAGGCTCTGGGAATACAAAGACAAAAATTAAACTTGGCCTTTTGACAGGGAGCTGCCTTCTAATGGTGAGGCAGGGGGCAATATATTCATGTAAAAATAAGTACAAAACAGAATATAATGAGTAATATCAAGCAGGAAGGAAAGTATACCCCCAATATATATATATATATGAAAAGGAGGGCAGGTGAGGACTACTTATGAAGGCTTGAAATTCCAAAAAGAGGATTTTGTATTTGATCATGGAGGTGAGAAAAAGACACCAGAATATATTGAGAAGCAGGGTGATATGCTCAGAACTACACTTTAGGAAAATCCCTTTTGAAGCTGAATGATGAATGGATTGGAGTGGGGAGATACTTGTGGCAGGCAGACCCACCACTGGGCCACTATAATAACCCAGGGGTGAGGTATGAGTCTGTATCTCAATCTCTATCCGTATCTTTATCTGCATATACCTATGTGTGTGCATGATACAAGCATGTATATGTATATATGGTCATATATGTGATATATGTAAGAGTGTATATAAATATGTTAGTTAATTTCACATGTATAAATATATACATATATATTTATGTATGTTTGTATATATTATATGTGTGTGTATACTTTTACTAAATACCTACTATAGGCAGGCATTGTGCTAAGCACTGAGGATACAAAAGTAGGTAAAAGATGGTCTCTGACCTCAAATAGCTCACAGTTTATGGAGGAAACAAGCAAACAAACATGGATGGACAAGCTAAATACAAGATAAACAGGAGATAATTAAAAGGGGGAAAGCACTACAATTAAGATGGATTGAGAAAGACTTTCTTTAGAAGATGGCATTTTAGTTGGGATTTAAAGTAATCAGAAGAATCCGGGAGGCAGAAATAAGGAGAGAGAGCATTCTGGGAATGAAGAATAGCAATAGAAAATGCCTAGAGCTGCAAGATGGAGTGTCTGTTTTATGGAAAATCAAGATAAGTGTCATTGAATCAAAGAGTATGTGTTGGGGAATAAAGCATAAGATGAATGGAAAGAATAGAGGGTAGGGATTGGTTACGAAGCACTTTGAATGTTAAATAAAGGATTTTTTAAAGATAGGAAGTGAGATGGGACCACTGGAGTTTATTAGGTAGAGAAGTGATGTGATCAGACTTTTGCTTTAGAAAAATCATTTTGGCGGATAAGTGGAATATGTATTAGAGTGGGGAGAGACTTGTTGCAGGCAGATTGACCAGCAGGCTATTGCAGATGTCCAAGAGTAAGGTGATGAGGGATTACTGCAAGTTAGTGGCAGTATCAGAGGACACAAGGGGGTGAATTCAAGAGATGTAGCAAAGATGAAAGGAACACACCTTGGCAATAGATTGGAAATGGGGGAAGGGAGGTGAGAGATATTGATGAGTTGAAGATGACATTGATGTTGTAAAGCTGAGGAACTGGAAGGATGATGATGCTTTCTAAAGTAACAGGAAAGGATTTAGAAGGAAAGATAATGAGTAGATGAGGTTATTTTGGGGCATATTGAGTTTAAGGTGTTTACTTGAATCCAGTACCAGATATCTGAAAAGCAGTTAGAGATGTGACACTACTAGTAGTAGTAATAGTTGTGGTAGTAACATTTATATAATGGGTTTAGTATTGCAAAGCCCTGTAAAAATATTATCACATATTAACCTTACAACAATCCTCTTAAATATGTACCATTAAGGTTTTATTTTATTTTATTTTCAATATATTTTTTTTAGTTTTCAACATTCATTTCCACAAAATATTGAGTTTGGAATTCATCCTCTCCCCTCCCCCCCACCCTGAGATGGCATGCATTCTGATTTCCCCTTCCCCAGTGTTCCCTTCCTTCTATCACCACCACCACTGCCACCCATCTTCTCCCTTATTTTTTTATTTTTTTTTTGTAGGGCTAGATAGCATCTCAGATCAGGATTACTGTCTCAGATCAGGATTACTACCCCTGCTTTCTTCTTCTTCTTCTTCTTCTTCTTCTTCTTCTTCTTCTTCTTCTTCTTCTTCTTCTTCTTCTTCTTCTTCTTCTTCTTCTTCTTCTTTTTCTTCTTCTTCTTCTTCTGCTTCAACTGAAGCATAATAGATTCTGCTACAGCCTTTTACTCTTCATGTATTTCTCTGTTTCAAATGGGTTTCTTGTAAACAACGTCTTGTAGGATTCTGTTTTTTAATACACTACTATCTGCTTCTATTTTGTGGGAGAGTTCATCCTATCCCATTTATATTCACAGTTATGATACCTAACTGACCATTTTACTCCATTCTATTTCCCACCCCACCCCATTTATATTTTTCTTTCCTTTTCCCATTTCCCTCCTTACTAGTGTTTTGCTTCTGACCACCAAGTGCCTCAATCTGTTCCTTCTATTATTCCCCCTCCTTTCCCTTTTTACAACTTTCCTTTCCTACTTCCCTATAGGGGATAGTTTTCTACACCCAACTGAGTGTGTATGTTATTCCCTTTTTCAGCCAAATATAATGAGAGAAAGGTTCTTCCCCCCTTTCATTTCCTCCCAGTACAATTCTTTTGTTTTCACCCTTTAATTATTTTTATATCATGACATCAAAAGGAATCTATACCTACACCCTCAGTCTATTCCTTCCAAATGCAACAACAGGGATGCAGTTATAAAGGTTACAAGTATAATCCTCCCAATACAGGATGCAGTTTAACATTACTAAATAATGTGTTTTTCCCCATTCTTTTTATGTGAAATCTTTATAATTTTTATTGTACTGTTATGCAAAATTTTTATGAATTATTTTCTTTTTTAAATATTTTGTCTTTATCAATTCGTTTGCTTACTTTTAGTTTACAAGATTTAGTTCCACAATTCCTTGAGTTTCAAGTTTTCTTCCACTTCCTCTCCTCACCTACACCATGAGGGCATACAATCAAGTATAGGATCTGCAAATACTTTCACATTAGACTTTAATAAGGTTATAAAGAAGGATTGTAATGGATGGAATGAACAATGGGAGAGAGGAAACAAAACCAATTTAGAAAAAGAAAGAGAGCAGGTAGTTTGCTTCAATCTGCATTCAAACTCTTTTCTTTCTAGTTCTTTCTCTGAATGTAGACATCTCTCTCCATCATGAGTTTTGGGAGCTGTCTTATAACCCTGCATTGCTGAGAAAAGTCCAGTCTATCATATTTTCCCATTTCTTAATGACCCTTTTATCCTTCCTTTGAGTCTTGTATTTGAAGATCAAATTTTCTGTTCAGCTCAGTTCTTTCATTAGCAAAGTTTGAAAGTTCCCTATGTCATTGAATATTCATCTTTTCCCATAAAAAAAAAACATATGTTATATTTTTGCTGGGTAGTTGATTCTTTTTTTTTCAAATTCTTTATTAACTTCTGGATTACATCATTCATTTCTGTAAGATTTTGAGTTACAATTTTTTTCCCATTTTTTGCCTACCCATATCCCAGAAATGCAGTCCCACAAGATATACCCTCATTGAATCTGTTCTCTCCCATGTCTTCTCCCATACCCCCTTCGACATTTCCAGTAGGGCAAGGTGAATCCTCGTGCCCCAATGCCTGCACATCTTATCTCCCAATTATATGCAAAATAATATTAATCAAAGTATTTATATATGTTTTAAAATTGATTTTAAAAGGAAGATAAGCAACTCAGTATATACTGTACATGTGTAGCTATGCAAAACATTGTTATAGTAGATATATTGTAAAAGACTGACTATATTCCCCCCCTCCTATCACACCTCCCACCTGGTCCACTCCCCACTTTGGTCCTGTCCCTTTTCAAAAGTGGGTGCTTCTGACTCCCCTGCCCAAGCCTGCCCTCCCTTCCATCATCCCCCTCTCATCCCCTTCTCCGCTACTCTCTTGTACGATGAGAAACCCTATTTAGTATGTATGTATGTCATTCTCTCCCTTATCCAAATTCAATGAGAATAAGTTTTGCCTTTTTCCCTTCCTGTTCTTCCCCTTCCTTATAACCATTTTCCCTTGCTTCTTCTATATGAGATAGTTCACCCCATTCTGTCTCACCCCATCTCCTCTCATTACATTCCTCTCTCACCTCTTAATTTCACCTTTTATGCATCATCCCTTCCTATTAAAATCGACTTGTGCCTTCTATCTATGTATACCTAAAAACATATACACACACATTCACATATGTATTCATAATCCCATATACACTTCTTCAACAATTTTCATACTGAGAAAAGTTTTATCAGTTACAGTTATCATTTTTCCCTCTAGGAATGAAAATCGTTCAACTTTGATAAGTTCATAATGATTTCCACGTTTACCTTCTTAAGC
The DNA here is from genome assembly GCA_011680675.1 of Gymnobelideus leadbeateri. Taxonomy (NCBI): domain Eukaryota; kingdom Metazoa; phylum Chordata; class Mammalia; order Diprotodontia; family Petauridae; genus Gymnobelideus; species Gymnobelideus leadbeateri. Next base: position 207,948 of record WOXC01009817.1, on the reverse strand, counting down.
ATCTCTTGTTTCTTGTGTCTGAATGTCAAAATTTCTATTCAACTCTGTTTTTTTTCCTAAAGAATGCTTGAAAGTCCTCTATTCCACTGAATGACCATATTTTCCCCTGAAACATGATATTCAGTTTTTCTGGGTAGGTGATTCTTGCTTTTAATCCCAGCTCCTTTGCCCTCTGGAATATCATATTCCATGCCCTTTGATCCTTCAGTGTAGAAGCTGCCAGATCCTGTGCTATCCTGATTGTGTTTCTACAATATTGAAATTGTTTCTTCCTGGCTGCTTGTGATATTTTCTCCTTGATCTGGGAATTCTGGAACCTGACTACAATATTCCTAGGTGTTTTCTTTTTGGGATCATTTTTAGGAGGTGATTGGTGGATTCTTTCAACCTCTGTTTTGCCCTCTGAGTCTAAAACATCAGGGCTATTTTCCTTGAGAATTTCTTGAAGGATGATTTGTAGATTCTTTCTTTGATCATGGTTTTCAGGTATGGGTATGGGTAGTTGATTCTTGGTTGTAATCCAAGTTCTTTTGTCTTCTGGTTTATCATATCCCAAGCCTTTGATCCTTTAATGTAGATACTGCTAAGTCTTGTATAATTCTGCCTGTGACTCCTTGATATTTGATTTCCCTGATTCTTCTTATAGTTTTTATTTTGGAATCTCTTTCAGGATGTGATTGGTGTATTCTTTCAATGACTATTTTATCCTCTGGTTCTAGATAGTCTGCACAGTTTGCCTTGATAATTTCTTGAGAGATGTTATTCAAGTTCTTTTGTTGTCCATGCCTTTCAGGTAATTCAAAAATTCTTAAATTATCCCTCCTAAATCTATTTTTGAGGCCAGTTGTTTTTCTCAATGATGTACTTTCCATTTACTTTTATTTTTTCAGTCTTTTTCTTGTGTTGGAGTGACTCAATATCGCATAGTGACATTAGCTTCCACTTGCCCAATTCTAATTTTTAAGGAATTTTATTATTCAGATTGATTTTGTAACTTGTTTTCCATTTGCCCAATTCTACTTTTTAAGGAGGCTTTTTTATTTTTATTTTCCTTCAATGGATACATCCTCCCCTCCCCCAATTTGGTCTATTGTATTTTTAAGGACTTTTTTTTTCTTCAATCAATTTTTTGTACTTTCTTTTCCATACTATCTGCTCTCTTGTATAGTAATCATTTATTTTCCCAATTTTTCTTCTACCTCTCTTATTTAGCTTTTAAAATCCTTTTTTTTTTAGCCATCACCCCCCCCCCCCAGGAAAGGGCCCCTGCAGCCACTGGCCTTGTGGCAGGGCTCTAGGGCAAGAGCTCTTAGCCCTCCAGGCCCCAATCTGTGTTATAAGGAAGAGCCCCCAGCCCTGAAGGTCCCATCAGCCATTGGCCCCCACCTGAGAAAGCACTAATGAAGGCCTGGCTCTGCTGTCTGCCACAAGACCTCTGAAGGGGCAATAAACCAACTGTTGGGGGAAAAAATCCTTTTTTTTTTTTAGCTCTTGTATGATGTCTTTTTGGATTTGAGACCAATTCATATTCCCTTTTGAGATTTCACATGTAGTTGTTTTTACATTATTTTCATTTTCTGAGTTTGTTTTGACCTTCCCTATTGCCATAGTAACTTTCTTTTTTATGGTTCTTTCCTGTTTTGTTTTTGTTTTTGTTTTTTTTTTGTTTTGTTTTGTTTGTTTGTTTGGTTTTTTGCTCACTTTAGCCTATTTTGTGACTTTTAAAGTTGAGATCTCCTTTTGGGATACAGGAGACAATATCCTAAGCTTCTTCTCCTGAGGCACAGGATCCAAGTCACTAGCTTTCTTTGCCTCGACTCAGGCTCTGATGGTTTGCCTAGTGTCCTGGGGTGGCCTAGCTTTGTCTTGTCTATTGAGATATAGGAGGAGATACAAAAGTACCCATTGGTGGGTTGCCAAGGTGCTTCCTAAGTATCTGGAAATGTGTGGATATGAGGTCCTTGTCAGGTGACTCAAGCACACTCTACATAATAATTAGCAGAGCTAGGAGTACCTTGTCACAAATTAACCTGGAAGCCACTAGGTTATCCCAGGTATATTTAAGGCTGCTCCTGGATGAACATTTGATGAGAATGCTTTTAAACATTAAAATGTTAGCTTAAAAGTGATTTTTTTATACCAAGGATATACTTTAGGTGGTTCAACAGCAATGAACAATGTGAGCTAGAATGGGTTGGCTTCTCCAAATGTCATTCTCTTCCCTCAGGACTGTGCATTAATCAGACTCTGTCAGCTGTCTGTCATATCTGTCTCCTTAAATAATATCTCTACCAAAATGGGGAATGATTTATGGTTCTATTTTTTATAATATATGGTTCTTGATATGAAGTTCATGGGGATAGTATACAATTACTAGAGATGTGGTATAAGAATACTAGACAGTGGGAGCAGGAGCTTACTTGCTGGAACTTTATTCTTGCTTCTTCTAAGTTTGTAAAGTCTTATGACCTTATTGAATATCCACACTGAAAGGGGCTTAAGGAAATAGATCACTATAACATAGAGCATATAATATTAGAGATGAAAGAATAATAGAATATAGAGTGTGGATCAGAAATGAAAAGAATCTGATGACATAGATTGGAAGAAATATAGAGCATCCAACCCCTTCATTTGCATGTGAGGGAAGTGAAATAGGTACAATTGATGTGACTTTCATTCAGTTAAAATTTTTTGGCAGAATCAGGATAAGAATACAGGTCTCCTTTAGCTGGTTCAATGAATCTTTAATTATATCACAACCATAGCTTTTTTTATCAAGATATAGATAAGAGCTCTGCCAAAGTGGTCTCCTGTGAGTGGAATGTCCAATTTACCTTGCACATTTCTACTGGAACAGCCTTAATGGAGATAATGCTCTCTCATTTCTGGATTTGGTTATTAGGATTTAAGCAGAAATCTATCAACTCATTGAATGGGTACTGAAGTGGGAATTTTCTAGAGCTGTAGTTCATAATAACTTCAAGTTGCCAGTCCTAGAAGTGACTAACCATCTCTCTCTGCCCCTCTCTATCAATTTCTTTGTGTCTGTCTATGACTCTCTTCATTTCTCTCTCTTTCTCTTTTTCTCTATATCATTATCTCTGTATCTCTGTCACTCAGTCTCTGTCTCTCTGCCTCTGCTTCTGTCTGTCTGTATATTTTATTACATATCTACAAAGCTAAATGGTATTTTCTAATCGAAACATTTTTGAAAAAAAAAAAAACAAAAAAACAACTGACTCAGCTTCAGCCCCCTCAGGCTCACTAGACTTCAGTGTCCAGTGTCAGCTCATGATAAACTGGAAAACCTGCCAAATCTGACCTTCTTTCAACAACATCTTTCTCTTTCTCTCTTTTTTGGTGAAAAACTGTAAAGATCAAGTCACAGCTGCACGTAGTACCTAATTAAACAAGTGTAAGAAAGTCTAGAAAGGTCAGGTTGTCAAAAATCATTGCAGAATCTTTACTGGATTGTATTTAGAGACTGATTGCAGCAAAGAAAATAACTCAATAAGGAATATGAGACTAGAATATCAAGCTGACTCTGGGGGCAGGCTTCTGTTAGGAACACAAAGGCAAAGTTTGGAGATAAAAACCTAGGAAACGAGATGGGGAAAGGAAGGGAAAAGTGCATGCTGTCAGGAAAACAAACAACAGATTTTACTCTGGAAAGGAGGCATGTGGAAGTAAAGTTAAATCAGTAAATGGACAAATGTGATAAATGATAATACATGTTTTTTTTAAGAAGATGAAGAGAGAGAATGCAGAGAAAATCATATATGACCACAAAATTGGTCTAGAGAAAAAAAAAGTTCAAGAAAAGAAAATTTGATCACATGGGATAAAAGACTAAGAGAGGAATCAAATGGAAAAAGTCAGGGAAGTGATACTCAGATGGAGAGAAGAGTTTTGTGTTTTTAGGTCTAATCTTCTGCTTACTCTATTGCCTCAGTAATGTCATTTAATAAGTAATTCACATTTATTTAATGGCTTACACTTTGCAAAGTGCTTTGCATACAATGAGTCCGTTAAGTGGAATTTGCAAGTATTACCATCCACATTTTGTAAATGAGGACGCTAGGAAGCAAGTAATTTTTCAAAGATGTGGATAAGATGTCAGAACCAGAACTTGAATACAGCTTTCTAACTGGAGCTAGAATTCCTTTTCCCCAGTGTCTTTTCCATACATTCACACCTCCTCATCAGACTTATTGTAAACACACACACACACACACACACAGAGATACATCCCACACGATAATATATGCAAAGTACTGTACAACCACAAAACATTGTAAATGCCAATTTTTCAAAATAAAAATTAATAAAACGTAGGTTGGAAAAATGGGGGGGGGGATAGAAAGGAAAATGAGACTTAATAGTCAGAGTAACTGGGTTTCTAACCATTCTAGCATTTAGAAACTGTATGACTCCTCCAAATCTCTTAACCTCTCTATTTCAATTTCCTTTTGTATAAAATGGATATGAAAATATTTGTCTTATCAATCTTTCAGGGCTATTGTGAAAAACGTTCTTTATGAAATTGTGAGGTACTCTAAAAATAGAAGCAACTATTATTAATTCCCTAAATTTTGAATGGGCTTTATATAGCATGCTATTTAATTTTGATTTCTTTTTAAAAGTCCCCTCCCCACTCAGAGCACCAAATCTTCCCCTTCTTAGTGCTGAAACTAAAAAGATCCCTAAAGAATGCCCTCTATGGAAAACAAAGTCTTCACACATTGCTTCACACACAAGACTGTCTTCTTCCTGTTGAAGTTTCTTTCCCTTATCATTTCAAGCCTATATCTGACATATCAGAGGGTGAAACCCATTGGGAAATTCCACTGGGTGCTAAGATGACTGAGCATAATTTTCAGTTCATGGCACTTTGTTATGTTTTCCAAATCTTGGGATCTCAAGAGATATTGTATGATTTTGGATAGACTGCACAGCCTCTGGAAATGCCATTATTTCAGTTTTCTAAGTGATCTAGAGTCTAAGTTTAGGTTGATGTTTGGAGAAGCCCACCTGTTCAAGGGAGGAAAAAAACGCAAATATAACTGTCCATGTTGTGCTCAGATAAACACCCAAATTGGAGTGGGGGAAGTAGTAAGATAAAGTTTAGTTTGGGATTTTCTTTGTTATTAATAAGGTCTCTTCACTTATTCTATTAGGCACTGGCTCCAGAAATTTCTTAGTCCTACTTATATCTGCCTTCTAATGACACCCTTTATTTTTTATTTTTTATAAGCTAGACTATGATAGCATCTGTACCTAGTGATAACAGGAGAGAAGCAGCAATATTTTATCACTGTAACAGATGAGAATTCTTCTCTCTCCCCATGCCCTGTTTGACCCTATCTGTCCATCCCCAAGAACACTTGGAATGTCACAGGCTTCTTATTGCCATGAGCACATACATTGACAATGCATTTAAATAGTGTACCATTGGAAGTATAATTGCAATTTGTTGTAATTTCTGCTTAAATTCCTCCTTGACACAGTTGATTTATTTTGCAAATCAGTGCATCTGGAGTGTGTACTGTGTCACATTATGGGCCTTTGATATAGAACCTTTGTTTTATAACAGGGGAAATAATTAGCTTTTGGATAAGCTTGAGTTGTGATGTCAGACGCTATCCATGGTGCTGAAAGAAGTTATTAGCGCTGAGCTAATGAAGGCACTCAGCCAGGCTCTGCCACCCTCCTAATTTGTCTCTTTGGGATTTTAATAAAATTAAAAATGAGGTAAGCATAAAGGGGGGATTTTTCTAGGAAGAAATAGGAAAATTGTTGATAGAGTTTTGCAGAGACCCCTGAGGAAGGTGATGCAAGGGTGGAAATCGCCTACCAAGTAAGTTTGTTTTCATGCAAACTTCATTTTCCTTAATACCAAGGGTGGGATTGTTTAGGAATTTTAAAAATAATTAACTATTTTCTTATTTTTTTCTGTCTCCTTATTTCTGGAGCACTCTCAGAACTATCAATTAGCTGAAATTTTACATTTATTCTTACACTTTGTCAGTGCCCTATTTAACACTACTTTATATGGAGCTGGTTAGATGGTACATTGGATAGAGCCCCACACTCAGAAACATTTGATACAAATATGACCACAGATACTTTCAAACTAGCTTTGTGACCCTGTGCAAGTCTCTTAAAACCTTCATCTACTTCTCTGGTTCAGCTTCATCATCTGGAAAATGGGGATAATAATGCACCTACCTCAAACAGTTATAGCGAGGATGAAACAAAATATTTGAAAAGTCTCTTGCAAACCTTAAAGTGCTAAATAGATTCCATTCCCTTTTTTTAGTCCAGCTCATGATGTGCACATAACAAAAGTAGTTTTCTTGCACATTGGCATATATGATAGATATATAGCAATGATAAATCACATAGAAGAAATATTAGACTGAGTCAGGTGAGTAAGGGTTCTAAACTTAAGTTTGTCGCTAAGTAGATCAGTGAACTTTAGTAAATCATCTTCCTTCTATGGCCTTCAATTTCCTCATGTTTAAAAATAAAGGACTGTGATTTCAAAGTCTCAGTTCAAATAGTCTAGGTTCCAAGGTAATTTTCAATATTAACATTAGATCTTTCATACTCTGATATTCCATATTCTAATTTCTCTTAGTTCTAGTATTCTGTATTCTATGTTTTAACATTCTATGTCCCAAGTCCATTCTATTTCAGACATTTATAGGACCATATAATATAGTACCTTAAAATAATTTAATCTAGTTACTTAAAACAACTTTTATAAGATTCAAAAGATATTCATTTTACATATTTATGTTCTGTTCTACCATTCTATATGCTATTGCTTCTTTTTGATACTTACATTCTAAGTTCTATGTTCTCACAACATTTAATATTCTATGATATAAATGAAAAGGCATATGGTTATTTTTAAGACCATAAAACTTCTGTTGTGTAACCCACCTATCACAGATTATTTACCTTTTTAATGGTAAATGTTCAATCTGATTTGTGAAAATTGTGTTTTAAGTGTGAATTCTCAAATTTTTCATTTTATTGAACCCCTATTTGTAGAGCAACCAATAGCATACAAAAGTATTTGGAAGTAAGTTTGGGAAACATTTAGACACAGCTTTAAACAGAATCATCACCAGTTGGTTATTCCTGACTGCTATTAGGCTAGAAAATAGCAGTGAAGTATAGAACAGTAATCATGAAACTGGGATGCCAGGGGAAAAAATAATCACATTAAATTGACCTTCATGAATAACGAGTGAGGTTCCATTTCACCTCATTTCTGTTCATTTTAAAACCAGCATTAGCTTTTCTGGCACATAATTTTTCATTGTTTGCTGAACACAGCTCGATTAGAATGATTCACTGTCTTTAATATTAGTGATTATAGTCCATTTCAATTACAAGATGTGTTATACAGTTTGTTGTATTACTCTCCCTGTTCCTGTTGTTTTCCTCTCAGGGCAAGGGAATCATGTAGTGCAGGGGGGTTCTGGGGGATGGGAGAGAGCTTCAAAATGCATGGATAATTTCTAAGTAAAATAGGTTGATATAGACAGATACTTTTCAAAATGTGCACTTTTGGATACATTATTGAATGTTAGTGGCATGTACAGACATAGAGTAAGAGCTCAGTAATCATTCTGACATCAGTAAAGATTAAAAAATAATAAAGAAAATCAAAGATAACAATCTACAAACTTCTCTGTCCTCCAGGACGACAAAAATGATTTCCAGGAACTTTTGCGAGCCCTGCATAGAGACAAGTCAAGGTGGGTGGAAAATATAGTGAAAAACAGGTGGTCCCAATAGAGCATATATATCTAGAGGCAGGTGTAAGGCATTAGATGGAGAGCAGTCTTGAAGAATATCCAACTCAAGGCAGACCCAGTGTCCTAATTACCGCAAAAGATATTTCCAGAAGAGTGCTGAGAACAAAGAAGCTGCAAATTTGACAAAAGGGACAGGCCTGGATCAGTGTCTAGAGCTAGGCATCCTTCATCCCTGGTTACAGAAAGCAAAAGATTCAGAGTAGTATCCAGGAAAGAGGAGCACTGGAACTCCAGAAATAGATTCAGAGCAGCATCCATCCAGTATGTGTTCCATTTGCATGAAATCCTAGCCCAAACAAGCATGTAGGCAGCATAACCATGAGCCACATCATTAGAGTAGACTTAAGTAAGACTTTTGGGGCCCCTTTAAGACTCTACCCAAACTCTGAAAACCCACGGAAAACTCAGGCAAATGACAGAGCAACTCAAGCAGGGTGGAGGCACCTGGGCATTTATTCTCCCCCGTGATTTTGGGGTATTGAGTATGTGCTGCTAACAGGGGAGGACTCCCCTGCTATGAGAAGCTTGTTACTGCTGAGGCACATGGGAGAAGAGAGTTGGGGGAGGGGAAAGGAGCTAACAGTAGGGAGGCAAGGTGAAAGGGGGAGGAGAGAGAGATGAGGTGATTGTAAAAGAGAAAGAGATTAAATGGCAAGACATTTCATCTTGGTGTCAGGACTCCTTTGTCTGTTCTCAGAGGAGCAGGCTCCCCCGAGGGGTTTGTGGGGGTGAACCTGGGTCATGGGGCGACCAGAGTGACTAGAGCTGTGGTGGCAGCTGGAGAGAGGGTTGTAGAAGAAACCTGGGTCATTGGGGCGACCAGAGTGACCAGAATGCAGGGACAGCTGGAGGAGGGCTTGTGGAGGCAAGCTGAGTCGTAGGGGTGACAGGAATTGTGGAAGGCGATTGCAATGCCGTAGAGGTGGCAGGAGAGGTGAGTTTGAAGTCAGCCCTGTTAGGCGGGCCCTAACATAAGACAAATAGGACTTGACCGCACCATCCAGAAGTAATAGGGTAGAATTTGGCCCCCAATGTAAAAACTTAGGTAGGAATTTTAGAAATTAGAAGAAGCCTTTGAAAATAAGGAAGAAATATGTTGAAATGACATATGTTGAAATGGTAAATCAACAATAACAAAAAGTACATAAATCTAAATAAATCCTCATAGAAAACAACATTATTTTTCACAAGGACTAATAAAGTATCCGAAAAAAATAAAATAAAAGATACGGAATGTAATAGCTTGGGTGAAAAATGATGATAAACCATGGTAAATATTTCCCCCAAGTTGAAATTCCAGAAAATATAATGGGGGTATATTCTTTAGAACTTCAGTATAAGTGAAAATAGAAGGAATCTAATTATCACTTCCTCAATGATACACTTAAAAAGAACACCCAGTAACATCATAGACAAAATCTAGAGGTTCCACACCAAAGAAAGAAAATAAACAAACAGTGTAAGTACATGAAAAGCATAAATACCAAGGAACCAATGTAAAAAAAAAAAAGTTTGCAAGACTTGGAAGCTTTCATTTAAAGGAGAGAAGAGATTGAAATAAGCTATGACAAAAAACTAAAATGAAAGATTGCAACATAAATATCAAATTTAACAAAGCTGAATTTAATACTATAAGGTGGGAAAATAGATATTTAATGAAACACATTATTTACAAGTATATCCCATGAAAAAGCTAGATCTGAGTGCATATTTTTAAATGGAAACATAAGATCCAACAATAAACATATTTGATCATCTGGCAGAGACAACGTGAGGACAAATTTTATAGATGCTAATGGGGGAGAAGAAATGAAGTGTCTTCACAACTTCAATATTTAGAAGGGTTATGGAGAAAGTTAAATAAGACTAAGTCTTCTGCGTGATTTTGATATGTTTTGAGGTCCTCTGGAGAAGATAGAAATAGAAAATATGGGGGACTACCTAGAAAAGAATGGAGAAGGAAAGAGAGAGACCACACTATCTCACATAATGGGGATGGGTATGGAAAGTATTCAAATACAGAAGAAGAACCATTAATTCTATGAATTCCAGTCTCTTATGAATCAGACAAATGAAGGTCAAACATCCTCAGTATTCCACACAAATGCAAACAGAGAGAGAGAGAGAGAGAGAGAGAGAGAGAGAGAGAGAGAGAGGAGAATGGTATATAAATATATTAAATTTAGCAGGGAAACAGAGATAGGGAGGTTTTAGAGGGAGGGTAGGATAAATAAAGGAATAGTAACAACCAAAACCAACTACAATGTCAGAAGTGGGGATATGAATGGAAATAAAATGAACGAAGGAGGGGGTGGTTAGGTGGTGCAGTGAATAGAGTGTTGGCCCTGGAGTCAGAAGGACCTGAGTTCGGATCTGGCCTCAGACACTTAACACACACACAAATAAACCTAGCCATGTGACCTTGGGCAAGTTACTTAACCCCAATTGCCCCCCAAAAAGCAAAACAAAATGAAAGAAGGACAGAGATAAAAAAATCCATGATAAGGAGTGGGACAAGTTTGAGAAGAAGAACAAGAGAGACAAATTCATGTTTTAACACTTCCTTTGTAAACAAGGGATAGGTTCAGACCAAAGAGAGAAAAAAATGTACAGGAAGAGAAGTTGAGGGAAAATACAATCAACAATTCCAACCATAAATGTAAGTGGGACCACTTCAACCATAAAATGGAAGGAGACAGAAGAATGGTTTGAAAAGAACAACCTGACATTTATAAGAAACACACGGGAAACATCAAGATTCACAAAAATTAAAATGAGTAATTTGAGCAAAGCCTTCGAGCAAATTTCAGAAATCATGGTTCTAGACTGGGGTATAATAAATATAGTTTCAATGAAATAAGACAAACAGTGTAGAAACTATATTTTCTTACACACACATTCACATATGTATTCGTATGACCACACCCCCTTCTTCCATTATTTTCATAGTGGGAAAGATATCATCAGTCACAGATATTGCTTTTCCATATAGGAATGTAAATAGTTCAACTTTGATAAGTTCCTTTTGATTTCTTTTCCCTGATTACCTTCTCAGGCATCTCTTACTTCTTGTGTCTGGATGTCAAATTTTCTATTCAACTCTGGTTTTTCCTCAAGAATGCTTGAAAGTCCTCTATTCCACTGAATGACCCTATTTTCCCCTGAAACAAAATACTCAGTTTTGCTGGGTAGGTGACCCTTGGGTTCATTCCCAGTTCTTTTGCCCTCTGGAATATCATATTCCATGCCTTCGATCCCTCAGTGTAGAAGCTGCCAGGTCCTGGGCTATTCTGATTGTGTTTCCACAATATTGAAATTGTTTCTTCCTGGCTGATTGTAGTATTTTCTCCTTGATCTGGGGATTCTGGAACCTGGCTATAATATTCCTGGGAGTTTTCTTTTTGGGATCTTTTTCAGGAGGTGATCTGTGGATTCTTTCAACCTCTATTTTGCCCTCTGGATCTAAAACATCAGGGCAGTTTTCCTTGAGAATTTCTTGAAGGGTGATTTCTAGGTTCTTTCTTTGATCATGGCTTTCAGGTAGTCCAATAATTTTTAAATTGTCTCTCCTGGATCTATTTTCCAGGTCAGTGGTTTTTCCCATGAGATATTTCACATTGCCTTCTAATCTTTCGTTTGTTTGGATCTGCTTAACAGCATCTTGATTTCTCATAAAGTCACTAGCTTCCATTTGCTCCAGTCTAACTCTGAAGGAATGAATCTCCTCAGTGAACTTTTGAGATTCTTTTTCCATCTGGCAAATTCGATTTTTTAAGGCATTCTTCTCCTCATTGCCCTTTTGGGCCTCCTTTGCCATTTGAGCTAGTCTGTTTTTTAAGGTGTTGTTTTCCTCAGTCAGGCTGTTGACCCTCATTTCATACTTTTCCTGCATCCTTCTCATTTCTCTTTCTAATTTTTCCTCCACTTCTCTTATTTGATTTTTAAAGTCCTTCTTAAGGTCCTCTATGGCCTGCAACCCGCTCATGTTTTCCCCTGGGGCTTTTGGAGCAGGACTTCTGACCTCACAGTCCTTTTCCCGCTCTATGCCCCCAAAATAGGAGTCTAGGGTTGCATTTTTCTGTTTCCTTTGCCTTGGCATGTTGCCACTTAATTGCTTGACTTTTGGGCTTGTTGCCACACTATGGCTTTAAGGCCAGCTAGAGGAATTTTCGTCCCGAACGTGTGGGGGGCAACTTCCGTTTCTGGCAAGCTGTAAACCCACCCACAACTTCCACCCTAGATCACAATCCAGATCCAGGGAGGTTAAAGCAAGAGCGATTACCCCCCAAGACTGATCGCTGGATCTCCCCACGATTTGTAGGCTGGGAGCCGGAAATGCCTCTGAAAACTACACAGTGGAGTGTCTCCTCAGCAGCTTCTAGCCCCCAGGGGAGGGAGCTGACGCATTCCCCAAATACAGGTCCCAAAGTCCATAGGACACTAACCTCTTACTTTGTCCTAGGCAAGTCTATGTTGATAATTCTGTCGTCTCCACAGTTCCTGGTGTTCTGGGGTTCCTCCAGCCGGCTGCTGGCCCTGCCGCCCTGGGGCTAAAACCTCGGCTCATGTGGACCTGGGCCCGGCTCGGCTCCTGCGCTCTGCGCGCTGCTGGCTCCCAGACCACTGCGCTGGTCCTTCCTGCAGGGTGCTGGGCTGTTCTCAGCGGGAGGTTAGCTTCTCTGTGTCGTTCTGTGGGTGCTGGGGCTCCAGAAGATTTTCAGAGTCCTTTTTTACATAGTTTGTGGAGAATCTGGGGGCAGAGAGGCTTGGGAGAGCTGTTTCTACTCCGCCATCTTGGCTCCGCCCCGAAACTATATTTTCTTAAGTGCAACAAGGAAAATGAATAAAATGGATACTATGCGCGCGCGCACACACACACACACACACACACACACACACACATCACACCAAACCACACCACAAAAACAGCATTGCACTTAAATAAAGTTTAAATAATTGAATTACAAGGAGAAATAGACAATAATAGACAAAATAAATAGTAAAATAATAGGCCCCTTTCGTGCCTAATTGAATTTAACTAAATATAAATAAGAAAAAAAAGTTAAGTAACTGGACAGAATGTTAGAAAAATAAAGAGTAATCTTTGGCAATGAATGTAAAAAAAATAAAATTCACATTAAATATAAGCATGTATGTGTGTGTGTGTGTGTGTGTGTGTGTGTGTGTGTGTGTGTGTGAGACAGACATTTCATTAACTAGCCACCTATAGTATAATAAAAATCCTCATCAACAATTCAGAAAAGCAAAAATATTTGATATTTTGGGGTTATTTTGCTTATCACAAAGCAATTGAAATTGCATTTAACAAATGTTTTTAAATAAATAATGTAAAATTATTTTTAGAATTAAAAATAACAAGCCTAAAAAATGTGTGGGTCAAAAACCAAACTTTGTAAAATAGAAAATGTAATGAAATTATATTATAACAAATAGACTACATTTTAAAACATATGGGAGGTAGCTCTAACAGTCCACAGAGGTAAATGTATACCTCTAAATACTTTCATCCATAAAAGATAGAAATAATAAGTCAATGTATTGGACTTTCAACAAATGAAACAAAAAGCTAGAAAAAGAGCAAATTAAAAAGCCCAAACTAAACAACAAAGTAACAATTCTGAAAAATATATGAGAAAGTAAAATTAACAGAATAAGCATAGAATTGATAACTAAAACTCATAATTGCTTTAAAAAAATTTTAAATGGGCACAATGTTAATCAGATTTTTTTTCCAAATGCTTTACTAACTTCTGGTTTACATCATTCATTTCCGTCCGAATATGAGTTACAATTTTCCCCATTTTTCCACGACCCATCACCCCAGAATAGCAGTCACACAGGATATCCCCTCATCTAATTAGCTCTCTCCCATACCCCCTTTGACTTTTCCAGTAGGGCAAAGTATATACCCGTACCACAATGCCTGCACATCTTATCTCCCAATTATATGTAAGAGTATTAATAATAGTATTCATATATTTTTAAAACATTTGATTTTAAAACTTGGAATTCCAGATTCATTCCCTTCCGTCCTTGTCACCCACCCTTACTGGGAAGATAAGCAATTCAGTATATGTTCTACATGTGTAACTATGCTAAACATTACCATAGTAGATATATTATAAAAGACTGACTATATTTCCCTCCCTCCTATCCCACCTCCCACCTGGTCCACTACCCACTTTGATCCTGTCCCTTTTCAAAAGTGGGTGCTTCCAACTTCCCTCGGCCCTTCCCTCCTATCCCTTCTATCATCCCACCCCTCCTTCAACTCTCTTGTAGGGTGAGATATCCCATTTAGTAAGTAAGTCATTCTCCCCCTCAGCCAAAATCAATGAGAATAAGGTGTTGCCATTTTGCCTTCCTCTTCTTCCCCTCCTTCCCCTCCCTTACAACCATTTCCCTTGGGTCTTCTACATGAGATAGTTTACCCCATTCTGTCTCTCCCCTTCTCCTCTTGTTAAGTTCCTCTCTCACCCCTATCAAATTCCAATCCCTACAATCTTTTAATGTAGAAAATGCTAGGTCCTGTGTGATCCTAACTGTATTTCCAAGATATTTGAATTGTTTCTTTTTGGCTGCTTGCAGTATTTTTCCTTAATCTTATAATTCTTGAATTTGGCTACTATATTTCTTGGAATTTTCAATTTGGGATCTCTTTCAGGAGGAGTCTGGAGAATTCTTTCGATAACTATTTTATCTTCTGATTCCAGGACTTCAGGAAAATTTTCTTTGACAATCTCTTGGAGGATGTTTTATAGGCTGCTTTTTTCATCATGGCTTTCTGGTAGACCAATAATTCTTTAAGTTATCTCTCTTGGATCTGTTCTCTAGGTCACTTGTTTTTCCAGTGAGATATTTTACATTTTCTTCCAATTTTTCAATCGTCTTATTTTGTTTGATTGACTCTTGGTGCATCATAGAGTTCTGAGTTTCAATTTGATTGATTATAATTTTTAGTGAATTATAGTCTTCAGTTAGTTTTTTAAGGTCCTTTTTTAGGAAGGTATTTTATCCAATAACTTCACTAATTTTACTTTTTAAGGATTTGTTTTCTTCAGTGAAACTTTTTTTCCAAGATGGTCACTGCCTCCCTGATATGGTCTTTAAAATCTTTCTATAGTTCCTCCAAGAATGCTATTTGGTCTTGAGACCAGTTCATATTTCCTTCTGTGGTCTCAGGTGTAGGTAAAGAGTCCAAGTTGTCGTCTGTATTTGGTTGTTCTTTTTTTTAAAACAAATGGTTTATTAACTTCTGTTTTACATCATTCATTTCCGCCAGATTTTGAGTTACAATCATTTCCCCCCTGTTATTCCCCTAGCCAACCTCCCAAAATAGCAGTCCCACTAGAAATCGTTTCCTCCAATCTGCTCTCTCCCATACCCACTTCAACTTTTCCATTAGAGGAAGGTGAATCTTTGTGTCCCAATGCCTGCACATCTTATCTCCCAATTGTAAGCAAACGAGTATTAATAATAGTATTTATATATATATATATATATATATATATTTGAAACATTTAATA
Organism: Gymnobelideus leadbeateri; assembly: GCA_011680675.1. NCBI lineage: Eukaryota > Metazoa > Chordata > Mammalia > Diprotodontia > Petauridae > Gymnobelideus > Gymnobelideus leadbeateri. Next base: position 192,566 of record WOXC01009817.1, on the reverse strand, counting down.
TTAAGACCTCAAATTTTAGATCCATTTCCTTCCTCCCTTGTCACCCATTCCCTCTGGGGAGATAAGTAATTCAGTATATGTTGTACATGTCTAGCTATGCAAAACATTATCATAGTAGATATAATGTACAAGGCTGCTTATAATTCCCTCCCACTCATCTCACCCCCCACCTGGTCCATTCCCTACATGATCCTGTCCCTCTTCTATAGTGGGTACTTCCAACCTCCTCTCCCCCCAAGGATGCCTTCCCATCAATCAATCCTCCTCTCATCCCCCTTCCCCCTATTCTGCTGCAGGTTGAGATATCCCATTTAGTATGTATGTCATTCTCTCCCTGAACCAAATTCAATGAGAATGTGGTTTTGCCTTTTTGTGCCTTCCTATTCTCCCCTTCCCTTGCAACCACTTCCCCTTGCTTCTTCCACATGAGATAGTTTACCCTACCCTGTCTCTCCCCATCCCCTCTTGCCACTTTCCTCTTTCACCTCATAATTTCACCCCTTGAGTATCCTCCCTTCCCAAGATTTTCAACCTATGCCCTCTATCCATATATAACTGTAACCATATATCCATACATTCACATATGTATTCATATGACCACATACCCTTCTTCCATTATTTTCATAGTGAGAAAGATATCATTAGTCACAGTTATTGCTTTTCCATATAGGAATGTAAATAGTTCAACTTTGATAAGTTCCTTTTGATTTCTTTTCCCTGATTACCTTCTCAGGCATCTCTTCCTTCTTGTGCCTGGATGTCAAATTTTCTGTTCAATTCTGGTTTTTTCCTCAAGAATGCTTGAAAGTCCTCTATTCCACTGAATGACCATGTTTTCCCCTGATACAAAATACTCAGTTTTGCTGGGTAGGTGACCCTTGGGTTAATTCCCAGCTCTTTTGCCCTCTGAAATATTGTATTCCATGTCCTTTGATCCCTCAGTGTAGAAGCTGCCAGGTCCTGGGCTATTCTGATTGTGTTTCCACAATATTGAAATTGTTTCTCCCTGGCTGCTTGGAGTATTTTATCCTTGATCTGGGGATTTTGGAACCTGGCTATGATATTCCTTGGAGTTTTCTTTTTGGGATCTTTTTCAGGAGGTGTTTGGTGGATTCTTTCAATCTCTATTTTTCCCTCTGGATTTAAAGCATCAGGGCAATTTTCCTTGAGAATTTCTTGAAGGGTGATTTCTAGGTTCTTTCTTTGATCATGGCTTTCAGGTAGTCCAATAATTTTTAAATTGTCTCTCCTGGATCTATTTTCTAGGTCAGTGGTTTTTCCCCTGAGATATTTCACATTGCCTTCTAATCTTTCATTTGTTTGGATCTGCTTAACAGCATCTTGATTTCTCATAAAGTCATTAGCTTCCATTTGCTCCAGTCTAACTCTGAAGGAATGAATCTCCTCAGTGAACTTTTGAGATTCTTTTTCCATCTAGCAAATTCGACTTTTCAAGGTATTCTTCTCCTCATTGCCCTTTTGGGCCTCCTTTGCCATTTGAGTTAGTCTATTTTTTAAGGTGTTGTTTTCCTCAGTCAGGCTGTTGACCCTCATTTCATACTTTTCCTGCATCCTTCTCATTTCTCTTTCCAATTTTTCCCCCACTTCTCTTATTTGATTTTTAAAGTCCTTCTTAAGGTCCTCTATGGCCTGCAACCCACTCATGTTTTCCCCTGTGGATTTTGTAGCAGGACTTCTGACCTCACAGTCCTTTTCTCCCTCTATGCCCCCAAAATAGGAGTCTAGGGTTGCATTTTTCTGTTTCCTTTGCCTTGGCATGTTGCCACTTAATTACTTGACTTTTGGGCTTGTTGCCACACTATGGCTTTAAGGCCAGATAGAGGAATTTTCATCCCGAACGTTTGCGGGGGCAATTTCTGTTTCTGGCAAGCTGTAAACCCACCCACGACTTCCACCCTAGATCACAATCCAGATCCAGGGAGGTTAAAGCAAGAGCTATTAAACCCCAAGACTGATTGCTGGATCTCCCTACAGTTAGCAGGCCAGGACCTGGAGCTGCTTCTGAAAACAACAAAATGGCGTGTCTCCTCAGTGGCTTCTAGCCCCCAGGTGAGGGAGCCGACGCATTCCCCAAATACTGGGCCCAAAGTCCATAGGACACTAACCTCCTTCTTTGTCCTAGGCATGTCTATGTTGATAATTCTGGAGTCTCCACAGCTGCTGGTGTTCTAGGGTCTCTCCAGCCAGCTGCTGGCCCTGCTGCCCTGGAGCTAAAACCTCGGCTCACGAAGACCTGGGCTCAGCTAGGCTCGGCTGGGCTCGGCACCCACGCTCTGCCTGCTGCCTACTCCCAGACAGCTGTGCTGGTCCTTCCTGCAGGGCTGCTGGGCTGTCCTCAGTGGGAGGTTTGCTTCTCTGTGTTGTTCTGTGGGTGCTGGGGCTCCAGAAGTTTTTCAGAGTCCCCTTTTACATAGTTTGGGGGGAACCTGGGGGCAGAGTGGCTTGGATGAGCTGTTTCTACTCCTCCATCTTGTGTATTTGGTTGTTCTTGACTCACATAATAAGCTGAGATCAATTTCTTGCCTTCTCCTTATCCTTCTCAACTTCCTTCCTTCCCATTGTGATTTCCTAATTCTTAATTTCTCAGGCTGTGAGCTAAGTGCCTGGTCATTGACTTTGATTGATATAGCCTCTGTGTGTCAAGTTTGTGGCTAAGGCAGGAATCTCAGAGAGGTATGTTGATGTGCCCAGAGTAGTCTGTGGGGGAGGGGTGGTTTGTCCATTTCAGATTTCTGCCCCTCTACCACTGAACTATAGCTCAGGCAGGCTTTTGCTGGTCAGGTGAGGTGGGGCTTGTTGGAACCCCTAGTTCTCTTCTCTTCAGACTCCTCTCTGTCTCAGTTACACCCCTACTTGAAGACTCCCAAGCCTGAGGCTATTTCCACTAACTTTGGATTTCAGTCTCGGTGGGAGGCTTTATCTTTGGGTTTTCTACTTCATGAAGGAGGGATAGGGTATCAGAGCAACTAGAATTTACTTTACCATTCTAGCCCCTTCATTATACAGGCAGACAGTTTCTAAACTTCCAGGCTGGGTACCGATTGCTGCAGGAGAAGCTGCTGTCTCCAATGGGGGCCCAAGTACTCCCTACCTGCCTCCAATGATCCTTCCTTTTCCCTCCTGAGATGATGGCGAGATTACTGCAATTTGTCCTTGGTAATTCTGCAGGTTGGGCCTTCTTCTGCCCCTGGTGTAGTCTGCTTGTCTGCTCTAAAGTCTGAACTCTACAGACCACATGTGGTCTGTGCTTGCCCTATCTGGATGCACTGGGCACTTTCTTGGGATGGATTCTGCCACACTCCAGATATAATTAAAAGTGGTAAGGAAGGAAACTATATCCTGCTAAAAGGCACCATCGAAAATGAAGCAATATCATTACTTAACATATATGCACCAAGTGGTATAGCATCCAAATTCCTAGAGGAGAAGTTAAAGGAATTAGAGGAAGAAATAGATAGCAAAACTATTCTACAGGGGGACCTTAATCTCCCCCTTTCTGAACTTGATAAATCTAATCTCACAATAAACAAGAAAGACGTTAAGGAGCCGAATAGAATTTTAGAGAGACTAGATATGATAGATCTCTGGATAAAACTGAATGGGGATAAAAAGGAATTTACTTTCTTCTCAGCAGTGCATGTTACATAGTCAAAAATAGACCATGTACTAGTGTACAAAAACCTCACAATTCAGTGCAGAAAGGCTCTCAGATCATGATGCAATAAAAATTATATGCAATATGAAATGCCATGGAAAGATAGACTAAAAACTAATTGGAAATTAAACAATTTAATCCTAAAGAATGAGTGGGTCAAACAAGAAATTATAGACACAATCAGTAATTTCATTCAAGAGAATGATAATAATGTGACAACATACCAAAATTTGTGGGATGCATTAAAGGCAGTTCTTAGGGAATGTTTTATATCCCTGAGTGCATACATGAATAAATAAGAGAAAAGGGCGGTCAATGATTTGGACCAATTGAAAAAGCTAGAAAAAGAACAAGTTGAAAATCCCCAATTTAATAGTAAATTATTGATATTTAAAACCATAGGAGAGATTAATAAAATTTATATTAAAAAAAACTATTGAATTAATAAATAAAACTAAGATCTGGTTTTATGAAAAAGCCAATAAAATTGATAGACCCTTAGTCAATATGATAAAAAAAGAAAGAAGAAAGCCAAATTATGAGTATCAAAAATGAAAAGGGTGAATCTACCTCAAATGAAGAAGAAATCAAAACAATAATTAGGAATTATTTTTCCCAATTGTATGCACATAAACATGACAATCTTAGTGAAATGGATGAATATTTACCAAAATACAAGTTGCCCAGACTAAATGAAGAGGAAGTGAATTACCTAAATAATGCCACCTCAGAGAAAGAAATAAAAAAGCCATCAATGAACTCCCTAGGAAAAAATCCCCAGGGCCAGATGGGTTTACTTGTGAATTCTATCAAACATTTAAAGAAAAATTTATCTGAATACTTTACAAACTATTTGGGAAAATTAGTGAAGGAGTCCTACCAAATTCTTTTTTATGACACAAATATGGTACTGATTCCTTAGTCAGGAAGAGATAAAACAGAGAAAGAAAATTATAAACCAATTTCCCTCATGAATAAAGATGCAAAAATTTTAAATAAAATATTAGCAAAAAGACGACAACAACTTATCACAAGAATAATACACTTTGATCAGGTAGGATTTATTCCAGGAATGCAAGGATGGTTTAATATTAGGAAAACCATCAGTATAATCAATCATATCAATAAGAACACTAGCAGAAACCCTTCCCAACAAATTCAGCTTATGCCCTCTCTCCATGTATACCTGTAAGCATATATACACACATTCACATATGTATTCATATGACCATACACCCTTCTTCCATTATTTTCATACTGAGAAAGGTTTCATCAGTCATAGTTGTTGTTTTTCCATATAGGAATGTAAATAGTTCAACTTTGATAAGTTCCTTTTGATTTCTTTTCCCTGAGTACCTTCTCAGGCATCTCTTGCTTCTTGTGTCTGGATGTCAAATTTTCTATTCAATGCTTGAAAGTCCTCTATTCCACTGAATGAACATATTTTCCCCTGAAACAAAATACTCAGTTTTACTTGGTAGGTGAGCCTTGGATTCAGTCCTAGCTCTTTTGCGCTCTGAAATATCATAGTCCCTGCCCTTCATTCCCTCAGTGTAAAAGCTGCCAGGTTCTGTGCTATTCTGATTGTGTTTCCACAATATTGAAATTGTTTCTTCCTGGATGCTTGTAGTATTTTCTCGTTGATTTGGGGATTCTGGAACCTGGCTACAATATTCCTGGGAGTTTTCTTTTTGGGATCTTTTTCAGGAGGTGATCTGTGGATTTTTTCAACCTCTATTTTGCCCTCTGTATCTAAGTCATCAGGGCAATTTTCTTGAGAATTTTTTGAAGGGTGATTTCTAGGTTCTTTCTTTGATCATGGCTTTTGGGTAGTCCAATCATTTTTAAATTGTCTCTCCTGGATCTATTTTCCAGGTCAGTGGTTTTTCCCATGAGATATTTCACATTGCCTTCTATTCTTTTGTTTGTTTGGATCTGCTTAACAGCATCTTGATTTCCCATAAAGTCATTAGCTTCCATTTGCTCCAGTCTAACTCTGAAGGAATGAATCTCCTCAGTGAGCTTTTGAGTTTCTTTTTCCATCTGGCAAATTTGACTTTTTAAAACATTCGTCTCCTCATTGCCCTTTTGGGCCTCCTTTGCTATTTGAGTTAGTCTATTTTTTAAGGTGTTGTTTTCCTCAGTCAGGCTGTTGACCCTCATTTCATACTTTTCCTGCATCCTTCTCATTTCTCTTCCCACTTTCCCTCCACTTCTCTTATTTGATTTTTAAAGTCCTTCTTAAGTTCCTCTATGGGCTGTAACCTGCTCATATTTTCCTTGGGGGCTTGTGGAGCAGAATTTCTGACCTTACATTCCTCCTCCTGTTCTATGCTTCGATCCTCTTTGCCCCCAAAATAGGAGTCTGATGTTGCATTTTTCTGTTTACTTTGTTTCCTTTGCCTTGGCATGATACCACTTAATTACTTGACTTTTGGGCTTGTTGCCACAATATGACTCTGCCACCAGAGAGGGGAGCTTCCTGACCCAAACGTGTGGGGGGACAACATCTGTTTCTGGCAAGCTGGATATCCCCCCCACAACCTCCACCCTAGATCACAATCCAGATCCAGGGAGGTTAAAGCAATAGTGATTACCCCCCAAGACTGATTGCTGGATCTCCCTACAGTTCACAGGCCAGGAGCTGGAGCTGCCTCTGGAAACTACAAAATGGCATGTCTCCTCAGTGGGTTCTAGCCCCCAGGGGAGGAAGCCAAATAATGCTCCCAAAGTCCATAGGGCACTAACCTCTCACTTTTTCCTAGGCATGTCTATGTTGATAATTCTGGAATCTCCACAGCTGCTGGTGTTCTGGTGTCCCTCCAGCCAGCTGCTGGCCTGGCTGCCCTGGGGCTAAAACCAAGGCTCAGGCCGACCTGGGCTTTGCTCTCTGCATGCTGCACAGTGCTATGCTGCCAGCTCGCAGAGTGCTGCACTGGTCCTTCTTGCAGGGCTGCTGGGCTGTCCTCAGCGGGTGGTTAGCTTCTCTGTGTTGTTTTGTGGGTGTTGGGGCTCCAGAAGTTGTTCAGTGTCCAGTCTTACATAGTTTGGAGGTAATCTGGGGGGAGAGTGCCTTGGACATGCTGTTTCTACTCTGCCATTTTGGATCCGCCCCCTCAGAAATGAATGTTATAAAATAAAAAATAAACATAAAATTAAAAAAAATAAAAGAACTGTGTGGCCAATGACTATTAAAGAAGAACTAAAAGAAAATCTCAGAAACTATTTCACTTAATTATATACCAAAATAATTCTAATGCACATGAAATAGAAAAAATATAAACCACTACGTAGTCAAATAAAAACATTACACAAGGTAATTAGCTTGATATGAACTCTCCACTACCTCCCCCCCCCAAAAAAAAAAAAAAAACAAATTGTTAACAATGGGACCAGATGATTTTAAAAGTAAGTTCTATCAGAGATTCAAAGAATACTTAATTCCAGTGTTATACATGTTATTAGCAAAAATAACTTGAATAAGTTACTTTTCCACTTAACATTTTTCTGACTTCATAGTATTTTCCCATTTAATAGTATTTTCTTTTTTCTACTTATCTGTAAAGAAAGTTTTTATCATTCACTTTTATAAAATTTTGATTTCCAAACTTTTCTCCTGCACTCCCCAGTCCTTCCCATAATACAGCAAGCTTATTTGTAATAGGTTATACAAGTAAAATCATATTAAATATATGTCTACATTAGTCATGCTGTGAGAGAAGAATCAGAACAAAAGGGAAAAACCAAGAAAAAAAACAGAAAAGTAAAAAGTCCTGCTTTGAGCTACATTCCTATTCCACAGTTCTTTCTCTGGATATAAAGAACATTTTCCATCACAAGTCTTTTAGAATTGTCTTAGATCATTGTATTGCTGAGATTTAAGTCTATCATACTTGTTCACTGTATTCAGTGTCCTGGTTCTGCTTACTTTGCTCAGTAAAAGAATAGAACAATAAAAATATTAATAAATGTTGAAAAATAATTTTGACAAGTTTCAAGATTTATTTTTTTTCCTTTTTACAAACAACACTAGAATATATTGGAATACTCTTTTCCTTATTGCTGTACATAGTATCTAAGACTCCCAAAAATATAATATGCAAGAAGGTAATATTAGAGGCATTTCTAGCAATATGAGGGGCAAAGCAAAAATGCTCATTATGATCACTACTATTTAATATAGTTTTAGAAGTACAAGTTATAGCAATAAATATAGAAAAAAGGAAACAAACAAATGTAATAACTAAAAAGGAAAGGATAGTGACACTTTTTTCCTGATATAATGATCTATATAAAGTATTTTAAAAATCAACTAAAATGGGGGGCAGAGCCAAGATGGCAGAGTAGAAAGAGGACTTCCATGGGGCTCCCACTCCCACCTGTTCCAATTAATGTACAAATGACTCTAAACAAACTTTGGAGCTATAGAACCCACAAAAATACACAGAAAAGCTAACCTCTGGCTAAATACAGCCCAGTAGGCTGGCAGGAAGCAGCCAGTGTACAGTGCTGGCATCGAAACCCACCCCCACATAAGCCCAAAGTTTTAGCCTCAGGGTGGCCTGACCAGCCACTGGCTGGAGGGACTTCAGATCACCAGCAGCTTTGTCAGTTTCCAGAATTAACAACCCAAAATGCTAAGGACATGTCAGTGCAGTGTGGGCTTTGGGATCCGTTATTTTGGGAGCGTGGTCTGGCCTTTTCCCCCAGGGCAAAAATCAGCTGAGGCATGATGACCATGCAGCCACTGCCATGTGGATGCTTCAGAGCTCCTGGCCTGCAGATTGTAGGAGAATCAAGTGACCAGTCTTAAGGGTAATAGCTCTTGCTTTAACCTGCTTGGACCTGGATCACTATCTGGGGTGGAAATCCTGGGGTGCATGACCAGTGTGCCAGTGTGGAAGTTTCAGAGAGGGCAACTGACTAATAGCTCCAGCAGCTAAGAAAACCCTAGGGATTGGGACACAGGTCCCCTCTCTGGTTGCAGAGTTCTACCATGGTAAAAAGTTCAAAAGGCAAGTAATTGAGTGGCAACATGAGCAAACAAGGGAAACAAGGCAGGAACAGTAGTCCAACATTGGATTCCTTTTTTGGGAAAAAAAAGATCAGGGAATGGAACAGGAGGAATACAGAGAAGTCAGAATGCCTACAACAGAAGCTTCCAAGAAAATAATAGGCTGCTTACAGGCCATAGAAGAGTTTAAGAAGGATTTTGAAAACCAAGTAAGAGAAGTAGAGGAAAAATTGGGAAGAGAAATGAGAAGATGAAAGAAAATTATAAAATGAGAGTCAAAAACATGACTGAAGAAAATAACACCTTAAAAATAGACTAACTCAAATGGCAAAAGAGGCTCAAAAAGGCAATGAGAAGAAGAATGCCTTAAAAAGCTGAATTTGCCAGATGGAAAAAAAATCTCAAAAGCTCACTGAAGAGAATCATTCCTTCAGAATTAGATTGGAGCAAATGGAAGCTAGTGACTTTATGAGAAATCAAGATACTATTAAACATATACAAACAAATGAAAAAAAAAGAAGGCAATAAGAAATATCTCATTGGAAAAACCACTGACCTGAAAAGTAGATCCACGAGTGATATTTTAAAAATTTTTGGACTACCTGAAAACCATGATCAAAGAAAGAATCTAGAAACCATCCCTCAGGAAATTCTCAAGAAAAAAAATGCCCTGATGTTTTAGACCAAGAGGGCAAAATAAATGTTGAAAGAATCCACCAATCACCTCCTGAAAAAGATCCAAAAAAGAAAACTCATTACCATATTATAGCCAGTTTCCACAGTTCCCAGATCAAGGAGAAAATAGTACAAGCAGCCAGGAAAAAATAACTTAAATACTGTGCAAACACAATTTTGATAACACAGGATTCAGCAGCTTCTACACTGAGGAATCTAAGAGCTTGGAATATGATATTCTGGAGTGCAAAGGAGCTTGGATTAAAACCAAAAATCACCTACCCAGCAAAACTGAGTATCATGTTTCAGGGGAAAATATGGTCATTCAATGGAAAGAGGACTTTCAAGCAATATTAATGGAAAAAACAGTTGAATAGAAAATTTGACATTCAGATATAAATAGCAAAAGAAGAATGAGAAGGTAAACAGGGAAAAGAAATCATAAGGAACTTATCAAAGTTGAACAACTTACACTCCTACATAAAAAAGATTTTAGTAACTTATGAAACTTTTTCTCAGTATGAGGGTAATTGAAGGGAATAGAAAAAAAAATATATATATATATATACATATACATATATATATGCATCCATATATATATCTATATAGGAGGGTATATGGACATATGAATACATATGTATGTGTATTTATGTTTGCAGGTATACATAGACAGAGGGCACAGGTCCAATTCAATAGGAATGGTTGATACTTAAAAGGTGAAGTAAAGGGGTGAGAGAGGAATATAATGAGAGGAAGTGGGGAGAGATAGAATGGGGTAAATTATCTCATTTGGAAGAGGCAAGGGAAATCTGTTACAAAGGAGTGGAAGAACAGGAAGGCAAACGGGAATGAATCAACCTTACTCTTTATGAATTTGGCTCAGGGAGGGAATGACATACACACTATATAGGATATCTCATCCTACAGGAGAGTAGGAGGAAGGGGATGAGAAGGGGGATCATGGAAGGGAAGGCAGGCTTGGTGGGAGGGAAGTTGGAAGCACCCACTTTTGAAAAGGGGCAGGAGAAAATTGGAGAATAGAATAAGTGGGGGTGGGATAGGATGGAGGGAATTATATTCAGTCTTTCACAATATATCCACTATGGAAATGCATTGCATAGCTACACATGTACAACCTATATTGAATTGTTTATCTTACCAGTAAGGGTGGGTGATTAAGGGGGTGAGGAGAAAATCTGGAATTCAAAGTTAAAAATCAAATGTTAAAAAAAGATTATACATATATTATTATTATTATTGTTATTATTATTATTATTATTATTATTTTACATTTAAGAGGGAAATAAGATATATAAGTACCGGGACATAGAGATCCACCCTGCCCTATTAGAAAGTCAGAGGGTGTATGGGGGAAGATAAGGGAGAGAGCAGATTGGAGGAGGGGATATTCAATGGGATTGCTGTTCTGGGGCTGGAAGGTAGGAGTAAAAATGGGGAGAAAATTTGTAACTCAAAATCTTGTGGAAATAAATAATATAAACCAAAAAAAATTAAAAGTTAAAAAATCAACTAAAATTAATTAAAACAATAAATTTTATAAGTTTTCAGGACAAAATAAAATATTAGATTTCTTCATATCTCCTAAAAAAACACAGCAGGAAGCAATAGAAAGAGAAATTCCATTCAAAGCATGAAGAGAATATAAAATATATTTGGGAAGCTCTCTCTCTCAAGATAAACACAGAATCTATATCAATGTAATTAAAAAATACTCTTTATAAATAAATGTAGGTCAAAACAATTGTGTACATATTTTTCTTTTTTCTTTTTTTCTTCTTGAGATAGGAACACTGGGCAATTAGTTTTAATTGATTTGCCCAAGGTCACATGGTTATAAGTGTTAAGTATCTGAGGCCAGATTTGAACTCAGGTCCTCCTGAATTCCAGGGCTGGTGCTCAATTCACTGTGCCACCTATCTGTCCCTAATTGTATAAATATTAATAGCATACTAGAACCAATTCATACCATTCATACCATACCAATTTAATAAAATGATTTTATTATGCAAATTATTCTACTTATTCAGTGTCATACAATTTTAAAATCAAAGGATTGTTTTATGAAGGTAGAAAAATAATATTAAAAACCACCTGAAGAAGTAAAAGTTCAAGAACCTTCAGGGAAATGATTGGAGGACATGTGAGAAGAAAGGGAGTTTTCAGTATTAGATATTAAACTATATTGCAATGCCTTAATCATCAAAATTTTTCTTAAAGTCATTAAAATCTCATTCAGAAATAGAGAAGTTGATTGGTGGGATAGATTAGGTATTGCATATAAAGGCACAGTTAAATGCAGTAACATAATGTTTAATAAATCCAAAGACCCAAGTAACTGAGTTAATGATTTTTTGGGAAAAAAATTGGAAAAAACAAAAAGCATTCCCCCCCCCCCGAAATTCAATATAGAATACTATCTCACATCATATATCAAGATAAGCTCTGAAAGAATACATGACTTAGTCATAAAAGATATTATAAACAGAACAGTAAGGAAGAAATTACCTTTTTAAATCAATGGATAGAAGAAGAATTTCTGGCCAAATTAGTGATAAAGAGGTTCATTGAAGTAAAAGGGAAATTTTTTACTATATACATTTTTTTAAAGAAGTTATTGCATAAAAAACAAATGCATCATAATTAGAAAAGGAAGAAGTAATTAATCCCCAAAGTGAAGTCATTTTTCCTTGTAAATAATATAAATGTTTCATTGTTCTCTTACATAGTACCATATATATGGTATTATGCACACACATATGTATATGTATATATGTCACCATATGTTTATATATACATATATCCACACGTATATATGCATATATTATACATGTATGAATATACATGTGAGTATGTGTGTGTATTTCAACTCCATATCTTCTTAATCAATCAATAGTAGTACACATATTAAATTATGAGCTTTTAGCAGACAATGGCAATATCTACAGAACACCAACTCAGTGCTTTGTGTGATATGGTACTTAAAAAAGGTTGCTTCTTAGTAATACTTTGAAGATGTTGATTTTGGGTGATGTAATGCAAATAATCATGGAATGTCAGGCATGGAATAATGCACTTTAGAACAGTTCTTCTTAAGCTGTGGGTTGTGAGCCCATATGGGGTCACATACCTGAATGTTGTTGTTGCAAGAAAAATTGGCAACAGGAAAATGTTTCTGAATGTACAATGACCAAAAATAATTCTAACTCATATGCATAATCAATTTGAGGTATTTCTGGCAGTGCTTGCATTATGTTGCATTATGTAACTTCACTGAAGCCTTGGATCTGAATACACAACATGAACAGTTTGCACTGTGCATGTTGTTATACCTCACAACTCCAATGAACACTGCAAGAAACACCTCAGCTCAGATTTGAGACTATTTTATGCTATGAATTACAGTGTTTTTACTGTAATACAAAATTGTTAAATAAATTTTGGTTTGTGATTAGTATGGAATTTCCAACAATTTCTGAAATGGCTCTAAATGTTACTTCTATCTTTTTGTGCTATGCAAAGCAGCATTCTAAGAATTGAACCCTATAAAACCAAATTATTGATCAATTCTGAAAAACATTGAAGATACTCTGTGTTCTACAGTATCAAATATTCTCCCAAGATTTAGTTCTTTAAATAAAAATAAATAAGCACACCCATCTCATTAGTATGTAAATTCCTTCCATTTTTAAGAAATTATAAAATTATGATTATCCCAAAGAATTATTTTAAAAGAAAATTCTTTATGGTTATCATTAAATGATTGATTTGTATACCTAGTTTATTTGGTTTTTTATAATTTATTTTAGTTTTTAACATTCACTTCCATAAGATTCTGAGTTTTAGATTTTCCCTCTCTCCTTCTTCTCCCCTCTCCCCAAGATAGCATACAATCTGATATAGGCTCTACTTAAATATTCATATTAAACATGTTTTCACATTAGTCATAATATAAAGAAGAATTAGAATTAATGGGAAGAACCATGAGAAAGAAGAAAAAACAAACAAAATAAAAGGAGAACAAATAATATGCTTTGATATTCATTCAGACTCCCAAGATTTTCTCAGGACATGGATAGTATATTCCACTGTGAGTCTTTTGGAATTCTTTTAGATCATTGTGTTAGTGAGAAGAGCTAAATCCAACAAAGTTAGTTATAACTAAATGTGGTTGTTACAGAGTACAATATTCTCCTGGTTCTGCTTATTTCACTCAGCATCAGTCCATATAAGTCTTTCCAGGTTTTTTCTGAAAGCTACCTGCTATTATTTTTTTTTTTTGCTTTTTTTTTTTTTATTATTTTTTTTTTCAGGTTTAATGCTAGACTCTTTTATTTTTCTTTTTTTCTTTTTTTTTTAAACAAATACTTTATTAACTTCTGTTTTACATCATTCATTTCCGCCAGATTTTGAGTTACAATCATTTTCCCCCCATTATTCCCCTACCCAACCTCCAGAATAGCAGTCCCACAAGATATCGCTTCCTCCAATCTTCTCTCTCCCATACCTTCTCCCATACCCCCATCGACTTTTCCATTAGAGGAAGATGAATCTTTGTGTCCCAATGCCTGCACATCTATCTCCATATAGGCAAAAGAGTATTAACAATAGTATTTATATATATATTTGAAACATTTAATGTTACGACCTCTAATTTCAGATCCATTTCCTTCCTCCCTTGTCACCCATTCCTTCTTGGGATATAAGTAATTCAGTATATGTTGTACATGTCTAGCTATGCAAAACATTATCATAGTAGATATATTATACAAGGCTGCTTATAATTCCCTCCCACTCATCCCACTCCCACCTGGTCCATTCCTACATGATCCTGTCCCTCTTCTATAGTGTGTACTTCCAACCTCCCCTCACCCCAAGGATGCCCTCCCATCCATCATCCCTCCTCTCATCCCCCTTCCCCCTATCCTGCTGCAAGTTGAGATATCCCATTTAGTATGTATGTCATTTTCTCCCTGAACCAAATTCAATGTGAATGTGGTTTTGCCTTTTTAGCCTTCCTTATTCTCCCCCTCCTTTGCAACCACTTCCCCCCCTACATGAGATAGTTTACCCTACCATGTCTCTCCCCATCTCCTCTTGCCACTTTCCTCTCCTCACCCACAATTTCATCCCTTGAGTACTCTCCCTTCCCAACAAAATCAACCTATGCCCTCTATCCATATATAACTGTAACCATATACACACACATTCACATATGTATTCATATGACCACACCCCCTTCTTCCATTATTTTCATAGTGAGAAAGATATCATCAGTCACAGATATTGCTTTTCCATATAGGAATGTAAATAGTTCAACTTTGATAAGTTCCTTTTGATTTCTTTTCCCTGATTACCTTCTCAGGCATCTCTTACTTCTTGCGTCTGGATGTCAAATTTTCTATTCAACTCTGGTTTTTTCCTCAAGAATGCTTGAAAGTCCTCTATTCCACTGAATGACCATATTTTCCCCTGAAACAAAATACTCAGTTTTGCTTGGGTAGGTGACCCTTGGGTTCATTCCCAGTTCTTTTGCCCTCTGGAATATCATATTCCATGCCCCTTTGAATCCCTCAGTGTAGAAGCTGCCAGGTCCTGGGCTATTCTGATTGTGTTTCCACAATATTGAAATTGTTTCTTCCTGGCTGCTTGGAGTATTTTCTCCTTGATCTGGGGATTCTGGAACCTGGCTATATATTTCTGGGAGTTTTCTTTTTGGGATCTTTTTCAGGAGGTGATCGGTGGATTCTTTCAACCTCTATTTTGCCCTCTGGATCTAAAACATCAGGGCAGTTTTCCCTGAGAATTTCCTGAAGGGTGATTTCTAGGTTCTTTCCTTGATCACGGCTTTCAGGTAGTCCAATAATTTTTAAATTGTCTCTCCTGGATCTATTCTCCAGGTCAGTGGTTTTTCCCATGAGATATTTCACATTGCCTTCTAATCTTTCGTTTGTTTGGATCTGCTTAACAACATCTTGATTTCTCATAAAGTCACTAACTTCCATTTGCTCCAGTCTAACTCTGAAGGAATGAATCTCCTCAGTGAACTTTTGAGATTCTTTTTCCATCTGGCAAATTCGACTTTTTAAGGCATTCTTCACCTCAATGCCCTTTTGGGCCTCCTTTGCCATTTGAGCTAGTCTATTTTTTAAGGTGTTGTTTTCCTCAGTCAGGCTGTTGACCCTCATTTCATACTTTTCCTGCATCCTTCTCATTTCTCTTTCTAATTTTTCCTCCACTTCTCTTATTTGATTTTTAAAGTCCTCCTTAAGGTCCTCTATGGCCTGCAACCCACTCATGTTTTCCCCTGGGGCTTTAGGAGCAGGACTTCTGACCTCACAGTCCTTTTCCTGCTCTATGCCCCAAAATAGGAGTCTAGGGTTGCATTTTTCTGTTTCCTTTGCCTTGGCATGTTGCCACTTAATTGCTTGACTTTTGGGCTTGTTGCCACACTATGGCTTTAAGGCCAGCTAGAGGAATTTTCGTCCCGAACGTGTGGGGGGCAACTTCCGTTTCTGGCAAGCTGTAAACCCACCCACAACTTCCACCCTAGATCACAATCCAGATCCAGGGAAGTTAAAGCAAGAGCGATTACCCCCAAGACTGATTGCTGGATCTCCCCACAATTTGTAGGCTGGGAGCCGGAAATGCCTATGAAAACTACAAAATGGCGTTTCTCCTCAGCGGCTTCTAGCCCCCAGGGGAGGGAGCTGACGCATTCCCCAAATACAGGTCCCAAAGTCCATAGGACACTAACCTCTTACTTTGTCCTAGGCAAGTCTATGTTGATAATTCTGGCGTCTCCACAGTTCCTGGTGTTCTGGGGTTCCTGGCCCTGCCGCCCTGGGGCTAAAACCTCGGCTCACGTGGACCTGGGCTCGGTTCGGCTCCTGCGCTCTGCGTGCTGCCGGGCCCCAGACCACTGCGCTGGTCCTTTCTGCAGGGTGCTGGGCTGTCCTCAGCGGGAGGTTAGCTTCTCTGTGTCGTTCTGTGGGTGCTGGGGCTCCAGAAGTTGTTCACAGTCCTATTTTTACATAGTTTGTGGAGAATCTGGGGGCAGAGAGGCTTGGGAGAGCTGTTTCTACTCCGCCATCTTGGCTCCGCCCCCCCTGCTATTATTTTTATAGTATTCCTTTACAGTCCAAGATCACAAGTTGGATAGCCATTCCCAAATTGATGCGCATCCACTCATTTTCCAATTCTTTGCCACCACAAGATGAGGTGCTATAAACATTTTTGTATATGTGGGTCCTTTTCCTGTTTTTATGATCTCTTTCCAATACAAACCTAGAAGTGGTATTATTGGATCAAATGGTATGCACAATTTTATAAAATTTTGGTAATAGTTCCAAATCGCTCTCAAGGATGGTTGAATCAGTTTACAACCCCACCAACAATGCATCAATGTTCTGATTTTCCCACATCTTTTCCAACATTTATCATTTGCCTCTTTTGTCATGTTAACCAAACTGAGAGGGTTTATTATTTGGTCAAAGGATATGAACAGGCTGTTTTCAGAGGAAGAAATTAAAACTATAATCATATAAAATGTTCTGAATCACTATTGATTAGAGAAATGCAAATCAAAACAACCCTGAGTCACCATATCAGACCTCTCAGTTTGGTGGGGTTGTAAACAAATAGTTAAAAGACAAGTAATCAGTTGGGCAAATGAGCAAACAATGGGGGAAAGCCTCTGACTATAGAAAGTTATTATGGTAAAAATGAAGATTAAAAAAATAGAAGAAGATAGCAAAGTCAAAGCTCCTATATCCAAAGCCTCCAAGAAAAAAAATATGCATTTGTCTCAGACAATGGAAGAATTCAAAAAGGATTTTGAAAGTCAAGTAATGCAGGTAGAGGGAAAATTGGGAAGAGAAATGGAGTGATACAACAAAATCACAAGAAAAGGGACAGCAGCTTGGTTAAGGAAACACAAAAAATACTGAAGAAAATAACCCCCCAAAAAAGAAAAAGACTAGGCCAAATGGCAAAAGAGGTCCACAAATTCAGTGAGGAAAAGGATGACTTAAAAAGAAGAATTAGCCAAAAGGAAAGGAAGGTCTAAAATCTCACTGAAGAATATAATTCATTTAAAAATTATAATAGGGTTGGCTAGGTAGAGCAGTGGCACCTGGAGTCAGGAGGACCTGGGTTCAGATCAGACCTCAGACACTTAACACACACACACACACACACACACACACACACACACACACACAAACTAGCCATGTGACCTTGGGCAAGTCACTTAACCCCAATTGTCCTACTAAAAGAAAAAAAAATACAATGGATTAAATGCAAGCTAAAGGCTGTATTAGAAACCAGGAAGCAATAAAATAAAACCAAAAGGAAAAAAAAACAATGTGAAATATTTCATTAGAAAAACAACTAATCTGTAAAATATATGCAGAAGAGATAATTTAAAACTTTTTGAACTACCTGAAAACCATGATAAAAAAAGGAGCTTAGGTGGATGACCTTTTCCCCCAAGATGGTGCCAAAGGCAAAGAAGGAAGGCGTTGTCCCCCCCAAGACAGAAGCCAAGTCCAAGGCTTTGAAGGCCAAGAAGGCAGAGCTGAAGGGTGTCCACAGCCACAAAAAGAAGATCAGAACATCCCCCACCTTCAGGAGACCCAAGACCCTAAGGCTTCGAAGGCAGCCCAAATACCCTCAGAAGAGCGCCCCTCTCAGGAACAAGCTCGATCACTATGCCATCATTAAGTTTCCTTTGACCACTGAGTCTACTATGAAGAAGACTGAGGACAACAACACCCTAGTCTTCATTGTGGATGTCAAGACCAATAAGCATCAGATCAAACAGGCTGTAAAGAAGCTGTATGACATCGATGTGGCAAAGGTCAAGACACTGATCTGGCCTGATGGAGAGAAGAAGGCCTATGTCCGTCTTGCTCCAGACTATGATGCTTTAGTTGTTGCCAACAAAATTGGAATCATCTAACTTCTTGTGTCCAGCTGTGTCCTGTTCCACCTACAATAAAAAGTTTTCCAGAAAAAAAAAAGGAGCTTAGATATCATCTTTCAAGAATTTATCAAGGAAAATTGTTCTGATATTCTAGAATTTGAGGTTAAAATAGAAAATGAAAAAATCCAACAATCACGTCATAGAGATCCCAAAATGAAAATTGCCAGGAATATTATAGCCAATTACAGAATTCTCGGGTCAAGTAGAAAATATTGTAACCCGCTAAAAAGAAAAAAAATATTGAAATATTGTTGAGAGAGAGGGAGGATAACACAAAATATAGCAGCTTCTATATTAAAGGATCAGAGCACTTAGAATACGATATTCCTGAGGTCAAAGGAGTAAGGATTAAAACCAAGAATCAGCTACCCAGCAAAACAGTATAATCCTTCAGGGAAAAATCATACAACTCTTCTCAAAGGGAGACCCAAATCAAAGACCCACATCAGGGTATATCTAGCCTTCTCTTTGATCAGAGAATGTCACAACCCTCTTGACCCACTGCCCAATCACAAAGTAAAACCAAGCCTCCTGCCACAGTCTCCATGTGACCACATTCAGCCTATTAGGGTGGAAGAGTATATTTTCAAATCAAGGAAGGTTCTCAGAGTCACTTAAGCCTATCCAAGGGCCTAGGGGCAAGGAAGATCTTCAATTCCCATTCCCATAACAGGTGGAAAGGAGAGATGGGGAAAAATTTCAGAACTCAAAATCTTGTGAAAATGAATGTTGAAAACTAAAAATAAATTAATATAAAGAAAAATACAGCTAAAAAAAGAAATAGATGAACCTAACTGAAAAAATAACCAAGAAAGATGTTAAGTAATTTTTTTTTAAGTTACATAATGCAGATCTTTAGAGAAAACTGAGTGAGGATAGAAAGGAATATACCTTTCTCTCAGCAGTACATAGCACCTACACAAAAACTGACAATGTAGTAGGGCCTAAAATCCTCACAATCTAATATCAAACTTCAGGGAAAAAAATACATTCTTTTCAGATCTTGATGCAAATATTATGTGCAGTAAAGGCCATGGGAAGATAGACTAAAAACTAATTGGAAATTGTATTTACTTCATTTATTTATTTAGCTAATTAGTTAGTTATTAATTTAGTTTATTATTATCTAATTTTAAAGAATAAATGGGTCAAATGAGAAATCAAAAATAATCAGTAACTTCATTGAAGAGAATTACAATAATGAGATTACATACCAAAACTAACAGGATGCAATCAAAGCATTTTTTAGGGGAAATTTTATATCACTAAATGCTTACATGAATAAAATAGAGAAAAAGGAGAACAATGAATTGAACATGCAACTTAAAAAGCTAGAAAAAGAACAAATTAAAGACTCCCAATTAAATACCAAATTTGGAATTCTGAAAAAAAAAGAAACTGATAAAAGTGAAAGTAAACTATAGAACTAATAACTAAAATTAAAAGCTGGTTTATGAAAAAAACATAAAATAGATAAACTTTTGCTTAATTTGATTTAAAAAAAGACAATTATCAGTATTAAAAATGAAAAGTGTAAATTCACCATCATTGAAGAGGAAATTAATGCAATAATTAGGAGCTATTTTACCCAATTGTATGCCAATAATCTGACAATCTAAGTGAAATGGAAGAATATTTACAAAAAATTATAAATTTTCCAGCTTAACAGAAAAGCAAATAAAGTACTTATATAACCCCATTTTAGATGAAGAAATTGAACCAGCCATCAATGAACTCCCTATGAAAAAATCACCAGGGCCAGATGGATTTACAAGTGAATTCTATCAAACCTTTAAATAAAAAAAAAAATAATTCCAAAGTTATATAGACTATTTGGGGGAAAAAGAGATAAGGAATTCTTCTTCTTTTTTTTTTGTTTTTTGGAGGACAATTGGGGTTAAGTAACTTGCCCAAGTTTTGGTGTGTGTGTGTGTGTGTGTGTGTGTGTGTGTGTGTGTGTGTGTGTGTGCTCGCGTTAAGTGTCTGAGGTCCGAACTCAGGTCCTTCTGACTCCAGGGCCAATGCTCTACTCACTGTGCCACCTAGCCGCCCCAGGAATTCTTCTTATAACACAAATATTGTGCTGATATCTAAACCAGAAAGAGACAAAACAAAGCAAGGAATTAGAACAATTTCCCTAATGAATCTCAATCCAAAAATTTAAATAAAAGCAAACAAAGAGATCATGTTAATTTGTCACCAGGATGATACACTACAACTACATGAAATTTATAATAGTATTGCATGGTTTGCTCAGTATTAGGGAAAGTAGACTATATCAATAATAAGTTTAACAGAAATCATATGATTATCTGAATAAATGCAGAACATGGTTTTGACAAAATACAGGATTTATTATGGTTGAAAACACTAGATAGAATGTGAATAATGGAGTTTTCTTAAAATCATATGCATAACCTATCTAAAACCATCAGCAAGCAGTATATGTAATAGGGATAAGGTAAAAGCATTCCCAATAAGATCAGGAGTGAAACAAGGATGCCCATTATGACCACTATTATTTAAATTTACTAGAAATATTAGATTTAGTAATAAAAGAAGAAAAATAAATTGAAGGAATTAGAATAGGCAATGAGGAAGCAAAGCTATCAATCTTTGCAAAGGACATGATTGTAGACTCAGATAAGTTTTTTTAAAAAAACTGCTTGAAACAAATTTTGTAACATTGCAGGATATTAAAAAAAAGCATACAAATCATTGGAATTTCTATATATCACCAACAAGCCCCAAGAGCATGAGATAGAAAGAGTAACTCCATTTAACATAACTGTATACAACATAAAATATTTGAGAGTCTATTCGACAAAACAAATCCAAGAACTATCTGTGGGGAAAGGCAGGCCAGGATGCTGACAATGGCATGCAGAGAGAGGCAGCCTGGGATGGCACAGGGAGCAGAGGCCTGATCAATGAGGGGGCAAGTCATCCCACCATCTACAAGGGCCACTATCAGCCCTACCACCAAAGGCATGGGATTGGAAAGAGCAAGGTAAGAATCAAATGCAGGGCCCTTGTGAGGAACAGCTAATACTCATGGGACTCCATAGCCAAGAAAATTAAAAAGCCCCTATCAGGACCTCCAAGGACCAGAATGGCAGAGTGAACTCTGGCTTCTCCACCCCACCCTCCCAACTCCCTATGAAAACATAGTAACTATTGCCCCAGGGCAAAACCCTAAACAGTAAAGGCTTGGGAATGCAAGAGGAAGGGATTGGCCAGGGCCCTGCCTCAATATGGGTAGAAAGTAGACTTTAAAGACAAAGACTCTGGACTCCTACTATCCTGGTGGGGGCGGGGCGGGGGGACTAAATGCAGAGGGAGACAATGCTGAATCCACACCCACAGCTGAAGCATCAACAGGGATTCTGTCCCAAACACAGAAAGATTTCCTAGATGAGCTCAAAAGGAACTTTGAAAACGAAATGAGAGAGATAGAAGACAAAATGAATAATTAAAAAAAAAATCAAAATTGCAAAATTAGAAAAACACTACAAGGAAGAAAACAGCTCCTTAAAAAGAAAAGTGGGTGATATGGAAAAGAAGCTCCAAAAACTAAGGAAATAATTTATTAAAAACTAGAATCAACCAAACTGAAGTGAATAATTCTATGAGGAACCAAGAATTAGTCAAAGAAAACATCAAGAATGAAAAATTAGCAAAAGAGGTAAAATATCTCAATGGAAAAATAACTGACCTGGAAAATAGATCCAGGAGAGATTATCTGAGAATCATAGGCTTACTGGAAAATCATGATAAAAAATGGGCCTCGATAACATCCTCCAAGAGTTCATCCAGGAAAACTGCCCTGAGATAGTAGAACCAGAGGATAAAATAGAAATTTAGAGAATCCACCTGACACCCGCTGAAAGAGATCCCAAATTGAAAAACCCTTGAAATTTTGTGGCAAAACTCCAGAACTACCAGGTAAGTAGTTCAGTATGTGTTGTACATGTTTAGCTATGCAAAATATTACCATAGCAGATATATTGTACAGGGACACCAGAAAACCAGCAGCTGTGGTGATTCCAGAATTATCAACACAGACATGCCTAGAACAGAGTGAGAGGTTAGTGCCTTATAGACTTTGGGAGCAGTATTTGGGGAATGTGTTGGCTTCCTCCCCTGGGGCTAGAAGTCCCTGGGGAGACTCGGTACACTCGCCATTTTGCAGCTTTGGTGGCAGCTTCAGCTCCTGGCCTGCAAACTGTAGGGAGATCAAGCAATTAGTCTTGGGGGTTAATCACTCTTGCTTTAAGATGCTTGTACCTGGATTCTGATCTGGGGGGGAGGTCTGGGGTGGGTATCCAACTTGCCAGAGCATGTGAAGGCTTTACCGAGGCCACCCAACTCCGGAAGTTGTGAAGACACCAACTTTGGGACGGAAGCTATGTTGTCTGGTGGCAGTGTCCTACTGTGGCAACAAGCCCAAAAGTCAAGTAATTAAGTGGCAACATGCCTAGGCAAAGGAAAAAAATAAACAGAAAAATGCAACATTAGAGTCTTATTAGGGGGGCAAAGAGGATTGATGAATGGAACAGGAGGAGGGCTATGAGGTCAGAAATCCTGCTCCAAAAGTCCCAAATGAAAATGTGAGCAGTTTACAGGCCACAGAGGACCTTCAGAAGGAATTTAAAAATCAAATAAGAGAAGTGGAGGAAAAATTGGGAAGAGAAATGAGGAGGATGCAGGAAAAGTATGAAATGAGGGTCAACAGCCTGACTGATAAAAAAGCACCTTAAAAAGTAATGGCAAAAAATTACTCAAATGGCAAAGGAGGCCCAAAAGGGCAATGAGGAGAAGAATGCCTTAAAAAGCTGACTTTGCCAGATGGAAAAAGAATCTCAAAAGCTCACTGAGGAGATTCATTCCTTAAAAGTTAGAGTGGAGCACATGGAAATTAATGACTTTATGAGTAATCAAGATGCTGTTAAACAGATCCAAACAAATGAAAGAATAGAAGGCAATATGAAATATCTCATGGGAAAAACCACTGACCTGGAAAATAGAACCAGGAGAGACAATCTAAAATTTATTGGTCTACCAGAAAGCCATGATCAAAGAAAGAACCTAGAAATCACCCTTTGAGAAATTGTCAAGGAAAATTTCCCTGATGTTTTAGATACAGAGGGCAAAATAGAGGTTGAAAGAATCCACAGATCACCTCCTGAACAAGATCCCAAAAAGAAAACTCCCAGTAATAATATAGCCAGGTTCCAGAATTCCCAGATCAAGGAGAAAAATACTATAAGCAACCAGGAAGAAACAATTTCAATATTGTTGAAATACAATCAGAATAACACAGGACCTGGCAGTTCCTAGACTGAGTGATCAAAGGGCATAGAATATGATATTTCAGAGGGCAAAAGAGCTGGGAATGAACCCAAGGGTCACCTACCCAGCAAAACTGAGTATTTTGTTTCAGAGGAAAATATGGTCATTTAGTGGAATAGAGGACTTTCAAGCATTCTTGAGGAAAAAATCAGAGTTGAATAGAAAATTTGACATTCAGACACAAGAAGCAAGAGATGCTTGAGAAGGTAATCAGGGAAAATAAATAATAAGGAACTTAACAAAGTTGAACTATTTACATTACTACATGGAAAAACAATAACTGTGACTGATGAAACTTTTCTCAGTATGAAAATAATTGAAGAAATGTATATGGTCATATGAATACATATGTGAATATGTGTATATATGTTTACAGTTATACATGGATAGAGGGCACAGTTTGAATTTTGTGGGAAGGTATGATACTTAAGGGCTGAAGTTAGGAGGTGAGAGAGGAAAGTGGCAAAAGTAGATGGGGAGAGACAGGGTAGGGTAAACTATCTCATGTAGAAGAAGCAAGGGGAAGTGGCTGCAGAGGAGGGGAAGTATAGGAAGGCAAAAAGGCAAAACCACATTCTCATTTAATTTGGCTCAGTGAGAGAATGACATACATACTAAATGGGATATCTCACCTTGCTGGAGAGTAGGTGGAAGGGGGATGAGACGGTGTTGATGGAGGGGAGGGTGTTCTGGGGGGGGTGGAATCACCCACTATTGAAGAGGGACAGGATCAAAGTAAGGAATGGACCAGGTTGGGGGTAGGATGGGTTGGAAAGGAAATATAAGCAGCCTTTTACAATATATCTACTATAGTAATGTTTTGCATAGCTATACATGTACAACACATACTGGATCACTTATCTTCCCAGAGGGAATGGGTGACAAGGGAGAGAGGGAATAGGTATGAAATTCAAAGTTTTAAAATCAAATGTTTCAAATACATATAAATACCAGTACTAATAGTATTTTGCATACAATAGGGAGATAAGATGTTCAGGCATTGGGGCATAGAGATTCACCTTGCCCTAATGGTAAAGTCGAAGCGGGTATGGGAGAAGGTATGGGAGAGAGCAGATTGGATGAGGGGATATCTTGTTGGACTGTTATTCTGGGGTTTTGGGTAGGGGAAATATGGGGAAAATTATAACTCAAAATCTGGCGAAAATGAATGATGCAAACTAGAAGTTAATAAAGCATTTGTTTAAAAAAATACAAGGCAATCCCCAATTGATAAATGGTCAAAGTATATGAACAGACAGTTCTCAAAGGAAAAAAATTAAATATATCTATAAGCACATGGAAAATGCTCCAAATCACTATTGATTAGAGAAATGCATATCAAAACAATTCTGAGCTACCACATCTTACCTGTCAGTTTGGCTAAAATGACAAAACAGGAAACTGACAAATGCTGGAGTGGATGTGGACAAATTGGGACACTAATGTATTGCTGGTGGAGTTTTGAACTGATCCAACCATTATGGAGAGCAATCTGGAATTATGCCCAAAGGCCAATAGATAATTTCATACCCTTTGACCCAGCAATACCACTTCTTGGGTTATATCCCAAAGAGATCATAGAAGTGGGAGGAAGACCCATATGTATAAGCATCTTTATAGCAGTTCTTTTTGTGGTGGCAAAGAATTGGAAAATACAGGGATGCCCATCAATTGGGGAATGTCTGATCAAGTTGTTTTATATGCGTGTTATGGAATACTATTGTGCTATAAGAAATGAGAAGCACATCGAGTTCATATTTACCTGGAGAGGCTTATATGAACTGATGCTGTGTGAGAAGAGTAGAGCCAGGAGATATTTCTACACAATTACAGACACAATGTATGTGTGATGACCAACTTTGATAGACTGGACTCTGCTCAGCAATGCAATTATATAAGTCAACCCCAAAACTCTCATGATGGAGATCAATGTCTATGCTCGGAGAAAGAACCGAGTCTGAACCCAGATTGAAGCAAACTACCAGTCCCTTTTCAGTTTCTTGTTTGGTTTTGTTTCCTCTTTCCCATTGTTCATTCCATCTGAAACCATCCTTCTATATAAACTTACTAATATCTAATGTGAAAGTATTTGCATATATTATACTTTATTGTATGCTGCTAGGGGGAAGGAAGAAAGGGAGGGGACAGGGAAAGGGAGAGAAAATTTGAAGCTCAAAGAATTATGGAAACAAATCTTGTAAATTAAAAGTAAACAATTTAATAATGACCAAAAAATTAAAAAAAGAAAGAACTATCTGAATACAATTATAAAGCACTTTTCACAGAAGTAAAGTCAGATTTAAACAACTTGAAAAATATCAATTACTCATGCGTTGGCTGAGCTAATATGACAATCTACCTAAATTAAGTTATTTATTCAGTATCATACCAATAAAAGTACCAAAAAAAATATTTTGTAGATCTAGAAAAAAATCCAACATAGCAACATTCATCTGGAAGAACAAAAAATCAAGAATATCAAGGGAATTAATGAAAAAATGAAAAAGAAGACTAGCTATACCAGATCTAAAGCTATATTATAGAATTCAATCATAAAAAATTATTTGGTATTGGCTAAGGAATAAAGTGATGGATCAATGGAACAGTTTAGGTACAGAAGCTACCATAGTAAATGCCTGTAGCCATCTACTGTTTGAGAAACCCAAAGACTCCTGCTTTGGGGATAAGAATTAACTATTTGACAAAATGTTCTGGGAAAATTGGAACACAGAATAACAGAAACTGAGCATAGATCAACATTCCATACTGTATAACAAGATAAACCCAAAATGGTTACATAATTTAGACATAAGGGATGGTACCATAATCAAAGTAGGAGAGCAAGGAATAGTTTTCCTGTCAGTACTTGTAAAAGGGGGAAAATATGATCAAACAAGAGATAGAGAACATTACAAAATGAAAATGGATAATTTTGATTACAATAAAGTATTTTTGTACAAATAAATCTATTCATTCAAGATTAGAAGTTAAGCAGAAATCTGGGAAACAATTTTTAGAGTTATGGTTTCTGATAAAGGCCTCATTTCTAAAGTATATGAACTGAGGTAAATTTATAAGAATACAAGTCATTCCCCAGTTGATATTCAAAGGACATGAACAGGCAGTTTTCAGATGAAGAAATTAAAGCTATATATAATCATATGAAAAATGTTCTAAATTACAATTGATTAGAGCAATGCACATAATAACAACTCTGAGGTAGCACCTCACAGCTATCAGATTGGCTTATATGACATAAAAAGAAAATGATAAATGTTGGAGAAGCTGTGAGGAAAATGGAACACTAATATTTTGTTGGTGGAGTTGTGGATTGATCCAACCATTCTGCAAAATAATTTGGAACTATACCCAAAGGGCAAGCAAACTTCACACCCTTTTTTCCATTCAATTTTATTTTATTATATTTTTATTTACTTTTAGTGTACAACATTCAATTTCACAATCCCTTGAATTCCTAATTCCCCCTCTTTCCTCCCCCCCTTCCCCCACCCCCAGCAGTATGTAATCCAATAAAGGGTCTACAAATACCTTCATATTAAATATTAAACATACAAACATAAAGAAAAAATATATCTAATGATGTGAACAACAAGAAAGAAGGAATGAAACAAAACTAAACATAAAAAGAGAGCAAGTAGTTTGCTTCAGTCTCTGTGGTTCTTTTCTATAGATGTGGATATCCTTTCCATCATGAGTCTTTTGGAATTGTCTTATGACCTTGCATTGCTGAGAGGAGCCATCTACCAAAGTTCGTTATCACACATATGATGCATCTGTAAATGTGTACAAAATTCTCCTGGTTCTGCTCTTCTCACTCAACATCAGTTTATATATAAATATCTCCAGGTTATTATGAAGTCCATCTGCTCCTCATTTCTTATAACCCAACTGTATTCCATTATATTCACATACCAAAATTTGTTTAGCCATTTTTCAATTGATGGGCATCCCCTTGATGACCAATTCTTTGCCACCACAAAAAGAGCTGCTATAAATATTTTGTATATACAAGTCCTTTTCTCACTTCTATGATCTCTTTGTGATACAACCCTAGGAGTGGTATTGCTGGGTCAAAGGGTATGTACTTTTATATAGCCCATTGGGCATAGTTCCAAATTACTTTCCAGAATGGTTGAATCAGTTCACAAGTCCAACAACAATGCATTACTGCTCCAATTTTTCCACATTTTTTCCAGCATTTATCATTTTCCTGTTTTATCATCTTATCCAAACTGACAGGTGAGATGTGGTACTTTAGAGTTGCTTCGATTTGCATTTCCCTAATCAATAGTGATTTAGAGCATTTTTTTTCATGTGGTTATAGATATCTGTAATTTCTTCCTCTGAAAACTGCCTGTTCATATCCTTTAACTATCAATTGGGGAATGACTTGTATTCTTATAGATTTCACTCAATTCTCTGTATATTTTAAAAATGAGACCTTTATTAGAGACACTGGTTGTAAAAAATTATTTCCCAATTTTCCACATCCCTCTTAATCTTGGTTATATTAATTTTACTTTACAAAACCTTTTCAATTTAATTTAATTAAAATATCCATTTTGTATTTTGTATTCACATTCACAGTTATGATTACTGTCTGTGTCATTCCTTCCATCCTATTCCCTCCCCGATTTATGCTTTTATTTCTCCCTTCTCCCTTCACCTCCTTAGGAGTTTTCCTTTTGGCCCCGCCTCCCTGAAGAGCTCGAGTCACTCTGACAGTAGTTCAGCATGTTGCCCTCAAACACTTCCATTGTAAGGTGTGCCAGCTTCTTCAGAAGACCATGCAGAGAGCGTCATGCCTAAAGCAAGAGCTGCACCGGTTAGCCATGGAGCCAATGCCAGGCATCACTTGCTGCCAGAACACAAACCAAACATGATCTCTGAGATCAGATTTTTTTCTGGGGGGGACTAACACACCCTATGAAAATGGCATTTTCAAGCTGGAAGTCTACATTCCTGAGAGGTACCCATTTGAGCCTCCAAAGATATGCTTTTTGACTACCATCTGTTATCTTAACATTGACTCTGCAGGGAGGATATGTCTGGATGTCCTCAAACTCCCACCAAAAGTTGCTTGGAGACCATCCCTGAACATTTCCACTCTATTGACCTCCATCCAGCTGCTCATGTCAGAGCCCCATCCTGATGACCCTCTCATGGCTGACATATCTTCAGAGTTTAAGTACTACAAACCAGCCTTTCTCAAAAATGCCAGAGAGTGGACAGAGAAGCATGCTCATCAGAGGCAAGAGGCTGAAGAGAATGAGGAGGTGCAGAATCAGCCAGTGCCCAGTGACCAAATTTGTAGTAGCACCACAGAAAAGAAAAGGCTCCAAGCTGGCGCGGGTGGTCGTGGAGAAGAGACTTTGTACTAATGCTTAGGGAGTTCCTCGTGAGAACATTGAGCTGACAGCATCCCATTCTGTCAAGGCTTCTGATCATGCCCCATCTGTTTGAATGTTTTTCTTGGTCTTTGATGAGAGTGGAATGGTATTTTCCTTATAAAACAGGCCTTGTATATGTATGCATACTGCAGTAGACTAATGCCCTTAAAGTACTTTGTTGTATTTATCTTGTACATTTGTATTTTGAAAACTATTAACCTGAAAAATAATCATTTAGCATTGAAAAAAAAAAGGTTTCCTGTTTTTTATTGTATTTTTCTTTTTTATTAATTTGTTTATTTTTAGTTTACAAGATTCAATTCCATAGTTCCTTGAGTTTCAAATTTCCCTTCCCTTCCACCCTGCGACAGCATATAGTCCACTACAGGATCTGCAAATACTTTCACATTAGACATTAGTCAGGTTACAAAGGCATATTTTACTAGAGGGTGTGACAAATGTTAAAGAGGAAATAAAGCCAAACAATGAAAAGAAAAAGATCAAGTAGTTTGTTTCCATCAGGATTCAAACTCAGTTCTTTCTAGTTATTTCTCTGGATGTCACATCTCTCTCCTTCATGAGTCTTTCAAGATTGACTTATATCACTGCATTGCTGAGGAGAGGCCAGTCTGGCATGGTCATCACACATATGTTGTGTCTGAGATTGTATACAGATTTCTCCTGGTTCTACTCTTCTCACTCAGCATCAGTTTGTATTAGCCTTTCCAGGTAAATATGAAATCTGTCTCCTCATTTCTTATAGCACAATAGTGTTGCATTACATGCAAAAAATGTTTTCCTTTTGACCACAGCCTCCCTCAGTATTTCCTCCCTATCAAACCTCCTCATTTTTCTACCCTCCTCCCTTACTACATACTTCCTCCCTTCTAACAACCACCTCTTTTCTTTTCCCTTTCCCCTTGTAGTGCCTTTAGGGCATAATAGATTTTTATACTTAACAAGGTATGTTATTCCCTCCTTGAATCAAAACTGATGGGAGTAAATCTCATACAGTGCTCCTCTCCCTCCCTTCTTTCCCTCTACTTTAATATGTTTTTATGCCTCTTTGTTTGGCATAATTTACCGTTTTCTGCCTCCTCCTTTCCTCTTCTGCCATTACAGTTTCTTTGCTCCCTTTAGTAGGGCTTTTTAAAATCATCACTTTATCTATGTATAACCCTTTTATATGTTATGATGATTATACAATTCTCAATATTGACAGGTATCAGCTTCCTATATAGGGACATGTAATGGTAATGGGGATTTGAAGACCTTCCCTACCCCTTGTATTGGCAATCCAACAGGTACTTAGCAACTTGTTTCAAGTTTATGATCATATCAAGTATTAAGATCCAGAACTTGTGAATCCCCCAGGGGGAGGAAGTTGCTGATGTAAGAGGAAGGGGCAGAACATGGAGGAGCAAATACAATATATAAGGAAAACCTAAGCTAGAGAATCAGAATTGCTGAGAGAGAGGGGGAAAGAGAGAGAGAAAGAGAGAGAGAGAGAGAGAGAGAGAGAGAGAGAGAGAGAGAGAGAGAGAGAGAACTGCTAGGATCCTTAGAACTTCTGAGAACTGCTGCAAATTGAGAGCAGAATTGAGAACATGAACTTGTGATGGCAGAACTGAGAAACAAGAACTCGGAACAGAGAACTGAGAAGAACTGATAAATGAGAATAAAGGAGAATTGGGAGGAAGCATCGTTGTGGTGTCAGTACTTTGTCCATCTGTTGTGATGTTGCTTTGTTGGATTCATCTGCTGATAGGGGAAGCTGGGACCTTTCTGCTAGTTCAGAAGCCATGAAAGAGGATTTTCTTGTTGTACGTTTACAGAAATAAGGTAGGAGAGTCTTACTGATGTTTTCAGAATTCCTAGGACTGCATAATGATTTGTGTTGATTCCTCATACCATGTTGTTGGGTCTATGTTGATTTCACAGGCAGAAAGTGAATTGATGAGCATGCTGGCAATGTGAATGAATGTTATTGTGGCTTTGTTAAGCTTTGCCTTCCCAGGAACAGAAATTGTGAAGTACTTGAGGTAGGCTAGACACTGTGAGCTTCAACATTCAATAAGAACTTGGACAAGAATCTGAAAGAGGTGTTGGGAGCTGCCTACCTTTGAATCTAGGTGAAAGTTGGATGGATTCAGATAGCAGCTGGGACAATGGAAGAGGAACCATGGGAGCTGAAAGCCTGTCTCAAATCAAGATGAAAAGACCTCTTCTTGGATATCTAATGCAAACTGAGAAGATCATGATTTAATGTAACCTAAGGGTGGGAGGACATTGTACTCTGTATGGATGATTGAATTAAGGATGATTGGAAATTAATCTCCAATTATGAAGAAAAAAAATACTTTTTAACTGAGAGATTAAGACAATGTGACCTAGGGGTGCAGAATTCTGACCTTTGTACTTTATGTCCCTTGAATTAAGGACTTAGCAAATGATTGAGTTACTAAATGAATTTACTTTGTTTATAACTATATGGCCACTTTGGCGAAAACTATGTGGCCATTTTAGTGATAAATTGTTATGCCATAACGCTGTGAATGCTTTATTTTGATTTCTGTTAATGTTTTGCTTTAATTTACTGCTGGATAAATAGAGAGTTCACTGTAATACATAATCAGAATCTTAAAGCTATTCACAGCAGCAGTAATCTGGAAAGCTGTGCATGCTTGGTTTTACAGTATATAAACATGTTGCTCTTATTTAATACCAAGTTATGTGTGTGTGTGTGTGTGTGTGTGTGTGTGTATGTGTGTTTTCCCTGTTTACCTTTTTGTGTCTTTCTTGGGTCTTATATTGAAAGACTGAATTTTCCACTGAATTTCCACTCTGGCTTTTTCATCAGGAATGTCTGGAAGTCCTTTATTTCACTGAAAGGCCACCTTCTTGCCTGAAAAATTATGCTTAGTTTTGCTGAATAGCTGATCCTTGGTTGTAGTCTGAGTTCTATTGCCATTTGAAATGTCATATTCCAACCCCTCTGATATTTTTTAATGTAGAAGCTACTAGGTCTTCTGTGATCCTAATTGTAGTTGCACAGTATTTGAATTGTTTCTTTCTTTCTGCCTGCATTATTTTCTCCTTGATCTGATAGTTCTGGAATTTGGCTACAATAATTCTTGGAGTTTTCAGTTTGGGATCTCTTTCAGAAGGTGCCATGTGGATTTTTTCTATAACTATTTTATCCTCTGTTTCTAGGGATTCAGGGCAATTTTACTTGATGAGTTCTTGGAAGATGTTGTCCAGGCTCTTTTTTCCATTGTGGCTTCCCAGTAGACCATTAATTCTTTTATTATCTCTCCTGGACCTTTTCTGCAGGTGAGTTGTTTTTTCCAATGAGATATTTTACATTTTCTTATAATTTTTCATTCTTTAGGTTTTGTTTGATTGATTCTCGATACCTCATCAAATCATTAGGTTCAAATTGACTGATTCTCATTTTTAGCATATTCTTTCCCTTGATGAATTTTTGAAGTTCCTTTTCCATATGTTCAGGTTTTATTTTTAGGGAGTTCTTTTCTACAGTTAGATTTTTCACCTCTTTTCCAATTTCACAAATTTTACTTTTTAAGGAACTGTTTTCCTCAGTATTTTTTTTCCTATTTTGGCAAGTGTAATTTTAAAATAATTAATCAGTTTATTTCCTACCTATCTAATTTGGCTTTTAAAATTCTTTTTTTATTCTTCCAAGAATGCTTTCTGGTCTTGAGACCAGTTCATATTCCCTGTTGAGGTTTCAGCATTGGTTATAGAGTCAATGCTGACCTTTTGTTAATTTGGTTCTTCTTGCTCACTATAAAAGGATTCAATTGTTTCCATTCTTGGAAATTGTATCTTTCCCATTGTGATTGCCTGTTTCCTGGCCTTTAAAATGGATTTCTTCTTCTGGGGTATAGAGGGCTCTGACTGATGCTTTTTATGCTGGTAGATAGGGATATGGTTATTGGCTTCTTATGCTGTGTCCTCTGGGTGTCTTGACTGAGGCCAAGGTCAGGGCTTTCTGTGTTGCCTTAAGGTTACTCTGAAGCTCACAGGGTAAGGTGTGGTGGAAAGGTGGTCTGGCTGCTTCATGATTCCACCTGCAAGCCTCTAGGCTGAAACTCAAGCAAGGTAACTGCTGGTGGCCAGCAGCACTTGTGTCTGCCAGTTCTCATGGCTGTGTGAGGGCACACCTGGGGTTCTGGTGTTAGTACTTTCTGGCTCCACCCCGCTGGGATTCAGGAACTCTTGCTGGTCAGCTAAGATGGGGCTTATTGGGACAGCTCTTGCCCTGCATTTTAGCCTTGGAACAGCCACACCCATGCCCTTCCTCTAGGCCTCCCAAGCCTACCTAAGGTTGGGCTATTTCAGGATTTTACCCTGAGGCAATATTCTCTGGCTTTTCAGGATTATAGGGAGAGAGTGGAACAGCTAGGGTTTAATCTGCCATCTTGGCTCTCTGGAGCACAGGTAGTTGACTTTTAAACATCCAGGCTGTGGGTTGGTATCCCTAGAATTATTTGCTGCTGCTGTGGGCCCTGCACTTTCTCTTACATACCTCTGATAGACCCCCGGTCCCATGGAGAGAGGTCTGGGAATTGCTTCTGTGGTGGCTGAATTTGCTTGCCAACACATGCTCTGGCTATGCTCTGGTCATGTCTCAGGTCTGTTCTGATGCAGACCCTGATCCATACTTCCCCTGTCCAGTCCCCTGAGCACACCTTCCTGGACTGAAAATCCTCCATACTCAATCTTCCAGTGGATTCTGCCACTCTAAAATCCATTCAGATTTACGTTTTAGAAATTATTGAAGGCGTTTATGGAGGAGTTCAGGTGAGATCTTGCTTCCACTCCACTAACTTGGCTTTCTCTATAACTGCATACCCTTTGATCCAATGATACTTAAAAGGTTACTGATAAAGAGGATCAGGGTTTCCCTGCAGACCCAAAATACCACCATGCTGGGTCCTGCCAAATGAATTCCACTCAGGTTCAAAGACATATAACATTATTTGTAATATAATAATATATGTGCTCTGTTTCATATATGTATATATATATATATATATATATATATATATATATATATATATATATTGAATACTTTAAAAGCTCTGTTTCATAAGAACCTCATTTGGGTCACGTCACTTAACGCCAATTGCCATACTTCCCCCCTCCAAAAAATAAAAAAATAAAAAAGAACCTCTGTTTGGCTATTGCTTTTCGTCATGAAGAAGCAGAGAGACAGAGTGACTTTGAAGAAAAGTATATTATTTTCTATAAATCTAGAGGTCTGGGTTTTATTCTTGACTCTGCACAAAACAGAAAGTTCCTAAGCAAGTAATTTTCTCTCCTGGGGTCTCAATTTCCCCCCACATAAAATTAATAATTTTGGTTAAATGATTCATCTTTCCTTTTTGGCTTTTAGATTTTTATCTTTTCTGTCTTGAGAGCCATGATATCTTGGGAAAAAAGACATCAAAAGAGATGGGCAGAACCCCAGAATGAATAAATACCTATCTACAATTTTGTCTATTTTGTCACTTTACTTAGGGATGGAATTGGAGTTTAGTGATAGAGTTCCTTGCCTGAGAAATTAAGGTTTGATTTCACAAGGCAGAGTCAGTTCCATAATCGACTTTGAGAATGTGTTCTGGAACAATCACTGGGAGTTGATTTTCTTTTCTAATTGACAATAATAAGGGTTAAGTGCACATGGGGGGCTGAAAATTAGCATCAGCACTGGGTATTGTAATGGTACAGTTAGCTCTACTCCAAGACAAATGACTGAGAAGCCAGCATAATTCTTTTGAGCTGATCTATTTCCCCCTGAGTTAGTTCTTAATTATGAAAACTCTTGAGGTTAAGACAACAGCCAGAAATACATTTTTGGTCCTAATTGTTGTTGTTGTTGTTGAGTTGTGTCTGATTTTTATGACCCCATTTGGGGTTTTCTTGGCAAAGATAATGGAGTACTTTGCTATTTCCTTTTCTAGCTCATTTTATTGATGAGGGAATGGATGCAAACAGAGTTAAGTGACTTGCCCAGCATCACACATCTAGTACATATCTTAGGTCACATTTGAACTCAGCTCTTCTTCACTCTAGACTGGGTGCTCTATTCACTGTACCATCTTGCTGCCCAGTCTTATCCATTTGTTCAGTGTAAAGTCACAGACATTTTCAGAACAGGGCTATCTCTTTTCTTTAGTCCATATCTCACGTACATCCAACTTGCAACATTTTGAGTATAATACATACAAAGCAATAAGAGTTGGGGGCACTCTTAGTAATTATAGAATTATTGACACTTAAATAAAATTTATATATATATATATATATGTGTGTGTGTGTGTGTGTGTGTGTGTGTGTGTGTGTGTGTGTGTCTTTCAAAAGTTAATACTCAGAGAATTGCCTAACCTCATTTTAGAAATGGGGCTCCAGTCAATACTGATACGCAAAGAGAATATAAGGAATATTATAGAGTCATAGAATGTTAGAGATGAAAAAGACCATAGAGTATATTATGATCAACAAGCTTTATTTATTTTTTTGGAGGGGGGGAGGAGGCAAGGCAATTGGGATTAAGTGACTTGCACGAGGTCATACAACTATTAAGTGTATCAAGTGTCTAAGCCTGGATTTGAATTCAGGTCTTCCTGATTCCAGGGCCAGTGCTCTATTCACTGTTCCACCTAACTGTCCCCTATGACCATCACTCATGAGTCTACATAGGAGGAAACTGGGGCTTAGAAAGACTTGTCAATGGTTACATAGCTAATTGTGCACATTAATAATAAAATACAACTCTTGCAACTAGTGTGATCTCCACAGTTTTGCATACAGTAGCTTGACTTAGAAGCAGCACAGTATAGTAAAAACACAATTCTAAGCTAATATGTCAAGAAATCTGGATTCTAGGCCCAAATCTACCCCTCACAAGCTCTATGACTTCAGAAAAGTTACTTCATCTTTCAAGGTCTCAGTTTCCTCACCTCGAAAATGAGGTAATTGGACTGGATCATTTCTGAAGTTACTTTGCTCCTACTATTTTATATCCCAAGGTTTTTATTTGTTCCAACTTTCTGTGTTCTAAGGTCCCCTTATAAATTTTACATTTTATAATTCTATTTAGAAAGTTGTTTTGTGAGATTAAAGTCATGGGTTTGCTTTTCAAGTGCTACTTTCAGAGAACCAGTAAAGAAAGGATGTTTAGACAATACTTTCCCTATTATATTTGATGACATCTGAGGTCCCTTTTTTTCCTTTTTGGAGGGGGGAAGGCAGGGGAATTGGGGCTAAGGGACTTACCCAATGTCACAC
The DNA here is from genome assembly GCA_011680675.1 of Gymnobelideus leadbeateri. Lineage (NCBI taxonomy): Eukaryota > Metazoa > Chordata > Mammalia > Diprotodontia > Petauridae > Gymnobelideus > Gymnobelideus leadbeateri. Next base: position 156,117 of record WOXC01009817.1, on the reverse strand, counting down.
AGCTAGTAAATGTTAAATGTCTGAAGTCAAATTTGAACTCAGGTCCTCCTGACTCTTGGGCTGGTGCTCTACTCAGTGCCACCACCCAGCTGCCTCCAAGGTTCCTTTGAATGCTAAGATTCTCTACTTCTTCATAATCCTTTCTTTCTGCAGATAGTGACTTATAGAACCACAAAGGTTACTTATTCTTGGTTCTAGCTGAGATGGAATTTGTAAGTGAATTAATCCTAAACCAATATTCTCTGAATTGTAAATGGATCTGAAGTGATAGGCAAACTGTACAAGGAAGGTAAATAGAAAATCCCATGGTACTTTAGATTTCATTATAAAATACATCCACCATGCTGGCTGCATTTTCAAATGACAGAAAAAAGCAATAGGGTGCTGAAATCAAGGAGAATGAATTTTGAAAATTAAATTACACCACCTTTTTTTTCCTACCATTTCCCGCAAACCAACAAGCACAAAAAAAGTGAGATCAAGGGTCAAGTCTGCTGTAAAGTGATCTGAATATTTTTTCAAAAAAAATAAAATGGGGCTTCCCTTTAAGGAGTTTTTAAAAGAAAGTAATATATAAACCTGCTCAGGTGACAATACTTTTCAATGAGCAATGAAAAGCAGGGAGCAAGGAACGTAAATGAAAGAGTATAAATGAAACCCAGGAACAGAACAGATCCCCAGAGTAGGCAGAAAGGCAGGTGAACAATATTATGGATTCGCAGGAACATGTTGGCTTCATGGCTATTTCACTGCTCAGTAGCATGGAAGACGAGTCTTTTGCTGTGAGTAAAAATGCTTTTTCTATGTTCCTGCCAAAGACAATACTCCACGTTGATATATTAAACCCTTTGTACAAATTATCGTCAGCAAGGTTGACAAAATGATTTGTGGACAATTAGGAACATGACAGCAGCTGATGTAGAGAGACCTTAAGACTTCTGGAAGGATATGACTGTGTACCTGTTTTGCCTAACATGATTTCTTTTTGGCTACCAGGATAATCTGCCCCCTATTTTTCTTTAAAGAAAGGATGGGGTTGGGGTGGCAAAGGAAAAAAACAACAACAACAACAACAACAACAACAAATCAAAACACCATCTCTGATTGAAATCTATTTTCATCTCATGAAAAATATCTTAATTTTCACTGATATTCCATGCCTGTAGCTAAGGGCTATTAAAACTAATAAAACTAAATCATTTGTGACAGATCTTAGAAAACAGTTTCTGCAATCTACTGCACTCTCCCATGCTCATTAGAAATAGTGGTTCTCTTTTTCAGAAGAATGCTCACTGAATGCTTAAAATGTGTTCTCTCCAACTTTTGACAAGCTGTTTTGGCAATGGGAGGCTTTGAAGCAAAGGCTTGACATAAGAAAGACGGTGTGCCACTATATCAAATATGACTGGGAAAGACGCATCAAAGCAGAAAGCATTAGGATAAAATGCAGTTGGTGGGGAGAGAATCAACACATTTGTTTCTGTTTTAACATTTTCTGGCATCCAGATAAACAAGTGATTTGCATTTCCTATCTTCAGAAGATTCTCATCTTCACAAATAAACATTAGTACAAATCACCAGGGATACCCAATCCTTTTGGGCTAGCAAGCACTGACCATAGACCTAGTGATTCAGATGCAAGCTGATTGGCAGATCTATTTCCACAGGAATATAATCTTATTATACAGACCAAATTCTGTTTGAAACAACAGGTGTTATTATTATCCCTAATTTATTGATAAGGGAACTGAGGTAGGTAGAGGTTAAGTGAATGGCTTAGGAATACAGAGCTAGTATGTGTCTAAAGCTGAATGTGAACTCAGGTCTTCTTAACTACAGACCTAGTGCTATGTCATTGTGCCACCTAGTTGTAATAAGATTTGTGTATTTTAGCAGACTACAAACTCAATTTTATCCAACAATGTGATCATAGGCTGTATAAAGAAGGCATGACATCTGTAACAAGGGAAGTAAAGTCCCACAGTACTCTGCTCCCAAAAAACGATATCTTATTCAGTTCTGGGCACCACATAATAGAAATGATATGGAGAAGTTAATGCACATCCAATGGAGAGTGATGGTAGTTATTAGAGAATTAGAGGTTATGTCATACAAGGATTGATTAAAGAAAACGAGTATTCTCCAGAACAGGGGGGAAATTTTAGATAGATTTGATAGTGATCTCATTTAGGCATTTTAAAGGTTAACTTATGAAAAAAGGATTATATTTATCCTACTTCTCCCTAGAAGACAGAAAGGTAAGCCACTGATAGAAGTTAGAGGGATAGATTTAGGCTTAATAAGAAAGATCTTTCTAACAATTAAAGTTTTCCAAAAGTAGAACAAACTGTCTTAGAAGGCAAAGAGTTATCCATTTCTGCTGATCTTTTAGATGTGAATGAGTGGCCGTTTTTGGAGAATGTTATAGAGAGGGTTAATGCTCAGGTATATATTGGTGTAGATGACCCTGAGGTGCCTTTTATATATGGGATTCTGTAATCAATTGACTCTTGTACATAATAATTCAAGACATGGAATGATCAAAGTTCTAAAGGGGGTCATTATCATTTCATTGAACATGGAAGGAAGATAAATACTTTAATGAAACACCCAGGGTTGCTAAATGTAATTCTTCATGTTATTCTTATTTAAAAATTCTTCTGATAACCATTTGGATATTACATAAGCCATTTCAACAAGAGATAAAATATTATTTTTTTTTGTCCAACCACACTAGTACTCAGAGCTGCCTCAAGATTGAGGCACAATGGACTATGATATTGGATTTTTCTGGGAAGGGAATAACCCACCCTGGTGGTTTAACTATGGGATTTTTTTAAACCCTAAAGGCTTATACTATATATCAGAAATAATTCCAAAGGAAAAGTTTGCAAACCTGAGTTTCAGCCCTAAATTTGGTACTTATCTTTCATTTAACCTTTGGACTAATTACTTAGGATAGTAAGAACAGAGAAAGCCTGGAAGGACCTTAGAGATAATCTAGTCCAACTGTTGAAACTGAGTCTCAAAAAGTTTAAGTTAATTACCTGAGGTCACAAGGTGATAAGTGGCAGAGGCAGTATATGGACTTATGGATTCTGACTTCAAATCCAATGCCTTGTTTTTCTGACCACTGCACTAACTTAGTTCTATGACTGCAATGGTTCTGTGACTCTTCTTCTTCCACATGACAGAATGGAGAAGTATTCATAAACTATTTCCAAACACACAGCTTCTCCTGACTTTCTTACATTGGATCATCACCACCCAATAATTTGACATATTTCTGTCTATGACCTCTATCAATTTACAGAGAATTCCAATTCTGGCTGCATTCTATTCAGCTTCTCCAAGGATGCATAGAACATATTATTGTTGTTTAGTTTTTTAGTCATGTATCACTCTTCCTGACCCCATGGACCATAGCACACCAATGCTGTCCAAGGTATTTTCTTGCTAGAGTAGTTTGCCATTTTATTCTCTAGTAGATTAAGACAAACAGAAGTTAAGTGATATTCCTAGGGACACACAGCTAGCAAGTGAAGCTAGATTTGAACAGAGTTCTTCCTGATTGAAGACCCAGCACTCTATGCACTGAGCTATATAGTTGCCTCCACACAGATCATGGGGGAATAAAAATATAGATGTGGAAAGCCTTCCAGATAACCAGATTCCCCAGAGTTGAAGTGCTTGGCTAGAAAGAGTTTTCAACTGCCTTGCTCACTCTCATTCCTTATAATGTATTAAGTTCCACAGTCACAGTAAAATGACATGCCTAATAATAACCCAGAGGCCTTGCCTATCTTTCCTACCCGTGTTTTAAAATGAAACCAATAGAGAGCTTTAGAGTAGAAGAATGGCTGATGTACTAATTCCTGTAATTGGCAGTAGCTGTTGTCTTACTCCACAGGCCAACTTGTAATACTTTGGAAGCTTATGGTCTGTCTGTCAAGTGGGATATATGGAACTTGAGCTACCTACCCCTTGGGTAGGTTTTTTTTTTGGTTTTTGTGGGAAGAAGGTCATTTTCTTCACATTATATAAATACTTATTCATATGATGAGTGGCTAATACTTCAAAGGTAATGAAAATAAAGTCAGAGATAACTACTCATGCCATGAATTCATGAGGCAGTTTGGGATCAGTTAAACTGCTATATATTTTTCCAAATAAAATTCCACTTATTCTCTTCTATCTACTCAGTTATGGAAAAAGTCATTGTCTTTCTCTATTCACTAGCTAGATATGGCTAACTCAATGGATTGCCCATTGAAGTGCATAGTATTTTTTTTTCCAGACCAAAAGAATTTCTTCATTCATAGATTATTCCTGGATAGTTTGGGAAGTCACTCTCATTTGTATGGTAGTGTTGAGTAGTTCCTATGATATTCTTGGATTTGACACCATGACAATTTTCCCCCAATCCCCAGTTTTTCTATAAAACAAAAAAATTCTTTTTTAACACACATATTGTCCTGGTGATATCATATGGCTTTGATTATGAAACAGTATAATCTCTGAAGAAAAATAATAATGTTGTTCATGTCATTAAAAGAGCAAAGGAGTGATATATGATGAAACAGATTGCAATGGTGTGACTGGTATACAGGTATAAAACAGATATCATCGAGGAAAGACATGATTTACAAAGGTTATAAGCTAACAATCTGGCAGGAATGGTAAGTACAAATGGACTTACTAAGGACTATATTGATATCATCTAAAATCTTAAAAAGATTAGAAAGAAGTCCATAGAACATTAGCTAAATCCACCATAACAGATTTTTAGAAGACATGGACAAAGTTGCACAGGATAAAGAAGAAAGGGTGTTATCCACACCCATTTAATGAGATCATGGATCCATAAAACTATTGAACCTCAAATTAATCAAATTGTTCCTTAAGTTATTTAATATTAATAAGTAGGGGAGCAGAGCCAAGGACCTTGTGAGTCAGAGGTTTTAACCCCAGGGCACCTGGACCAGCAGCCAGCTGGAGGGACCTCAGAACACCAGCAGCTGTGGCAATTCCAGAATTATCAACATAGATATGCCTAGGACAGAGAGGTTAGTGCGCTATGGACTTTGGAACCAGTATTTGGGAATGTGTCAGCTTCTTCCCCTGGGAGCAAGAAGCAGCTAAGGAGATGCAGCACAGCAGCCATTTGGCAGCTTCAGTTCCTGGCTTGCAAATTGTAGGGGGATCAGGCAATCAGTCTGGGGGGCAATTGCTCTTGCTTTAACGAAACTGGATCTGGATTGTGGTCTGGAATGGAGGTCTTGGGGTGTGTGTCCAGCTTGCCAGAGTGAGTGGGGGCTTCAGAGAGGGCACCCAACTAATACCTCCAGCAGCTGAGAAGACCGCAATGTTTGGGATGGAAGCTCCCCTGTCTGGTGGCAGAGTCCTACTGTTGCAACAAGCCCCAAAGTCAAGTAATTAAGTGGCAACATGCCTAAGCAAAGGAAACAAAATAAACAGAAATATTCAACATTAGACTACTATTTGGGGGGCAAGGAGGATCAAAGCATGGAACAGGAGGAGGACTGTGAGGTCAAAAATATTGCACCAAAAGCCCAAAATGAAAATATGAGCGAGTTACAGGCCATAGAGGACCTTAAGAAAGATTTTAAAAACCAAATAAGAGAAATGGAGGAAAAATTGGGAAGAGAAATGAGAAGGATGCAAGCAAAGTATGAAATGAGAATCAGCAGCCTGACTGAGGACAATAACCCCTTAAAAATAGACTAACTCAGGGGCAGCTAGGTGGTGCAGTGAGTAAGAGTGCTGGCCTCGAAGTTGGGATGACCCGGGATCGAATCTGGCCTCAGAAAATGAGCAACCACACATAAATAATGACTAGCTATTTAACCTTGAGCCAGTTACTCAACCCCAGTCGCTTTAAAAAAAAATAGACTAACTCAAATGGCAAAGGAGGCTCAAAAGGGCAATGAGGAAAAAAATGCCTTAAAAGCTGAATTTGCCAGATAGAAAAAGAATCTCAAAAGCTCACTGACGAGATTCATTCCTTCAGAATTAGACTGGAGGAAATGGAAGCTAGTGACATTATGAGAAATCAAAATGCTATTAAGCAGATGCAAACAAATGAAAGAATAGAAGGCAATGTGAAATATCTCATGGGAAAAACTACTGACCTGGAAAATAGATGCAGGAGAGATAATTTAAAAATTATTGGACTACCTGAAAGCCATGATTAAAGAAAGAACCTAGAAATCACCGTTCAAGAAATTTTCAAGGAAAATTGCCCTGATGTTTTAGACGCAGAGGGTGAAATAGAGGTTGAATGAATCCACAGATCACCTCCTGAAAAAGATCCCCAAAAGTAAAATCCTAGGAATATTGTACCCAGGTTCCAGAATTCCCAGATTAAGGAGAAAATACTCCAAGCATCCAGGAAGAAACTATTTCAATATTGTGGAAACACAGTCAAAATAGCACATCACCTGGCAGCTTCTACACTGAGGGATTGAAAGGCATGGAATATGATATTCCACAGGGCAAAGGACCTGGGATTAAAACCAAGATTCACATAGCCAGCAAAACTGAGTATTTTGTTTCCGTGGAAAATATGGTCATTCAGTGGAATAGAGGACTTTCAAGCATTCTTGAAAAAAAAAAACATATTTGAATAGAAAATTTAACTTCAAACAAAAGAAGAAAGACATGCTTGAGAAAGTAAACAGGGAAAAGAAATCAAAAGGAACTTATCAAAGTTGAACTATTTACATTCCTACATGGAAAAACATTAACTGTGACTGATGAAACCTTTCTCAGTATGAAAATAATTGAAGAAGAGTGTATGGGCATATGAATGCATATGTGAATGGGTGTATATATGTTTACAGGTATACATGGATAGAGGGCACAGGTTGAAATTGGTGGGAAGAAATGATACTTAAGGGGTGAAGTTAAGAGATGAGGGAGGAATGTTGCAAGTGGAGATGGGGAGAGATAGGGTGGGGTAAACTATTTCATGTAGAAGAGGCAAGGGGAAGTGGTTGCAGGGTAGGGAAAGAACAGGAAGGCAAAAAGGCAAAACCATATTCTCATTGAATTTGGCTCAGGGAGAGAATGACATACATACTAAATGGTATAACTCACCCTGCAGCAGAGTAGGGGGAAGGGGGATGAGAGGGGGGATGATGGAGGGAGGGCATGCTGGGGGAAGGAAAGATTGGAGGTACCCACTTTTGAAGAGGGACAGGATCAAAATAGGGAATGGACCAGTTGGGGCTGGGATGGATGGGAGGGAAATATAATCAGTCTTTCACAATATATCTACTATGGTAATGTTTTGCATAGCTACACATGTAAAACATATACTGAATTGCTTATCTTCCCAGAGGGAGTGAGTGACAAGGGAGGAAGGGAATGGATCTGGAATTCAAAGTTTTAAAATTAAACGTTTCAAATATATAAATACTATTATTAATACTATTTTGCATGTAATTGGGAGATAAGATGTGCAGGTATTGGGTCACAGAGATTCACCTTGCCCTAATGTTAAAGTCGAAGGGGGTATGGGAGAAGGTATGGCAGAGAGCAGATTGGATGAGGGGATATCTTGTGGGACTGCTATTCTTGGGTGGTGTGTAGGGGAAAATGGGAAAAAAATTGTAACTCAAAATCTGGCAGAAATGAATGATGCAAAACAGAAGTTAATAAAGCATTTGTAAAAAAAATAAAATAAGTAAAAAATAAAATAAAAAATAATAAGTCACCCAGTCTTCATAATGATAAGAGCTGCAATTGCTATAACACTTTAATTTAGAAGAAATAGGTTGCAGGCAACTTCAAAACTATGCTATTAAATACAAACTCAGTCACTGAAGTTTACTTGAAAAGACCTATTTGAGGGAAGTCAGCAATAACTCTATTTCTTCTAGGAAGATGGAGAACAACTAGATCATACAATTTTCTCTACCATAAGCATCCTATGCAAGTCTAGAACTTATCCTCTGCCCCACAATTTGGTGAATCCTTGTTTTACCAAGGGATGTGAGTAGCTATGTCTGCTCTACAATCCAGAAGGCCTGCAGAGTTCCCATCTCCCACTCATGGGAAACAGAACATAGATTCTAGTTTACTTTTGGCAGGGGAGAGGATGAAATGCTCCTCTGCACAAGAGAGAAAGAGGTGATTTATTTGAAAATGTAGCAAATGGAAGCAAAGTATTGCAATACAATTTAAAAGGATATATTGAACATACACTTAGTGAACATACATTATTTCTAAAATAACCATCATAGGAAGTTGAACACAAGAACTTTGGGGGTGACAGCATCTTCCTTACCACAGGTTCCTCTTTCAAACCAGCCCTTATAGCCACCATATGGGAAAGCAGTTGCTATGGAGAAGGGACCAGATATTACTACAAAAGTCAATTAGCTGCCATTCAATTGTCAAATAGACCAAACTAACTGGAATAGAGAGATACCTTGAGGGAAAGATAGGAAGAATGTCTGACAAATCAACCACTGACTACTACCTTGACCACAATCACCCCTCAGACCCAGGTGGAGTTAGCACAGTATTCTAGACCTAAGAAATTTTGGCATAACGATGTTTCCAGTTCAGTATTCTAAGCCATTGTCCCTGACAGCAACCCCTATAGATGAGCAGCCCATAAATTGCTTCTGCAGGCTCTACAGACATATGTCTTGCAGACCAAGAAAAGAAAGTTCTTGTCTTTAAAGTCACTGTCACTGTCAAATTATAGGATTTTATTAGTGGGAATGTTGTTTAAAAAGAGGGTATTATCATCTGTTTTACCACCACATCTTAAGGACCATGGCTTCTTTCCATCTGACTTACAGCAGAAATCTTCCATATGCGTTTTCTCCATGAGACTCTGAACTTCTTGAGAACATGGTCTCTCTTTTGTGTTTATATCCTTAGTTCTTAGTACAATGATTTGCACAAAGTAAGTGCTTAATTAATGCATTATTCATTCATTTAATTATTCATCTTCCTAACCATATAGTAAATGCTATAGATTATATAAAAAAGTCCCTTCTCTTAAAAAAAAAGTTTCAATCTACTTTGTCAATACTCTTAAACATAGGGAAAATAAAATGAGGGCAAACACAAAGTAGCATGCAACTTTACACTAAATGTGTAATACAGCTTAATATATAATAAAATCATGAGGAGGAAGGAAAATAAACATTTGAGTGCTTCCTATGTGTCAGATATGGTGCTAAATGCTTTAGAAATATTATCTCATTTGAATCTCTTAGGTACCCTGGGGAGTAGTTCCAATTATTATCCCCATTTGATCGTTAAGGTATCTGAGCCAGGCAGAGGCTGAGTGACTTGCCTATGGTATACAAATAGTAGTTGTCTGAGGTAGGATTTGAACTCAGGTCTTTCTAACTGGAGGCCCTGTATTCTACCTCATAATCTATGAGAGATTTGAGGAAATGGGGAGGACAAGAATGACAGAACAAAAGACAGAGAGTTAGACCTAGAAGGGATGTTAGAACATATAATTTTACAGCTAGGAGGGTTACTTGGAATGAAGAGTGTTAGAACATGGAATGTGAGATCTGGTAGGAATGTCAGGGATCACTAAACTAGTAGATGTAGGTAATGAAGAAATCAAAGGACATGATGTGGTACAGAAATTTCTCAAAGGATTATACAGTGATGGTGACTTTCCCAATGATCTTTCACAGAAATTCAGAGTGCAGTAAAATAGTACAGTACATGTCAAGGGACAGAAATTATGCCAGAACTTCAATGATCACAGAGCCATGAGCAATAAGCAAGCTGGGTTTACAGAGAATAAATCATGCAAGAGAAACTTGATTACTTTCTTGATAGAATTAGAAGATTAGTAGATGGAAGCAACAGAGTTGATACAATATATCTTGATTTTTTAGAAAATCAAGTCAGTTGAGGAATCTTACATGAAAAATTAATTCCAATTGATGTGCCTGTCAGCTGAGCAACAAATAACTGGCAATAACAAAAAAGAGTCTGTCAAGTAGGGGAGGACAAAAACTAGAATGTGTTCTGGTCCAGAAAACTAACTGCTTCTTTTAATTAGAATGCTATCTGATGTTCCCTTTCCTTCAGAAAGACAATGTATAGTAATTCCATAGAACCAGAGAAGAACGATGGAACTCAATAGAACATAATCATAGTATTAAAAACTTGAATTTATATAGAATTTTAAGAGTTACAAAAACATTTTTGTCAAAATAACCTATGAGTTAGTTAGAAGTGGGAACTATGTTTCAGAGAGGTTAAGTGATTGGTTTCTCAGAGTCACATAGATAGTAAGTGTCAGAGTAAGACTCTAAAGTCAGTTTTACTCATCCTCCAAACCTAGTGGCTTTTATTTATGTATTTATTTGTGCACACTACCATACTATGTGACAAGGAAAATTAGGTGGTGCCTTAGAAAGAACACTGGCACTGTAGTCAGAAAGAGCTGAATCAAAATCCAGCTTCAGATTCTTAATAGTTGTGTGACCCCGGGTCATTATTGCATCAGTTTCCTCATCTGTAAAATGAGTTGGAGAAGGACATGGCAAGTCACTCTAGTCTCTTTGGCAAGAAACCCCCAGATGTTATTGCTTTGTCATATAGAGTAAGACATGACTCAGTGACTGGACAGCAACAAATACTAGTTCATATTGATCAATTCCTCTGTTTCACCAGGAGATTCTTCAGGACATTAAGGAGATAGTTTAACTTGAAGGTCACTAGGAATGATGATCCCAGTCTTCAGTGTTCTATTTTTTTTTTGCCCTTTTTTGGGAGAGTAATTGGGGTTAAGTGACTTGCCCAAGGTCACACAGGTAGGTTTTGTATTAAGCGTCTGAGGCCGGATTTGAGCTCAGGTCCTTCTGACTCGAGTGCCAATGCTCTATTCACTGCACCACCTAGCCACCCCTTTCATTGTTCTATCATCAATACTGATTATCTATTAGCTCATAAATCCTTTTTACAATAAATAATTTTTTTCAAAATGTGTGAAGGTCAGAACCAAGATGGCAGAGAGAAGCTGGAAAATTGCCTGAGCTTTCCCTAGTTTCCTTCTGAAACAACATTAAATTAAGCTTTTAATGGGATACTGGAGTGACAGAACACCAAAAGATGGAATGAAACAGTTTTTCAACTGAAGATAAAAAGGAAAGGACTCCATCTCACTCACTTGGGTAAAATTGGAATACAGCCCAGTACAGACAGCATCTGGACAAGCCAGCAGGAGGCTCTTAGCCGTAGCACACATCAGTAACCAAGGTCTCTCTAACCCGGCTCAGCAGGTCAACAGTGAGACCTCTAGCCCTAGAAGAGAAGAACAATTGTAGACCCAGGAATCCTGGAACAACAGGAGCAACTAAGCTGGGCCACCGCTAATGCAATGGGCAAGCCATAAGTACTTGAAGCCATAGCAGGAAAGCCAGTGACAAGGCCCCACCCCAATTCTACCTCTGCCTGAGGAGCAAAACTCATGTTTAAAAGTCATAAAATAGACTGAAAAATTAGTAAGAAACAGAAAAAGATCCATGACCATTAAAAACTTTTGATGGCAACAGGGAATATCAAAACACAAACTCAGAAGAGGACAACAATGTCAAAGTACCTACATGTGATTCCTCAAAGAGGAATTTGAATTGGTCTCAAACCCATAAGGTCCTCTTGGAAGAGTTCACAAAGGATGTGAAAAATCGTGTAAGAGAGGTACAAAAAATACAAAAGGAAATGAGAGTTAAGCAGGAGAATTGTGAAAAAAAAAGTCAACAGCTTAAAAAGATGCACAAAAAAGAACAATTCCTTAAGAAATAGAATTGCCCAAGTGGAAAAAAAAATCACTGAAGAAAACAACTCCTTTCAAAGTAGAATTGGCCAAATGAAAAAGGAGGTATAAAAGCTAGCTAAAAAAATCATTTCTTAAAAATTAAAAATGGGCAAGTTAAAGCTAACAACTCTATGAAACATCAAGTATCAGTCAAACCAAACCAAATAATAAAAAAGAAGAAAATTAAAATAATTCATTGGAAAAACAACTGTCCTGGAAAATAGATCCCAGAGAGATAATTTAAAGATTATTGGACTACCTGAAGGCCATGATAAAAAAAGAGCCTGGACAGCATCTTTCAAAAATTATCAAGGAAATCTCCCCGGATATCCTAGAACCAGACGGTAAAATAGTCATTGAAAGAATCTACTGATCACTTCCTGAAAGAGTTTCCAAAGTAAAAACTCCAAGGAATATAGTGGCCAAATCCTAGAATGATCAGCTCAATGAGAAAGTACAGCAAGCATCCAGATATAAACAATACAAATATCAAGCAGCCACAGGCAGGGTTACACAGGACTTAACAGCATCTACATTAAGGTATTGGGGACTTGGAATATGATATTCCAGAAGGCAAAGGATCTCAGTCTACAACCAATAATCAGTATTACCCAGAAAAATTAAGCAAAATCTTTTGGGGCAAAAGTTCCTTCAATAAAATTCAATAAAATAGGGGACTTTCAAACTTTCATGATGAAAAGACCGGTGTTAAACATAAAATTTGATCTTCAAATTCAAGGTTCAAGAGAAGCATAAAAAGATAAGCAGGAAAGAAAAAAAAAAACATTATCCAAAAAGATTTAAACCATTTTATCTATATAGGAAGATAGGGCCTATAAATCTTGAGAACTGTAAATCTATTAGGGCAGTTAGAATGAGTATACGTAGAAAGAAATACGAGTATAAGATGAATTTAAGGAAATGACAAAAATAATTAAAGGGTGAAAAAATGATTGTACTGGGAAAAGAGGAAAGGGAGATGCAGAATAGGTTAAAGTACAACATATGAAGTGGTGCAAAAGACCTATGACAGGTGAGGCAAAGAAGGGAGGGGTATAGCATTTTTTGAACCTTATTCTTTTTTTTTTCAATTAAACAAATGCTTTATTAACTTCTGTTTTACATCATTCATTTCCGCCACATTTTGAGTTACAATCATTTCCCCCCCATTATTCCCCTACCCAACCTCCCAGAATAGTAGTCCCACAAGATATCACTTCCTCCAATCTGCTCTCTCCCATACCTTCTCCCATACCCCCATCAACTTTTCCATTAGAGGAAGGTGAATCTTTGTGTCCAAATGCCTGCACATCTTATCTCCCTATTACAAGCTAAAGACTATTAATAATAGTATTTATATATATTTGAAACATTTAATGTTACAACCTCGAATTTCAGATCCATTTCCTTCCTCCCTTGTCACCCATTCCTTCTTGGGAGATAAGTAATTCAGTATATGTTGTACATGTCTAGCTATGCAGACATTATCATAGTAGATATATTGTACAAGGCTGCTTATAATTCCCTCCCACTCATCCCACCCCCCACCTGATCCATTCCCTACATAATCCTGTCCCTCTTCTATAGTGGGTACTTCCAACCTCCCCTCCCCCCAAGGATGCCCTCCCATCCATCATCCCTCCTCTCATCCCCTTCCCCCTATCCTGCTGCAGGTTGAGATATCCCATTTAGTATGTATGTCATTTTCTCCCTGAACCAAATTCAATGTGAATGTGGTTTTGCCTTTTTAGCCTTCCTTATTCTCCCCCTCCTTTGCAACCACTTCCCCTTGCCTCCTCCACATGGGATAGCTTACCCCACCCTGTCTCTCCCCATCTGCTCCTGCCACCCTCTTCTCTCACCAAATAATTTCATCCCTTGAGTATTCTCCTTTCCCAACAAATTCAACCTATGCCCTCTATCCATATAACTGTAACCATATACACACACATTCACATATGTATTCATATGACCACACCCCCTCCTTCCATTATTTTCATAGTGAGAAAGATATCATCAGTCACAGTTATTGCTTTTCCATATAGGAATGTAAATAGTTCAACTTTGATAAGTTCCTTTTGATTTCTTTTCCCTGATTACCTTCTCAGGCATCTCTTCCTTCTTGTGTCTGGGTGTCAAATTTTCTGTTCAACTCTGGTTTTTTCCTCAAGAATGCTTGAATGTCCTCTATTCCACTGAATGACCATATTTTGCCCTGAAACAAAATATTCAATTTTGTTGGGTAGGTGACCCTTGGGTTCATTCCCAGTTCTTTTGCCCTCTGGAATATCATATTCCATGCCCTTCGATCCCTCAGTGTAGAAGCTGCCAGGTCCTGGGCTATTCTGATTGTGTTTCCACAATATTGAAATTGTTTCTTCCTGGCTGCTTGTAGTATTTTCTCCTTGATATGGGGATTCTGGAACCTGGCTATAATATTCCTGGGAGTTTTCTTTTGGGGATCTTTTTCAGGAGGTGATCGATGGATTCTTTCAACCTCTATTTTGCCCTCTGGATCTAAAACATCAGGGCAGTTTTCCTTGAGAATTTCTTGAAGGGTAATTTCTAGGTTCTTTCCTTGATCATGGCTTTCAGGTAGTCCAATAATTTTTAAATTGTCTCTCCTGGATCTATTCTCCAGGTCAGTGGTTTTTCCCATGAGATATTTCACATTGCCTTCTAATCTTTCATTTGTTTGGATCTGCTTAACAGCATCTTGATTTCTCATAAAGTCATTAGCTTCCATTTGCTCCAGTCTAACTATGAAGGAATGAATCTCCTCAGTGAACTTTTGAGATTCTTTTTCCATCTGGCAAATTCGACTTTTTAAGGCATTCTTCTCCTCATTGCCCTTTTGGGCCTCCTTTGCCATTTGAGTTAGTCTATTTTTTAAGGTGTTGTTTTCCTCAGTCAGGCTGTTGACCCTCATTTCATACTTTTCCTGCATCCTTCTCATTTCTCCTTCTAATTTTTCCTCCACTTCTCTTATTTGATTTTTAAAGTCCTTCTTAAGGTCCTCTATGGCCTGCAACCCGCTCATGTTTTCCCTGGGGCTTTTGGAGCAGGACTTCTGACCTCACAGTCCTTTTCCTGCTCTATGCCCCCAAAATAGGAGTCTAGGGTTGCATTTTTCTGTTTCCTTTGCCTTGGCATGTTGCCACTTAATTGCTTGACTTTTGGGCTTGTTGCCACACTATGGCTTTAAGGCCAGCTAGAGGAATTTTCGTCCCGAACGTGTGGGGGGCAACTTATGTTTCTGGCAAGCTGTAAACCCACCCACGACTTCCACCCTAGATCACAATCCAGATCCAGGGAGGTTAAAGCAAGAGCGATTACCCCCCAAGACTGATCGCTGGATCTCCCCACGATTTGTAGGCTGGGAGCCAGAGCTGCCTCTGAAAACTACAAAATGGCGTGTCTCCTCAGCGGCTTCTAGCCCCCAGGGGAGGGAGCTCACGCATTCCCCTAATACAGGTCCCAAAGTCCATAGGACGCTAACCTCTTACTTTGTCCTAGGCATGTCTATGTTGATAATTCTGGAATCGCCACAGCTCCTGGTGTTCTGGGGTTCCTCCAGCCGGCTGCTGGCCCTGCTGCCCTGGGGCTAAAACCTCGGCTCAGGAGGACCTGGGCTTGGCTTGGCTCAGCTCCTGCGCTCTGTGCTCTGCGCGCTGCCGGCTCCCAGACCACTGCGCTGGTCCTTCCTGCAGGGCTGCTGGGCTGTCCTCAGTGGGAGGTTAGCTTCTCTGTGTCGTTCTGTGGGTGCTGGGGCTCCAGAAGTTGTTCACAGTCCTTTTTTACATAGTTTGTGGGGAATCTGGGGGCAGAGAGGCTTGGAAGAGCTGTTTCTACTCTGCCATCTTGGCTCCGCCCCTTGAACCTTATTCTTATCAGATCTGCCTCAAAGTGGGAAGAACATAGACACTCAGTTGGGTAGAGAAATTTATCTTACCCTGCAGAGAAGTAAGAGGGGAAAGTAGAAAGGAAAAATAAAGGGGAGGGCTGATAGAAGAGAGGGCAGAGTGAGGGATGTGGTGGGTGGTGGTCATGAACAAAACTCTTATTGAGGAGGTAATGGATGAAAGGAGAGAAAAGTATAAACAGGGAATAGGGTGGAGAGAAATACATACTTAGTAACCATAACTGTGAATGTGAAAGGAATGATCTCTCCCATAAAATGGAAGTGAATAGCAGAGTGGATTAAACAACAGCATCGTATAATATGTCATTTAAATATATATGTTTTTTAGTACAAAGATATAAACAGAATAAAGCCAAAAGTCTGGAGCAGTATCTACTATGCTTCAACTAAAGTGAAAAAAAAAAACAAACTGGGGGTAGCAATCCTGATCTCAGACTCTTCAAAAGCAAAAAGAGATCTAATTAAAAGAGATAAGGAATGAAACTATATCCTGCTAAAAAGGCACCAGAGATAATGAAGTAATATCAGTACTAAACATATATGCACCAAGTGGTATAGTAGCCAAAGTTTTAGAGAAGAAAAATAAGTTATAGGAAGAAATAGCAAAACTATACTGCTGGGAGACTACAGCTTTCCTCCTCAATAGACAAACCTAAGCCCCAAAAGAAACAAGAAAGAAGGTAAGGAGGGTTAGAGAATCTTAGAAAAGTTATATATGATACAATTTTGAAAAAAGTTGAGTGAGGATAGAAAGGAATGTACTTTTATTTTTCAGTGAGTACATGTTACCAACGCAAAATTGACTGTGTATTACAGCATAAAACCTCACAGTCAAATGCATAAAGGCAGATATGTTAAATGCATACTTTTTAGATCATGATACAACAAAATTACATATTATGAAGAGCCAAGGAACAATAGGCTAAAAATGAATTGGAAATGAAACAATGTAATGCCAGTGAACTAGTGAGTCAAATAACAAATCATAGAAACAATCAATAATTTCATCAAAGAGAAGAAAAATAATGAGACAAAATACAAAAGCTTGTGGGATGGAGTCAGAGCAGTTATTAGGGGAAATTTTATATCTGTAAATGATTATATGAATAAAATAGAGAAAGAGTAGATCAATGAATTAGGAATGCAACTAAAAAAACTAGAAAAACCCCAAATTATATATTCCCAAATAAATACCAAATTAGAAATTCTATAAATAAAAGGAGAGATTAAGAAAATTGAAAATAACAAGAATATTTAAATAATAAATATAACTAAGATTTGTTTTTTTTTCTTTTTTTTATAAAGATGGATTGTATTGAATGGAATGAACAATGGGAAAGAGGAAACAAAATCAAACAAGAAAGAGAAAAAGAGCAGGTGGTTTGCTTCAGTCTGGATTCAAACTCTGTTCTTTCTAGTTCTTTCTCTGGATGTAGACATCTCTCTCCATCATGAGTATTTTGGAGTTGACTTATAACCCTGCATTGCTGAGAAGAGTTCAGGCTATCAAAATTGGTTGCCACAAAGACATTGTGTCTGTAATTGTGTAAAAATTTCTCCTGGTTCTGCTCTTTTCACTCAGCATTTTATAAGCCTCTCCAGGTAAATATGAAGTCCTTCTGCTCCTCATTTCTTTTTTTTTTCTTTTAAACAAATGCTTTATTAACTTCCGGTTTACATCATTCATTTACGCCAGATTTTGAGTTATAATTTTTCTCCTACACACCACCCCAGAATAGCAGTCCCAAAAGATATCCTCTCATCCAATCTGCTCTCTTCCATATCTTCTCCCATACCCCCTTTGACTTTGCCATTAGGGCAAGATGAGTCTCTGTGCCCTAATGCCTGCACATCTTATCTCCCAATTACATGCAAAATAGTATTAATAATAGTATTTATATGTATATTTGAAACATCTAATTTTAAGACCTCCAATTTCAGATCCATTCCCTTCTTCCCTTGTCACACATTCCCTCTGGGAAGATAAGTAATTCAGTATGTGTTGTACATGTATAGCTATGCCAAACATTATCATAGTAGATATATTGTAAAAGGCTGCTTATAATTGCCTCCCACCCATCCCACTGCCCATCTTGTCCATTCCCTACTTTGATCCTGTCCTTCTTCGAAAGTGGGTACTTCCAACCTCCCCTCCCCCCAGAATGCCCTCCCCTCCTTCATCCCTCCACTCATCTACCTTCCCCCTTCTCTCCAGCAGGGTGAGATATCCCAGTTAGTATGTAGGTCATTCTCTTCTCTCTCAGAAAAATTCAATGAGAATATGGTTTTGCCTTTTTGCCTTCCTGTTCTACCCCTCCCCTGCAGCCACTTCCCCTTGCTTCTTCTCCATTAGATAGTTTACCCTACTCTGTCTCTCCCCATCTCCTCTTACCACTTTCCTCTCTCACCTCATAATTTCACCCAAGTATCATCCCTTCCCAACAAATTCAACCTATGTCCTCTATCCATGTATAACTGTAAACATATATACACACATTCCCATATGTATTCATATGCCCATATACCCTTCTTCCATTATTTTCATAATGAGAAAGGTTTCATCAGACACAGTTATTGTTTTTCCATGTAGGAATGTAAACAGGTCAACTTTAATAAATTCCTTTTGATTTCTTTTTCCTGATTACCTTCTCAGGCACCTATTGCTTCTTGTGTCTGGATGTGAAATTTTCTATTCAACTCTGTTTTTTTCTCAAGAATGCTTGAAAGTCCTCTATTCCATTGAATGAGCATATTTTCCCCTGAAACCAAATACTCAGTTTTACTGGGTAGGTGACCCTTGGCTCCAATCCCAGCTCTTTTGCCCTCTGAATATCATATTCCATGCCCTTCAATCCCTCAGTGTAGAAGCTGCCAGGTCCTGTGCAATTCTGATTGAGTTTCCACAATATTGAAATTGTTTCTTCCTGGCTTCTTGGAGTATTTTCTCCTTGATCTGGGAATTCTGGAACCTGACTATAATATTGCTGGGAGTTTTCTTTTTGGGATCTTTTTCAGGAGGTGATCTGTGGATTCTTTCATCCTCTATTTTGACCTCTGGGTCTAAAACATCAGGACAATTTTTTTCTGAGAATTTCTTGAAGGGTGATTTCTAGGTTTTTTCTTTGATCATGGCTCCCAGAGTGCTGCACTGTTGGTTCCCAGCATGCTGCGCTGTTGGCTCCCAGAGCACTGCGCTGGATGCTCCCCACAGGGCTGCTGGGCTGTCCTCAGAGGTAGGTTAACTTCTCTGTGTCGTTCTGTGGGTTCTGGGGCTCCAGAAGTTGATCAGAGTCCCCTTTTACATGGTTGGAGGTGATCTGGGAGGAGAGCACCTTGGACCTGCTCTTTCTACTCCGCCATCTTGGCTCCACCCCCCTAAGATTTTTTTTTAATGAAAAAGTAAAATAGATAAACTTTTGCTAAATTTGATTAAAAGAAGAAAATCAAATTACCAATATAAAAAATGAAAAGAGTGAATTCACCACCAATGAAAAGGGAAAATAAAGAAAAAAATTAGAAGCTATTTCCCCCAAATGTTGCCAATTAATCTGACAATCTAAGTCAAATGGATGAATATTTATAAAAATATAAATTGTCCAGACTAACAGAAGAGGAAATTACATACTTAACCCCATTTTCGAAAAAAAAAAAAATTGAACGAGTCATCAGTGAACTCCCTAAAACATCTATAGAGTCAGATGGATTTATAAATGAATTCTACCAAACATTTAAAGAAAATTTAATTCTAATACTATATAAACTATTTGGAAAAATAAGTGGAGTCCTACTAAATACTTTTTATAACACAAATATGTTGCTGATACATACACTATGAGGAGCCAAAACAGTGAAGAAAAACTATAGACCACATTCTCTAATGAATATTGATTCAAATATTTTAAATAAAATATTATTGAAGATATTAGAGCAAGATAATACACTATGACCAGGTGCGATTTATTCCAGGAAAGCAGAGATGGATCAATATTAGGAAAACTATCAGTATAATTGACTATATCAATGTTAAAGCTAACAGAAATTATGACTATCTCAATAGAAGCAGAAAAAGCTTTTGACAAAATGTAGCATCCATTCCTATTTTTAAAAAGCACCAGGTGCAGCTAGGTGCTGCAGTGAATAGAGCACCGGCCCTGGAGTCAGGAGGACCTCAGTTCAAATATGGCCCCAGACACTTCACACAACAACTAGCCATGTGACCTTGGGCAAGGCACTTAACCCAAAATGCACTCCAAAAAGCAGAAGAAGAAGAAGAAGAAGAAGGAGAAGAAGAAGAAGAAGAAGAAGATGAAGAAGAAGAAGAAGAAGAAGAAGAAGAAGAAGAAGAAGAAGAAGAAGAAGAAGAAGAAGAGGAAGAAGAAGAAGAAGAAGAAGAAGAAGAAGAAGAAGAAGAAGAAGAAGAAGAAGAAATCACCAAAGAACATAGGGATGATTGGAATTTTCCTTAAAATGATAATCAGTGTCTATCTAAAACCATCAGCAAGCATATATAATGGGGATAAGCTAGGAACATTTCCAATAAGATCTGGGGTGAAACCAGGATGCCCATTATCACCACTATTATACAGTATTGTAGTAGAAACATTACCTTTAGCAATAATAGAATAAAAATGAATTAACTAGAATATGGAGTAGGGAAGCAAACTATCACTCTTTGCAGATGGGATTATTTTATACTTAGAGACTCCTCAAGTATCAACTACAAAAACTTCTTGAAACAACCTGCTAATTAAGCAAAGTAGCAGGATGAAAGAAACCCACACATATCATCAGTATTTCTATATATTACCAACAAAATTATGACAGAGATAGAAAAAGAAATTCCATTTAAATTAACTGTAGACAATATAAAATAATTGGCAGTCTACCTGTCAAGACAAATTCAGAAACTATATGAACAAGATTGTAAAACACATTTCACAAAACAATTTCAAATATAAACAATAGGGAAAATATCAATTGCTCATGGGTAGGCTGTGCTAATAAAATAAAAATGGCAATTCTACCTAAATTAATTTACTTATTCAGTGCTATACCAATCAAATACCCCCTAATATTTTATAGAAATAGAAAAAAAAACCCAATAACAAAATTCATCTGGAAGAAAACATGGTCCAGAATGTCATGGAAGTTGATTTTTTTTAAATGCAAAGGAAGTGTCAATCATCAAAACTATTTGTGACTGACTAAGAAACAGATTGGTGCATCAGTTAAATAGATTAGGTAAATAAGATACAATAGTTAATTACTATAGTAATCTAGTGTTTGATAAACCCAAAGTTCTGGGATAAGAACTCTTGATTTGACAAAAAATTGTTGGAAAAATATGAAAACAGTAAGGCAGGAACTAGGTGTAGACCAATATCTCATGCCCTATACCAAGATAAGGTCAAATTGATACATGATTTAGACAGAAGGGATGATACCCTAAGCAAATTAGGAGAGTGGGGGATAGTTTCCCTCTCAGATCTATGGAGAAGAAAAGAATTTATGACCAAACAAGAGACTGGGAACATTATAAAATGCAAAATGAATAATTTTGATTATATTAAATTTAAAAATATTCACAAATAAAATCAATGCAACCATGGTTGGGAGGAAGGCAGACAGCTGGGAAATAATTTTACAACCAGTGCTTCTGATAAAGCCTCATTTCTCAACTATTTAGGAAAATATCCAATTTATAAGACTATAAGTCATTCTCTAATTGATAATTGATCAAAGTATATAAATAACCAATTTTTAGAGGAAGAAATTTAAAATATCTATAATTATGTGAAAAAAAATTGTTCTAAATCGCTAAATCTACATATACAAAAATATTTATAGCAGATCTTTTTATGGTGGCAAAAAAATGGAAATTGAGGGGATACCTATCAATTGGGGAATGGCTGAATAAATTCTGATACATGAGTATAATAGAATACTATTGTGCTATAGACAAACAATGATTTCAGAAAAACTTAGAAGGACTTCATGAACTGAGGCATAGTGAAGTGAGCAGAACCAGGAGAATATTGTATAGAGCAACAGTCACAATGTGCTATGATTAACTATGTTAGACTTAGCTCTTATCAGCAATGCAATGACTTGAGACCATTCCCAAAAAATCTAGAGAGAAAATGCTAACAACATACAAAAAAAGTGCCATGGAGTATTAAAGTAAGTTAAAGGATACTATTTTTTTTGAGGGTGGAAGGCAAGGTAATTTTGATTAAGTGACTTGCCCAAGGTCACATAGCTATTAAGTGTCAAGTGTCTGAGACCAGATTTGAACTCAGGTCCTCCTGATTCCAGAGCTAGTGCTCTATTCACTGTGCCACCTAGCTGCCCCCATACCTACTTCATTGCCCTTTTATGACTTGCCTACCCCTTTTCTCCCATTCTAAATACCTTTCTATACCTCTATTTTATCTATTACCTCAGCCTCCCTTTTAAAGATCCCTCCCTTTTCCTCTCCCACCACCCTATGCCCCTATTCTTTCATTTCTTCTGAATTTAGAAGACTTTTGTTCTCTTTTTAATATATATGTATTGTTCCCTCTTAAACTCATTCCTGATGAAAGTTGGTTACCACCACTGCCAGCCCTCCTTCCCCATCTCATTCCTCCTTATCAATTGTTCCTCTTGCACCTCATTTGTATAAAATAATTACTCTTTTAAGCTGTTCCTAAATGGTTATATTTTTAAAATTCATATCATTCTCAAGTTTATCCTTTTCTCATGAACTACTCAATTATTGATAAGAATCTTAGATACATATATATATGTATATTTTACATAAAGCATACTATTTTCACTATTTTTGTTTTTCTTTCTTTATGACTTTTCCCTTTTGTTCTGATTCTTTTTTTACAACATGACCAATGTGGAAAGATGTTTAATATGACTGTAAATGTATGACCTTTATCAGATTCCTTGCTCTCTTGGGGAGTGGGGAAGGAAGGAAAAGAAGCAGGGAGAAAAATTTGAAACTCAAATTTTACAAAATGAATTTTTAAATCTATCTTTACTTGTAATTGAAAAATAACAGAATATTGTTGCAGAAGAATATGTATGTATATATTTTTTCACAATTTAAGTGGCCCCTTTCTACTTGTATGTCTCCCCACTCAAGCACCCACTACTTCACAGATCTAAAGAAAGATCTGTCCTCAAAATAAGCTATTTATAATATTGAAGACAAAGATAACATCCTTAGTCTTTTGCTTCTAATTAAATTGCATTTTACATCTAGAAGTAACATTACAGGGGACTGAGTTTCCTCACTTTTAATACGAGGTTAGATGTGATAAAAGTGCTAAATGTATGACCTTTGAGTTACATACAAAGCACAACACTCCCAAGTGTAGCCCAAACAACATTAAATTATAATTGTGAATTGAGAAGATAAATTAAAAGACACAATAAAATAGATAATTCAAATATGTTGTTTTCTAAGTCAATGTGTGCCCACATATATACTTATATATGGATTGGTGGCCATCATTTCTATTTCAGTTTGACCAAACTGGACTGTTAAATATACTGTAATGCTTCTTCTAGCTTTCACATTCTGTTCTAGGATAGCTAGATCAAGACCAAAAGATTCCAGGAGTCTTGGGACTCAAATATATTTGTGAACTAAACAGAATCAATGACTAAGGGATTTTTTTAGCACAGGTAAATACAGAACACCCACAGACACAAGACTGCCAGTGTCCTAAAAATCATATTCCTACTTATATATCCCAATATCATGATCATGATGTCATTGTTTTTAACAATAGCACTATATGCTCTTCCTATTTTTCAGTCATCTAGAGCCCCTGCTAATTTCAGGATGCTTAGTTAATATCTTTTTGACTAACTGATTGAGAAATTTAACCTATTCCTATAGAAGACCAGAAGTCAGTGGAACTAGCTTGAAGCCAAATACCACACTCTCCCCCATCTCTGCCATCTATTCAGAGAAACTGTCCCCTTTGACAAGGTGATTTTGAAAGCAGGTCACTTCATAGGGAAGCTATTCCCCAGTACAATGTTTCAGCATTTGTTGTGATGGGTTTCTTCCTATTTATGAATACAACCCACCCGAATCTCCAGCATAGTTTTGACAGCAGGTTTCCCATATGTATGACAAGACTTTGTAGGTATTTAAATACATTAAAGATGGGCTTAATCTACCTAGATGTCATTCACAAAATCAATATATGGACTTACTAAAAGCAAGATCTCAAACAGACAGTAAAGAGATGCTGAGGTAGAACTGGTGTGTGCATGTGTGTGTGTGTGTGTGTGTGTGTGTGTGTATTATGAGAGTGTATTATCATTTAATGAAAGAACATAGATTATTAGATATGTAGGACACTCTAAAAGTAATATATTTCATTCTATACCTCTCCAGTTTAAAAGTGAGGAAACTGAGTCTTAGAGTTAGGAAATAAATTTCTCTCAAGAGCAACCATTGTTTTAGTCACCTAGACTATGATTAGAACCTGATTCTAGTTCTCTGTCATGAATAAATAATTTTCATAGGCATGCAATAATGTAATGGCACAAACTTGATCTCTCATGGTTTTGAGCGACTTATACAAAGGAGATGATTCCAAGAAGGGATAGAGGGATTCTAAAAGAAAAGGTAGGGTAGGGCATCATTCAGAAAGTACACTTACTCTAATTGTATCCTACAGGGGTCTGATTGGTTTCTCTGTTGTTTCAGACTCAGTTCCTGTGGTCAAAAATGAGGGGTGGATAGGTGGCACAGTGAGTAAGAGCACCGGCCCCAGAGTCAGGAGGACCCGGAATCGTTTCAGGCCTCAGAAAATTAGCAACCATATGTAAATAACTAGCCTGAGCACATTAATTAACCCCAATTGCTTAAAAATGAGTTTCAGAGATGAAAGAGAAAAGTGGAAAGGCAAAAGAGAGTGAATAATGAAAGAAAAGGATCCCCTGATATGTTTTCCATTTAAAGTAAATAGGACAGAAGAAAAACAGGAACTTGGCTGAGGTCCAGTTCCAACCACCTCCAAATCATGTAAAATTTGATACTAAACAATTTTTAGAGCTAGAGAATGCACAAAATAACAGAGAGAAACAAATCTCCTACTGAAGGCAGCCTGGAAGGCTAAAAGAAAGAGTCTATCACACCAAGCTGGGAGCTGAGTGCAATCCTTCATGAGCCACCTGGGCCCAGACCTGGGGCAGCTCTGACCATTGGCACACACCAGCCAGAGAAGACTTCAGGACAATGAATCACTGGTAGCTATGGTGATTTCCAGATTTCTCAACCCATAAATGCAAAAGAGAAATTAAAAGGTCAGTAGGGTACTGTGTGAAGAGGAGCACAATCTGGCCCCTATCCCTGGGGAGAGAGGTGGCAGAGATGCTGTGGCTGCAGCAGCTGCCACTTGGCTGCCTCCAGAACTCCTGGAGTAAAGATTGTAGGGGGATAAAGCAACCATTCAGAGGCTAATAATTCTTCCTTTGACTTGCTTAGATCTTGGTTGCAGTCTTGGGTGGTGGTCCTGGGCTGTGTGACCAATGTGCCAGAGCTTGTGGTGGCTGGAGAAAGTGCACTCTCCTCAGACCTGTGACAACTACAAATAATCCAGTGATTTGGGACACAGCTCTCTCCATTATGGAAGCAGAGTTCTACTATGGCAAAGAGTACAAAAGTCAAATAATTGGCTGGCAAGATGAGCAAGCAAAGGAAGCATAATCAGACCATAGTATCCTTTTTGGAGGACAAAAAGGATCAAAACATGGATCCAGAAAAATTCAAAACTCCTACATCAAAAACTTCCATGAAAAATATGAATTGGTTACAGGCCATGGAGGAGATCAAGAAGGATTTTGAAAATCATGTAAGAGAAGTAGAGAAAAAAATTGGGAAGAGAAATTAGAACGATGCAAGAAATTAATGAAAAATGGGTCGAGCCTGCTAAAGAGACCCAAAAACACACTGAAAAAACGAACACCTTAAAAATAGACTAACTTAAATGGCCAAAGAGGTCCAAAAAGCCAATGAGGAAAAGAATACCTTAAAAAGTTGAATTGCCTAGATGGAAAAGGAATTTCAAAAACTTACTGAAGAGAAAAAATTCCTTCAAAATTTGGTTGGAGCCAATGGAAGTTAATGAATTTATGAGAAATCAGGACATTATAAAACAGATGCAAACAAATGAAAAATAGAAGGCAATGTGAAATATCTCATTGGAAAGAACCACTGTCCTGGAAAATAGATATAGGAGAGAAAATTTAAAAAGTATGGAACTACCTGAAAACCAGTTATAAAAAAGAGCCTATAAATCATCCTTCAAGAAATTCTCAAGGAAAATTGCTCTGATATTCTAGAACCAGAGTGCAAAATAGAAATTGAAAGAATTCACTTATCCCTTCTTGAAATGGATCCCAAAAAGCAAAGCACCTAGGAATATTATAGCCAAATTTCAGACTTCCCAGGTCAAGGAGAAAATGTTACAAATAGGAAAAAACAATTTGAATATTGTGGAAATACCATCATGATAACACAAGATCTAGCAGCTTCAACATAAAGGGATCAAAGGGCTTGGAATATGATATTCTGGAGGTCAAAGGAGCTAAGATTAAAACAAAGAATCACCTACCCCACAAAACTGAGTATAATGCTTCAGGGATAAATGCAGTCATTCAGGAAAAGAGAAGACTTACTAGTATTCTTGTTAAAAAAGAAAAAAAAACAGAACTGAACAGAAAATTTGACTTTCAAATAAAAGAATCAAGAGAAGCATGTTATGGCACACAGGAAAAAGAAATTAGAAGGAACTTATTAAAGTTGAAGTATTTATATTCCTACATGGTAAAATTGATAATTATTAGTCATGAGACTTTTCTCAGTATGAGGATAGTTGAAAGGAATATTTAGTACATGTATACATACATATATATGTGTGTGTGGGTGTGTGTGGGGGGCATGTATGCATAGGAAGGTATTGGTGGCAAATTATATGTGTGAGTTGTGTGTATACATGTGTACATGCATACATAGACAAAGGGCACAGGATCAGGTGAATAGGAAAGGTTGATATCTAAAAATAAAATTAAGAGGTGAGAGAAAAATATAATGGGAGAAGGAGAAAGGGAGAATTAGAATAAGTTAAAATATCTCATATAAAAGAGGCAAGAAAAAACTGTTTACAATGGATGGAAAAGCAGGAAGGTGAAAGGGAATAGGTCAAACTTATTCTCATTGAATTTTACTTAAGGAGGCAATAGCATACACACTCAAGTAGGTATCTTACCCTATAGGAAAGCAGGGGGGAAGGGGATAAGATGGGGGATGATAGAAGGGACAGCAGACAGGGAGAGTGTAGTTAGAAGCAAAAACTTTTGAAAAGGAACAGGGTCAAAGTAAAAAACAGAATAAGTGGGGAGTGGGATAAGGTGGAGGGAAATACAGTTAGTCTTTCACAATATAACTACTATGGAAATATTTTGTGTAACTACACATGTACAACATATATTGAATTGCTGGTCTTCCCAGTGGGGGTAGAAGAGAAGGGAAGAAGGGAAAGGATCTCAAAATCAAAGCTTCAAAAACAAATGTTTTAGAAAAAGAAATAAAGTGAACAAAAAGTGCAGTCATAAAACTAGGAACGTTTTTTTTGTGTGTTTTTTTTTTTTCTATAAGTGGTGCTGTTGTTGTTTGTCGTTTGTTCTCAAAGAGGTTCATGGCTTCAGGAAGATCATTCCATGACTTGCAAGTCAATTGGATTTAAATGAGCGGGGTCTGTACAAAGTACCCAGCCTCACTGTCTCCTCTGGCACATCTGATTCCAGTGGCAAAATATAGATAAAGGCAAATGGGTATGGTCCCATAAGCTCTGAGAGACCATGGATTTTTTTATCATTATCTTTCTTTCTTTTTTTTGGAGGGCAATTGGGGTTAAATAACTTGCCCAAGGTCACATGGCTAGGTTTTTGTTTGTGTGTGCATTAAGTGTCTGAAGTCAGATCCGAACTCAGGTCCTTCTGACTCCAGAGACAACGATCTACTCACTGCGCCACCTAGCCGCCCCCCATTATCTTTCTTTATTGAAGCTACTAATGTTTGTTAATGAATGTATTCAGGTTTTCGTGATCATGTACAAACTTCATACAATTTATATTTAGAAACCCCAACTGGACCAGGACCACTCAATATCATGGAAAGGACCATGGTTTAGGATTGAGAAAATTTATAAGTTGAATCCCAGTTCATCTATTAATTGATGTGTGCCTCTAGGCAAATCACGAAACTCTTTTTTTTCCCAAATGCTTTGTTAACTTCTGGTTTACATCATTCATTTCTGCCAGATTTTGCATTACAATTTTTCCCCATTTTCCCCTACCCACCACCCCAGATAGCAGTCTCACAGGATATCCCCTCCTTTAATCTGCCCTCTCTCATAACTTCTGCCATACCCCTTTGACTTTTCCAGTAGGGCATGGTGAATTTCTATGCCCCAATGCCTGTATATCTTATTTTACAATTATAGGTAAATAGTAGTAACATATTTTTAAACATTTGATTCTAAAACTGAATTCCAGATTCATTCCCTTCCTCCCTTGTCACCCACCATTACTGGGAAAATAAATAATTCAGTATAGAGGGCGGAGCCAAGATGGCAGAGTAGAAAAAGCGCTTCTAAGCCACTCTTCCCCCAGATCACCTCCAAACTATGTAAAAGGGGAGTCTGAACAACTTCTGGAGCCCCAGCACCCACAGAACAACACAGAGAAGCTAACCTCCCGCTGAGCACAGCCCAGCAGCCCTGCAGGAAGGACCAGTGCACAGAGTGTGGGGAGCTCCTGAGTTGGGGTTTTAGCCCCAGGGCAGCAGGGCCAATAGCCAGCTGGCGGGACCCCAGAACACCAGCAGCTGTGGTGACTCCAGAATTATCAACATAGACATGCCTAGGACAAAGTAAGAGGTTAGTGCCCGATGGACTTTGGGACCAGTATTTGGGGAACAAGTCCGCTTCCTCCGCTGGGGGCTAGAAGCCACTGAGGAGACATGCCATTTTGCAGTTTTCAGAGGCAGCTCCAGGTCCTGGCCTGTAAACTGTAGGGAGATCCAGTGATCAGTCTTGGGGGGTGATTGCTCTTGCTTTAACCTCCCTGGATCTGGACTGTGATCTGGGGTGGAGGTTGTGGGCTGGATATCCAGCTTGCCAGAAACTGAAGTTGCCCCCCCACCCCCAAACGTTTGGGGTGAAAGTTCCTGTCTCGTGCTAGGCCATACTGTGGCAACCAACCCAAAAGTCAAGTAACTAAGTGGCAACATGCCAAGGCAAAGGAAACAAATTAAACAAAAATGCAACCTTAGACTCCTACTTTGGGGGCAAAAAGGATCGAAGCATAGGACAGGAGGAGGAATGTGAGGTCAGAAGTCCTGCTCCAAAAGCCCCAGGGGAAAACATGAGCGTGTTGCAGGCCATAGAAGACCTTGAGAAGGACTTTAAAAATCAAATAAGAGAAGTGGAGGAAAAATTGGGAAGAGAAATGAGAAGGATGCAGGAAAAGTATGAAATGAGCATCAACAACCTTGTTGAGGAAAACAACTCCTTAAAAAATAGACTAACTCAAATGGCAAAGGAGGCCCAAAAGGGCAATGAGGAGAAGAATGCCTTAAAAAGTCGAATTTGCCAGATGGAAAAAGAATCTCAAAAGTTCACTGAGGAGATTCATTCCTTCAGAGTTAGACTGGAGCAAATGGAAGCTAATGACTTTATGAGAAATCAAGATGCTGTTAAGCAGATCCAAACAAATGAAAGAGTAGAAGGCAATGTGAAATATCTCATGAGAAAAACCAATGACCTGGAAAATAGATCCAGGAGAGACAATTTAAAAATAATTGGGCTACCCGAAAGCCATGATCAAAGAAAGAACCTAGAAATCACGCTTCAAGAAATTCTCAAGGAAAATTGCCCTGATGTTTTAGATCCAGAGGGTAAAACAGAGGTTGAAAGAATCCACAGATCACCTCCTGAGAAAGATCCCAAAAAGAAAACTCCCAGGAATATTATAGCCAGGTTCCAGAATCCCCAGATGAAGGAGAAAACACTACAAGAAGCCAGGAAGAAACAATTTCAATATTTTGGAAACAAACAGAATAGCACAGGACCTGGCAGCTCCTACACTGAGGGATCGAAGGGCATGGAATACGATATTCCAGAGGGCAAAAGAGCTGGGACTGAACCCAAGGGTCACCTACCCAGCAAAACTGAGTATTTTGTTTCAGGGGAAAATATGTTCATTCAGTGGAATAGAGGACTTTCAAGCATTCTTGAGGAAAAAAAACAGAGTTGAATAGAAAATTTGGCATCCACATGCAAGAAGGAAGAGATGCCTGAGAAGGTAATCAGGAAAAAGAAATCAAAAGGAACTTATCAAAGTTGAACTACTTACATTCCTATATGGAAAAGCAATAACAGTGTCTGATGATATCTTTCTCACTATGAAAATAATGGAAGAAGGGTGTGTGGTCATATGAATACATATGTGAATGTGTGTGTGTATACTTACAGTTATATATGGATAGAGAGCATAGGTTGAATCTGTTGGGAAGGGAGAATACTCAAGGGATGAAATTATGAGGTGAGAGAGGAAAGTGGCAAGAGGAGATGGGGAGAGACAGGGTAGGGTAAACTATCTCATGTAGAAGAAGCAAGGGGATGTGGCTGCAAGGGAGGGGGAGAATAGGAAGGCAAAAAAGGCAAAATCACATTCTAATTGAATTTGGTTCAGGGAGAGAATGATATACATACTAAATAGGATATCTCAACCTGCAACAGAATAGGGGGAAGGGGGATGAGAGGAGGGATGATGGATGGGAGGGCATCCTTGGGGGGAGGGGAGGTTGGAAGTACCCACTATAGAAGAGGGACAGGATCATGTAGGGAATGGACCAGGTGGGGGGTGGGATAAGTGGGAGGGAATTATAAGCAGCCTTGTACAATATATCTACTATGATAATGTTTTGCATACCTAGACATGTACAACATATACTGAATTACTTATCTCCCCAGAAGGAATGGGTGACAAGGGAGGAAGGAAATGGTTCTGAAATTCGAGGTCTTAACATTAAATGTTTCAAATATATATAAATACTATTATTAATGCTCTTTCGCTTGTAATAGGGAGATAAGATGTGCAGGCACTGGGACACAAAGATTCACCTTCCTCTAATGGAAAAGTCGAAGGGGGTATGGGAGAAGGTATGGGAGAGAGCAGATTGAAGGAAGCGATATCTTGTGGGACTGCTATTCTGGGAGGTTGGGTAGGGGAATAACGGGGGGAAAATGATTGTAACTCAAAATCTGGCGGAAATGAATGATGTAAAACAGAAGTTAATAAAGCATTTGTTTAAAAAAAAAACAAGAAATGAGGCAAATATCAACAAATATCAATATGGGATAGGAAGTCATTCTGGGTTTCTGGCCAAATTAGAAAGAATTCCTTTTGTTGGTCAATGAATGAGAGCTAGACTAATTTGGTTTTAAGGCCTGGTTGTTAATACAGAAACCTATACCACAATCTCAAAAACATTCAAGTACATATTACCGAAGTCAAAGATCACCTTTAGCACACTTACCTTGTTCTGTCTTGTCTTCTTTTATTAGTCAATACTAAACTGTGTGAACTTATAGGAATTTTTTTATTAATCCATTTGTTGTTTACTTTTGTTTGTTTGCTTTTAGTTTTCAATATTCAGTTGTACAATCCCTTGAGTTTCAAATTTTCTCTCTGTCCCTCTCCTTCCCCCACCCAACCATGGCAGCATGCAGTCATGTATTGGATCTGCAAATACTTTCACATTAGACATTAGTCAGGTTGTAAAGCAGGATTATAATGTATGCAATGAACAATGGGAAAGAGGAAACAAAACCAAACTAGAAAAAGAATGAGAGTAGGTAGTTTGTTTCAATCTGTATTCATATTCTGTAGTTCTTTCTCTGAATGTAGACATCTCTTTCCATCTTGAGGCTTTTGGAGTTGTCTTATAACCTTGCATTTCTGATAAAAACCCAGTCTATCAAAGTTGGTTGTCACAAATACCTTGTGTCTGTAATTGTGTACAGATTTCTCCTGGTTCTTCCCTTTTCTCTCAGCATCAGTTTGTATAAGTCTTTCCAGGTAAATATGAAGTCCATCTCCTACTCATTTCTTATAGCACAGTACTATTCCATTACATTCATATACCACAACTTCTTTAGCCATTCCCCACTTAATGGACATCCCCTTAATTTCCATTTCTTTGCCACAACAAAAAGAGCTGCTATAAATATGTTTGTACATATGCGTCTTCCTCCCACTTCTATGATCTCTTTGGGATAGTACCCCAGAAATGGTATTGCTGGGTCAAAGGGTATGCACTTATTTATAGCTGTTTGGTCATAGTCCCGGATTGCTCTGTTGAATGGTTGAATCAGTTCACAACTCCAACAACAACGCATTAGTTTTTGGATTGTTCCACATGCTCGCCAGCATTTATCATTTTCCTGTTTTATCATCTTAGCCAATATTACTAGTGAACTGTGGTACCTCAGAGTTGTTTTGATTTGCATTTCTCTAATCAGTAGTGATTTAGAGCATTCTTTTCATATTCTTATAGATATCTTTAATTTCTTCCTCTGAAAACTGCCTGTTTGAATCCTTTGACTATTTATCTATTTGGGAATGACTTGTATTCTTACAGTTTTGACTCAATTCTCTGTATATTTTAGAAATGAGGCCTTTATCAAAGACACTCGTTTTAAAAATTCTTTCCCAGTTTCCCACTTCCCTCTTAATCTTGGTTACATTGGTTTGGTTTGTACAGAAACTTATCAATTTCATGCAATCACAGTTATCCCTTTTGCATTTCAGAATGTTCTCTATCTCTTGTTTGGAGTCATAAAATATTCCCTTCTCCATAAATATGACAGGTAAACTATCACTTGCTTTACCAGGTTGCTTATAGTGTCAGCCTTTTTACCTAGTTCTTGTACCCATTTTAACTTCATTTTAGTATACGGTGTTAGATATTGCTCCATTCCCAGTTTCTGCCATACTATATTCCAGTTTTCCCAGCAGTTCTTGTGAATTAGTGAGTTTTTGTCCCAAAAACTGGCGTCTTTGTGTTTATCGAACAGTAGATTACTACAGCCATTGACTTCTGAGTCTTGTGTACCCAATCCATTCCATTTATCCACTATTCTATTCCTCAGCCAGTACCAAGTAGTTTTGATGACTGCTGCTTTATAATACAGATTAAAATCTGGTATGGCTAGGCCACCTCCACTAGAATTTCTTTTTATTAATTGAAATTGCAGGAATTTTGAGAGGTCATCAGGGCGATCTCTGGATTTAGTTAAATAAAAAATATTTCCAGGATTGAAAATTATCTTTTTCTTAAGAATTTAATGGGTAGTGAGTCAAATCTGTATGCTTAGGAGCATTTACTATATGTCAGGCATTGTGGCATGATCTGTTGGCACAAGAAAAACCAAAAATATAAACAAAAACATAGCAAGGTTGGAGAAAACCTTGAAAAGAGCTCAAAGGATTTTATAAGTCACAGTCATACTTCTGTCCAGACTTTCCTCTTTCTTCCCCTATCATATCCCAACCCTTCAGAATTAGATGCAATAACAGAATTTGAGAGTTAGAAGCAATTTCTGAGATTATCTAATATATACTTGAAAAAATTTATATTCTACAACAAACTCAGAAAATATTCATTCTATGGCACCATCAGGATTATGTCTTGGCCTGGGCATAAAGTTATATTTAACTGAGGCAGAGCTGGGCAAAGTTGTCAGCCCCACGCTCTCCTCCACAGCTGTCAAAGTCTAGTGGAAAGACAAAAATCAAGATGACTTGTGATAGCACAGGATGCAGTGGCTATTCTTGGTCTTTTAAAATTAAGGCCTTTTCCTGGTCTCAGTTTGTCTGAGGCAATTCCCATTCAATGACTAAGGGCTAGGCAACAATGGTTAGCTCTAATTGTTAAGAAGTGTTTCCTATATCAAGCACAAATTACCCTCTCTGCTACTTCCACCAAATGCAAGCCCTCCTATTCCTATCCTTAAGGGTCAAGCAGAACAAATATAATCCCTTTCCATTTATTATAGTCTTTTAAATATGTAAAGACATCTATTATGTTTCCCTAAGTCTATACTTCCTCAGGCTATAAACACCACCAGTTCCTTTAACTAATCCTCATATTGCATAAGTTCCAGAACTGAAAAGCACATCAGAGGACATCTAGTTCAACCTCTTCTCAAATGCAGAAATTCTTTCTATAGCATACTTGAAATTTTGTAATATGTACTGTGGTTTTCAGATATCCCCTTATCTGTCTGCATAGATGTGGACAGATTATGTCATTGTTAATCTTTCAACATCTCTTTGTGCTTCAGTATCAGTCGTTCCCCAACTTTATATGTTTCTTTTTTGTGTTATTTCCTTTCTTTTTATCTTTTCTATTTAAATGGCAGTAAACATTATTTTATTGAGTTTTTGGAGAATAACAACTTACGGCTCTAGAGCATTTTATATATTATGAAACATTTTATGCACATCTGATTTGATCCTCATGACTACTATCTGAAATAAGTAGTCTGAATATTTTTTCTCATTTTCCTGTATCAAAATTGCTGAGGCTCAGAGCGGCTAAATGTCTCAACTAAGGATACACAGCACCTATGTGGACAGAACTAGGATTTGAGACCTTGATTATACACCTCACTTCTCTCACCAAATACTGAACAGAATTGTATCTGGTATGCTAGTAATGAAGCAATATTATACTAAAATACTCCTATTTCCTATTTCCATTTCAAACACTTTGTATATATTTCCTTTGGGACTAGTCAGAACGTTATGATGTTGATGATAAACCTGAATTCTATTCTAAGTGCATAGATGTATGGAATAATATCCTGGGATCTGTTTATGTCATTACTGTGCCAGGCCCTAAAAGGGAAATGACATTTGTTATCCATCCTTTGAAGGTATCTGGGGAGCTGTTCTTCAGGGCCACCTTCCCTGTCAATGGAGTTGCTGTTAATCCTAATTTTAAAATGCTATTAAATGATAATTTATCAAGAAGATAAAATGGCAAGACCATTCCCAAGGCTCTTTCTCCTCGTGTTAAAGAAAGGACTGTCTAACAGCAAAGGAAAGCTATGGATTACATTACTGCTTCTTATGATTGCCATCCATATTTTATCCCTTCTGACTCCACCTTGGCCTCAAGTCCTTAGCCCCCAGGCTGATCAGCCTTCATGGTCATTCCAGTCAGGAGGTGATTTGTTCTGATGAAATGGAAAATTGAAATGGAGCTGGTGCTGGATACAACACCGTCCACTTTTTTTTTTTTTTATTTTGTCAAAGTGCTCTGACTGTTCATTTTTTCATGGTCATGAGTTGAAATAAATTAAACTTCCTAGAGGCGAAACTTCTCTAAGATCAAATTGGAATATATTGATTAGACTCTTTGAGGGCTGATGGATTGGAAGTTCTTGCTTTATAAACACATTTACCAACACGCCTTCAGAAATAGTTGCTTAGTGTTGGGTAGACTGATTGTGTTTATTTAAAACTGCTCTGGGAGAATATCCCTGCAACCTCTGTTTGGACCAATGTATGTCTCACACCCCAATCAATGGCAACAAGCAGAGTTCTGCTCCCTAGAAGACTTCTGGGACTAGCCCAAGGGCACATTGACTGGCCATTTGTCAGTTGATACATTGGCATCTGTGGAACAATTTAGATTGTCATTGAGGGCACCTGAGCAACTAGTACCTGGGAGACACTTTCTATTAGTAGGAGAAATTCAGAGACTCCCTGAATCATAAGTCATTTTTCAAAGACCCATTCTATTTTTTCAGCCTTGCATTGTAAATATCATTTGTTGTTGCTATTTTAGAGCACTAAATTAAGTCAGAAGACCTGGGTTCTAATCTTGACTCTGCTGCTAACTGAATGTCTGACCGTATATGAGTCACATGCTATTTTTTTTTCTTCTGGACTTCAGAAATGATTTCACCCCATCAGAAAAATTAAAGAAAGCAAGGAGAATTTCTAGAAACTGTTCTCACGCTTGAAACCTCCCTTGAAATCCCTCAGCGTTCTAGTTTGAGGTTGAGGCCTAGTTTCATCTCCTCTAGAATGTCTTCCAAGATTTCTTGTATTTACACTCATCTTGCCTTTTCTGAAATCTGATGGGAGTCATTGGTCAGTGTCACACATTTCAGCACTTCATTCTTTTTTTTTTTTTCATTCTTGACTCATTATTTCTTTGTTGATACTTCTGTCTCCCAAGCTCAGTTCTGAGGTCCTCAAAAAAGGCAAGAATCTTGTCTTTAGTTATTTTAGCTCTTCCAGAGAGCCTAGTACATGGATTTCGATATTCAATATATATCTCTTAATTGGTTATTTCTCTATCCATCCTTAGATATGTATGTGAGTGTATACACACATATATAGTATAAAAGTATATATGTACATATGTGTATATACTGTGTAAGTATATGTGTGCATATGTACATACATGTGTATATATGTGCACATGATGTTTATATAAATGTATATAATTATACCTATGGGTATATAGAATATGTGAGGATGCATGTGTATACGCATACACATATGTGTGTATAGTATATAAATATATATATATATATATATGTATATGTGCCCCCCCCATATATATGTGTGTATATATACAATATGTATATACACTCTTTTGAGAGTATTCTTAAGTCTAGTTAGATAATTTTGTAAATCTTAGATATGGACTTTCTAAATCTTAGATTTGTGACTTTTAGTCTTCTAGGCTCTGCAAGGCATTTGGTCATCCAACAAAGATGTCTCCAAATTGACTTTATTTACCAAAGCAGAAAAAGGAAACATCAACATTTCAAATCAATTTACTACAAAATTTGAAATAAGATATGGTTTTGCTCTTGTTTAACCAGAAATTTAATGACTAAAAACAACCAGTTTTCTCAGCTGTAAAATGAGAGGATTAAATTAGATGATTTCTAAGTTTTTCCTCCAACTTTAAATAATCTATATCACTTAATGATGCTATTCTTATTAATAACCCTGACAGCTGACATTTGTATGTGATTATCATTTTAAAAATGCTTTTAGACACAGCACCTCAATAGGGTGACAGCAATAATCCTATAAGGCAGGTAATTCAGGCATTTTTATCTCTTTTCTACAG
This sequence comes from Gymnobelideus leadbeateri, assembly GCA_011680675.1. Classification (NCBI taxonomy): domain Eukaryota; kingdom Metazoa; phylum Chordata; class Mammalia; order Diprotodontia; family Petauridae; genus Gymnobelideus; species Gymnobelideus leadbeateri. The sequence continues at coordinate 119,124 of WOXC01009817.1, read as the reverse complement.
ATAAGGAAACTGATGCTCACTGAGGATAACTGACTGTTCCAAGGTCACACAACTAGTAAATGGATACTCTGAGTTCAAAACTAGCTCCCCTAACTTAAAATTCAGTACTCTTTCAATATGATAATGACTATCCTACTCCAAAGATAGTCATCATGTTTCATTTTTTCCTTTGACTATGTCACATATAATTTCTTGTTACATCATATTCGACTCTGTCCTACTGAACCATTCTCCTTCCATTGATGCTTATCCCCTTTAACTGCTTGGAGATGGTTATTGGTTTCAGAAAAGAGAGAGGGAGAGAGTTATGAGGCACATCGGGAACACTGGGGGGAAGGCAGTGTGATTTTGTTCAGATTCTATTATAGCAGGAAACATGCTGGATATCAAAGGGAAATTTATGTAATGTATTCCAGCATTGTTCAAGATATAACATCATGTTTTATGCAAGCAGAGGCAGTCAGGGCATGCAATGTGAGAAGAACTCTTTCCCACAAACCGAAACAAACAATATAATAGCAATGGGGAAAATGGGCAGAAAATAAACCTTTCTTTTTATGGGCAGCTTCCTCACTGCAAAAACTATGGCAGTCAGGCTTCTTTGACACATCTTTAGTTGAAATTCTGAGGAAGTCACTGGACATTGCTTAACTTCTAGTGCTTATTACATGACTTTTGAAAATTATCTGGCCATAATAAGAAAACTTGAGTTGGGGGAAGATCAAGGAAGGGGATCTGGCCTGGACCAAAAGAAAATAATCTTAATTGAGTTAATCTAAAATATCTAGGGCCAGACAATGATATTATAAGAATGACTTTGAAAAGGTACACCAGAGCATAGGTCATGGAAGGACCTTAACAATCATTTAGTTTAGTGCCCTAATTAAATAGATGAAGATACTGAGGAACAGAAAGGAGAAATTAATTAAAAAGGTTATATAGAAAGTAGGTCCTGACGTTGTAGAAAGGGGGTTGGGTTTGGAATCAGAAGAAGGAGTTTTAAATCTTAGCTCTATTATTTATTACATATGGAAAGTGAGAGCATTGGACTATATAATTGTAATATTAAGGGAATCTGAAGATCTTTACTTCCCCTTTATAAGACCATATGACCTGCTTTGAGCTTTGGCATAGCCCACAGTTTGAGTCTCATGGAGCCCATGGTGGGAGGAACTTGTGGAACTGGTGAAACAGGAATAAGGAGTGAGGCAGAGCTGAAGCAGAGAAACTAGTGTGAGTGAGAGAGGGAGAAATGTTGCTTAGGGGAGTCTGTTTGTGGGGAGGCCCAATGGAATGAAGGCTTGGGGATGTTGGCACTCCCTGGTTCTGTGATGTGTATAAACATTTTTGTTACCATGGTGGAATTGACTTTCTGGTACATGAAACCAATATAATATAATATAATATAATGTAATGTAATGTAATATAATATAATATAATATAATATAATATAATATAATATAATATAATATAATATAATGTAATGTAATGTAATGTAATGTAATATAATATAATATAATATAATATAATGTAATATAATGTAATGTAATATAATATACTATACTATACTATAATATAATATACTATGATGTAATATAATATAATATATGATATGATATGATACGATATGATACAATATATAATATAATGTAATATAATATCTACATATATATTATATCGGTTTCATCTTTGAGGAATAGAGTTTGTTGTATTTTGTGACTCAATCCCAGAAATATGTCTGCATACTCAAAGCGGCTGCTATGGGTATCACATTGGCAGTATAATACTCTCATAGATTCATTCTAGCTCTGAAGGCTATGATCTTATGTGCTGGGGAGAAGGATTTTAAACTCAGTTTTCCTGATCCTGAATCCATGAATTTTCACTACATTAGGGAGAAGACTCAAGACTTTAAAGTCCCATCCAAAAGAGATATACCATAGGCGGAAAACTAAGTTAAATATCAAGCAAGTGTTAATTAGGTTGTTAACACCCTTAATATAAACATCAACTGCATAGAACATGAAAAAATACCAAAACATTTGGTCTCAAAATGATAAAAATATAGTTGTAGAATAAAAAACCCCATCATAAATGTAGAAAAGGTGAATGCATCTTGTTCTTCCCTGTGGATATACTTGAACGGGAACTCCACTTTCTTCAGATACATGATCCCTTTTCTTGGGATACACCAACCCAACCCTCTATTCCCCTTTTCATCCACCCCTTTACCCATCTACTTATCCTTTCCATCTATTCATCCACCTATCCCTATATCCACCAACTGAGTTTTGGCAAAGATAAGGAGTTGCTAGGATGTGGTTCCTGCCCTAAAGGATTGTAAAGAGAAAAATCCCCACTAGATAATTTTAATACAAAGTATCATAATAGGTTAGGAAACACATTTAACCCAACTCTCTTCAGCCTTAGTTCATGCCTAAATTATTGTCCATGAATAATAATCACTCAAATTGAGGAATAAGGAGGCAATGCTGAAAGAAGGTAGAGAGGTACATATAACACACAAGGACTTGTGCCGAAGGAAAGTTTTGCCTCTCACAATTTCTGGTGCTTTTATAAAAGAAGGAGTGTTGTGTCCTGTTCAAAACCAATGGACACTGGCTCTTATAGTAATTCTGTGGCAAGTCAGTTTCTTCATCTGTAAAATGGGGATAAAATGCATAAACTCCTTGCTTTCCAGGGTTTTTGTGAAGAAAATGTGTTAAACCTTAAATCACTATGAATCAGCAAAGTGTTGTTATTTTTATATTCTAAAAATGCCCTACGTTGTCTAATAAAAAGAGCACCAGTTGGGGCATCAGAGGAGCTGATTTTAAATAATAGCTCTGCCACTTACTACTTGTTTGACTTTGAACAAGTTTCTTAAATATATCTGGACATTGGTTTCCTTATGTGTAAAATCAAAAGAATTGATAGGGTCTTAAAGCTCATTCTGTTTCTAAAATCTTATGATGTGATGTACTATACCTATTTGGTGATAGTGCTATGTATGACAGGTTGAAGGAAATATTGAAAACAATGCTCAATCTGGTATCAGGAGATGTGGGCTTAATTCTTGAATAGGTTACTTACTGTATAACTATAGAAACACCACTTCATTTCTCTGAGTCCCTGTTTCCTCATCTATAAAATGGGACTAAAATTCTTGCACTCCATAGCTCGTGAAGTGGTTTTGGTGAAAGTATCATGTAAATTATGAGTTGTGGAGCAATTCTAGTGTGTAGAGGAAAGAGCACCACATATTGATTTATGAGATTGTGACTCAGACCCTTGCTTTTTGGTTAGCACAGGCAAAACACTTAATCTCCCTTTTGTTTCTCTAGATGCAAAATGAAGGCAGCAATATTTTTATTCGCCTCTTTCACTCAAGTTGTTATCAGCTTTCAAAACCTTAAAGCCTATGTCCATTGGAATTTGTTTTCAATAGCCTTTCTTGGTCTCTAAGGTCCCTTCCAACCCCAAAGGTCTATAATTTCATCCCTGGGTAGGTGAGTTATTATTATTATTATTACTATTATATCTCTTCAACATGGATCAGGCTTATAGGGTAGGGATTGTTTTTGTCCTCGGTTCTTTGTATAGCCCCTAATTGGCAAGAAACTATCCTTTGAACTCCTATGGCATTCTGCAAGGCAGCTGAGAAGTGCCCTCAGTCATTTCATATGTACATAAATATATAAATAAAATGTATAATACATATATACACATACTCATTTTAATACATAGCACTTTGGATACATGTGCATTCACATGCACATATACACACATACGTACACATACATATATGCGCAAATATACACGTACATACAAATACATCTCTCCCTCTGTGCATTTATATGTGCATATATATGTCCATATACACATACACAGATATCTATATATCTATGTCCATCTACATGTATGCTCTTCAAGGTTTGCAAAATGTTTCCACATATTATCTCCTTATATCCTTAAAATAACCATGAGGTAGATGATTTTACATTTGTTATACAGATGAGCAAACTGAGTTCATAGGTTCATAGGGTCAACATATGAGGTAGGATTTAGTCTCCTATATGCTCAATTCTACGTCCAGCACTTAGTAGGGGACATTCTTCCTCTAGTCCCTGTATAGATAATTTATTAGTTGGTAGGATGAACAAAATCAAGGGATAAGGAGTCCTTAGAACATAGAAAGATTAATCAAGCCTCAGACACTTAACGCACACACAAACAAAAACCTTGGGCAAGTTAACCCCAATTGCCCTCCAAAAAAAAAAGGCAAAAAAAAAAGATTAATCAAGATTCCTAAGTTTGTGTGTACATGTACACATAAACAGCAAAGCAATAAGTGTATTGATATTAGGAGACAAAGGGAAATTTCCATTTTCAGAAATTATTCCCATGTTAAAAAAATCAAATTGCCATGGAAACAGTTCAAAGTCTCATCATATTGAATAGTTAATTTCCAAAGGAGTCCTTCAGACATCTTTTGTTTCTTTTCTTTAAAGCAGGTCAGAAGAGGTCCTCCTATCTGGGAGGTGGAGCTTTGTCCTCCTTCATCAAACTTCTGAGAGTGGAGAGAGGAAGGGAAAATGCTTGCTCTAAGGATCCCTGCCCCACCCCCACCCCCACAGTGTTGTGTGCAACATGAGTAGAAAAAGTAAGGAAAGTGGAGACTGGGGTGAAAAAAGAAGCCCCTTTGAATAACATGATGCTAATTTAGTCTGCCTTTGATTTGGGAGGAAGGTCCTTTGAAGAAATTCAGGTCAAAGTTTCATTCATTGATTTCATTCATTAACTCAAAAAGCATTTATTAAGTACCTAGTGCATGCTAGACAAAAATGAAAGAGTTGCTTTTCCCAACAATATGACATTGTATTGTGGGAAGCAATAGGAATATTGTTAAAATTAAGCACAAAATTTATACAAAGTTATTTTAACTGGCAAGGCCCAAGCAACTTAGAGGATCAGCAGAGATTTCCTATAGGAGGGAACATTTGAATTGAATTTTAAATAAAGCTATGTATTCTTCAAGACAGAAGTAGGAAGACAAGATAAGAAGGAGTGCATCTGAGGTATGGAGAGCAGCGTGGGCAAAGGCAAGGCGTCAGGAGATGGACAACAGCAAGACTAATGGGCAGGAAGAGCAATGTGAAGGAAAATAATTAAAACAAGGTTTGAAAAGTTTGGTTGGAAAAAATTGTGAATGATTTTAAAAGTGGAACATTAAAATTTGTTTCCTGGAGGGAAGAGGAGCCACTGGATATGGTTGGAGCAGGAGGGATTTCATGATCAAATATGTACTGTGAGAGTATGTTTGTCCATGAAGTACCCTTGTGTTTCCTTTAGCTGAATCTCACTGGCATCTTCCATTTACACCATAATTTTCATTATATTTTCACACACACACACACACACACATATCAAGTATCCTCAGTATGTAAAAAATATTATGGGAAGAAGGATTAGATTGTGTAGCTGTAGAGGGGGGAAAAACCACAAACACAACCTAAGGTCATTGAATGGAGATTATAGGAAAACATATATTGACTCATTATCAGGAAGACCCTTTTACAAGTTCAATGCTTTGATGACTCTGTGTTGTCCTCAGTGTGGGTACTTTCTCCACCAGTACAGTTTCCACTTCTTCTATGCTTTCCCCTCCTGTGAAATACCTTGTTCATGTATTTTTATAAATTCTTCTAAGAGAATTCATCAATATGCTAAAGTCTATTCTTTTTTTTATTTAACTACTTCATGTGTAACCACAAAGCAGATGATGTAACTCACATATTATCTTTGTAGAAATATTAGGTATATATGTAGCCAGAAGTAGTTTGTTAGACAGGTCTTCCTCAATTATTTTTACTTGTTATTGATAAATTAAAAATTTTATTAAATTAAGTTAAATGAAAATGTTATAAAAATAAGAAGCATAGGGGCAGCTAGGTGGTGCAGTGAATAGGGCACTGGCCCTGGAGTCATGAGGACCTGAATTCAAATCAGGTCTCAGACACTTAACACAAAAACTAGGCTTGTGACCTTGGGCGAATCACTTAACCCCAATTGCCCTCCAAAAACAAAAAAGAAGCATCAATAAAATTTGAAAAAAAGTTTCTTGGATAATATGCATTATTTGAAGTATTCTTCTGTTATCTTAATTCTCACTACATGGCTAGCTCCTCTTATAGATGTCCTTGATGATGCCTCTTATACCACTTGTCGTACACATACTTATTGGTAATATACTTCTGCCTCCTTATATCCATTCTGTGCCTTGAGATACTCAGAATTTTGATTCTTCTGTTATCATAATGTTCCATGATTCATATGGATGTAGCATCTTTGGAGAATATTTATGGACATACGTACATACATGCATATGCACAATTGTAGATCATGTACATTGTCATGTGTCTATATACATATGCATGATATGTTTAACATATTATAAAGCCAAGCACAAGCAGCTTTCTGCTGCTGTGGATAGCTCTAAGGTTCTGATCACACAGTATAGTGAACTCTCCATTTATTCAGCAGTAAGTTAAAGCAAAACATTCACAGAAACCAAAGTACAGCATTCATAATGTTTTTAACATAACAACTTATCACTAAAGAGACCACATAGTTTTCACCAAAGTGGTCACATAGTTATAAATAAAAGATATCATTCAGTAACTCCTTAACTCAGTCATACTTAAGGATCAAACTTCCTTAAGGGATACAAAGTACAAAGGTCAAAGCTCTCCACCCCTAGGTCATATTGTCTTAATCTCTGGAGTAAAAAGTTATCCTAACCCTAGGCCACAGTAAATCATGATCTTCCTAGTCAGCATTAAGTATTCCAGGAGAATTCTTTTCATCTTGACTGGAGGCAGGATCTCAAATTCCATCATTCCTATTCCATGGGTCCAGCTCCTGCCTGAATCTACCCAATCATCACCTACAGGTGGCAGCTCTCAGCTCCTCATCCAGCTCCTCATCCAGCTCCTTGCCCAGTTCCATATTGAAGCTCAGAGTATCCAGTCCACCTCAATTCCTTCACAGTTTCTGTTTCTGGGAAAACAAAGCTTAATAGAACCACAATAACATTTATGCACATTGCCAAAACAATTATCAATTCACTATCTTCCTGTAAAATCAACACAGAACCACCAAGAGGGTCTGAGAACTCAGCTCACATCATCAGTATGGTCCCAAGACTTCTGAAACCTTCCAGGACTTCTGTAAATAGACAATCCTCTTCCAGGGCTTCCAGTAAGATCCCAGGCTTCTGCACAAAGTATAACAAACAAAAAATCAATACAGACAGGAGAGACAAACATAGTTCCTGGCCACCACAAAATTCCCCTTCTCAATTCTGCTCTTTCCTAGCTTGGTTTTCTCCTTATATATGGCCATTAGCTGCTCCCTGTTCCACCCCTTCCTGTTGCATCAACAACTTCCTCCCATTGTAGGGTTCACAAGTTATGTTTCTTAACAAAGACTTGATATAAACAGGTCATGGTTCAAAGACACTTGAACTTAGACAAGGTGCTAAATATTTAAGTAGCTGAAACAAGGCACTAAGAACTTCTTTTCTTAGTAGCTGGATATAAAATAAACCCACATAAATCCTCATAAAGACTCATGATGGAGAGAGATGCCTACATCCAGAGAAAGAACTAGAAAGAACTAAGTTTTAATCCTGAATGAAACAAACTACTCAATCTTTTTCTTTTCATTGTTTGGTTTTATTTCCTCTTTACCATTTTTCATTCCCTCTAGTACAAAACACCTTTGTAACTTGACTAATGTCTAATGTGAAAGTATTTGCAGATCCTATACTGGACTATATGCCATTGTGGAGGGTGGGGGGAGGGAGGGAAGGAAAATTTGAAACTCAAGGAACTATGGAATTGAATATTGGAACTAAAAATAAACAAATTAATAAAAAATATGCTTATTAACTGGTGGGAATAAGAACTTCTTTTCTTGCCATTACACATATACATAAACATATTAGCATATCAACACATACATATACATATGTGAGTGTTTATAAAACACATACCAATGCACTAATTCAATGGGTTATAGTATAAGTTGTATTTCATACTCTATTTAATATACTGTCATCTTCCACTTTAATTTTTGTGTGTGAATGGCTAAGCCAATTTCATCTGAGTGCAAGACCTTTCCACCATGAATATATCAACCAATCTCTTTCAAGTGAACTCTAAACTGGAGAGGTATTGTTGTATTTGACATCCAATGAAATCTCCACAATGTCTTCAGGAAAATGAGTGCTTTTTAAGAACATCTGTATCTGCAGGGAATCTCTATTTTATTTTGAGTTTATATAGGACATTGTCCATGTTGCTATAAAATAGCTTTGATGACTTATATCACTCTTTCTTTTATGTTTTGTTTGATAACAATCCGAAATGAATCTTTTCACCAAAGTTTTACCAAGATTTCATATGTCATGGAATCTTAAGGGATTTTTATGTATAGATAGAAAATAATATATTTTGAGTAACTTCCTATAAATTGAAGTTATTTCATTTGTCTTCAGATGAAAATACCTTGAAGATATGGAGGTTGTAGTATGGATTTTAGTATCAGATGAGACTAAGAGTATGCTGAGGATCTATCTATTTGATTGTACATGATTGTCCATCCTTTCTAGGTTCTCAGAACAGTGTCATAAGGTAGATAGAGAAGGCACAATGTTTCCCACTTTAGGTATAAAAAATGTATGTCCAGGCAAATAAGTGACATATTCAAGATTACTATGCCTTGAGTTATTGAGTTACTGATATATATATCCTATAAAGTCACCTAAACCAGTACTTTGTGGGCAGTTAGGTGGCCCTGTGGACAGAGCTCTGTGCTTGGAATAAGGAGGACTCATCTTCCTGAGTTCAAATATGGCCTCAGACACTTATAAACTTTATGACACTGGACAAGTCATTTAATCTTGCTTTGCCTCAGTTCTCATTTTGTAAAATGATTTGGAGAAGGAAGTAAAAAACCACTTCAATATCATTATGAAGAAAACCCTATATGGGGACACTTTGAGTTGCACATGGCTGAAAGGACTAAAGAAGAACAACACAGTACATTTGATATTATACCATGATAGACAATATGTGGAACTCAAGTGTGAGTGTGTGTGTGAGTGTGTGAGTGTGTGTGTGTGTGTGTGTGTGACAGAGACAGAGAAAGAGAGAGAGAGAGCGAAAGAGACAGAGAGAGAGAGAGAGAGAGAGAGAGAGAGAGAGAGAGAGAGAGAGAGACTTTAAAGAGATGATTGTGAATGGGGAATAAGAGTAAAGATTACCTTGTGGGAATATAGAATGCCAATAATAAATGATTTGTTGGAAAAATATAGCTATTTCTTAACTGTCAGCTTTCCTCCATTTTATTTCTAGCCTCATTTTGTCTTGTTCTGGACATCTTGTTTAGACAGCCTAGCATGGCCCATAGTGGGCAATAAATAAATATTCATTGACTGATGGATTGATGTAGAGGATCCATCCCCAATCCTCACAGCTTGATGAGTTGCAGGCAAGCACATTTTCTTTAATAAATGAAAAGATACTTATCATTTTCTTCTAAGTTTTGAATTTTTCCTATGTAGAGTCACAGAGGGACCCCAACATTTTGATTTATTTTTCCTTTTTTACTTATTAGGGTCCTTTTTCATGGTTAGAAAAGACTCATCAATAATGAAAATGATTTCAGATTCTTCCATTGTCCCCTCCTCCCTTGTCTATGGTCTTATATAATCAATTCACAAGATTGTTTTTAGAAGTATGAAGTAGTGAAAGGGGATATAAAGTCAAATGATCTGTGTTTGAATTTGAGCTATACTATCTCTAGCTGGGAAACTGAGCAAGTCAATTGATCATCTTTGAGACCTGTGTTACTTATTTGTGTAATGAAGGAGTTGGATTAAATTTTTGAAGGGTCTTTTCCACCTCTATTTCCTAATACTCATCTGTAAGAAAAGTCAAGATAAGGTTTTTAAGTTGTGATAAAAGCGCTATTCTAGAAACCTTCAAAACTCCACTAGGTTCAATTGGGTTAAGCCAGCATGTGGAGTAGCAGGAGAAATTCAGTTGAGCTATCCTAATATTCCCTTTCAAACAACTTGAAAATATTGCCACAAATATAATTATGGAGTGGTAAAGCCAACAAAAGGTCAAAGTGAGCCATTTTCCAGACCAAAAAATATTAGGAAGTTCTCGAGGGAGGTCTATGATACTGTGGTAGAAGGACAGCCCACAGCACAGCACATGTCACAACAACATTAGAATGAGGCCTTGGAGGCAGCTGCAATAACTACAGTATCAACTTCAGGAGCTGTCAACCCAGAAATTGAAAAGAGTTAAATAATTGGTCAAAAAGAAAGCCTTTTCTTGACACTGTGTGAAGGATCTTGTCATGTTGCCTATATGCGGTTTCACATTCCAGTTACAGGGTAAGGAGGAGCCCTAGAGCTAGTACTTACAGTTCCAAGACTAAAAGGAGCACTTTTGGTTGATCATACGAGGGCATGGTATCTGGTCTCAGTTCTAGGGCCATGAAGAGCACCAGTATTTGCAGATTCAGGGAAGTAAGGGCCTTAATCACAATTTCAAAGGGGGAAGAGTGCTTCTGGTAATTCACAAAAGAGCAAATAACCCTGGCTCAGTTGTAAAGCAGAAAGGAACCAATATTGGTTCTTGCAGCTTCAGGAGAGCAGGGGACCTGGTCATAGTTCCAGGGAAAAGAGAAGCACTAGTACTGGTGGTTGCAGACACTTTCCTGGATAAAAGTGGAGATCAGTGACCAAAATTCTCCTTGGTTCATATAACAATGGACAAACCAAAATTTTTTCAGACCCTCCCATTAAATAAGATCTAACTCTGGAAACAGGAGGATGAAAAATATAAGCTTGAGCCAGTGCCCACTCTAAAACAAAAACATGGCCCAACTTTGATGTACCATTAAAAGTCAAGAAATAGATTGGAAAAATGAGCAAATAGCAACAAAAAAGAGCGTTACCGTAAAAATCCATTGTAATGACAGAGAAGCTCAACACACACTCAGAAGACATCAAACGTCTAAATAAAAAAAAAATGTGAATTATACAAAAGTCCAACAAGAATTCTGGGAAAAGCTCAAAAATGATTGTTAAAAAAATCAAATAAGAGGAGCAGGTAGATGGTGCATTGAATAGAGTACTGGCTTTTGTCAGGTAGACTTTATTTCAAATCAGACCTCAGACATTTAACACTTACTAGCTGTGTAACCCTGGGCAAGTCATGTAGCTCTAATTGCCCTGTCTTCACCCCTCCACAAGGACAAAAAAACAAATCAAATAAGAGAGCTAGAGGGAAAATTGGAAAAAGAAATTAGACTGATGCCAGAAAATGGTGAAAAGAGAGTCATCTTGGTAATAGATGAAAAGAAACTATTGAAGAAAATAATAGCTTAAAAACAGAATTGAAATATGGTGAGAGAGGCACAAAAATTTACTGAAGAGAAATTTTTAAAAAGCCAAATTAGAAAAATGGAAAAGGAGCTATAAAAGTTTATTTAAAAAAAAATTCCTTGAAAATAAAAATTAGGCAAGAGAAAGATATCTATGAGATATCAAGAAACAATAAAATAGGGGTGGCTAGGTGGTGTAGTGAGCAAGAGTGCCGGCCCTGGAGTTGGGATGACCTGGGATCAGTTCTGGCCTCAGTAGTTTGCACCCACACATAAATAACTAGCCACATAACCTTGAGCAAGTTGCTTAACCCCAATTGCTTTTTTAAAATATAAAATAAAATAAAGTGAAAAGAATGAAAAAATAGGAAAAATGTAAACTATCTTTTTAAAATTTTTAATTTAATTTAATTTAATTTTTGCTTTTTGGAGGGTGGAAGGTAGAGCAATAGGGTTGTGACTTGCCCAAAGTCACATGGCTAGTTTTGTGTTAAGTATCTGAGGCCAGATTTTAACTCAGGTCCTCCTGACTCGAGCGTGGGTGCTCTATTCACTGTGGACCTCACCACCCAAAATGTGAACTATCTTATTGGGGGAAAAAAAAAACTGAACTGGAAAATAGATTAAGAGGGAGTGATTTAAACATTATTGGTAACCTGAAAGCCACAATCGGAAAAAGAGCCTAGAAATCATATTTCATAAAATTATAAAGGAAAATTGTTTTGCTATTTTATATCCAAAAGATAAAATAGAAATTGACAAACTGACAAATCACCTCTTAAAAGAGATCCCAAAGGGGCGGAGCCAAGATGGCGGAGTAGAAACAGCTCATCCAAGCCTCTCTGCCCCCAGATTCTCCACAAACTATGTAAAAAAGGACTCTGAACAACTTCTGGAGCCCCAGGACCCACAGAACGACACAGAAAAGCTAACCTCCCGCTGAGGACAGCCCAGGAGCCCTGCAGGAAGGACCAGCACAGCAGTCTGGGAGCCGGCAGCGCGCAGAGTGCAGAGCGAAGGAGCCGAGCCCAGCCGAGCCTAGGTCCACGTGAGCCGAGGTTTTAGCCCCAGTGAGGCAGGGCCAGCAGCCGGCTGGAGGAACCCCAGAACACCAGGAGACTCCAGAATTATCAACATAGACTTGCCTAGGACAAAGTAAGAGGTTAGTGTCCTATGGACTTTGGGACCTGTATATGGGGAATGCGTCAGCTCCCTCCCCTGGGGGCTAGAAGCCGCTGAGGAGACACGCCATTTTGTAGTTTTCATAGGCATTTCTGGCTCCCAGCCTACAAATCATGGGGAGATCCAGCGATCAGTCTTGGGGGGTAATCGCTCTTGCTTTAACCTCCCTGGATCTGGATTGTGATCTAGGGTGGAAGTTGTGGGTGGGTTTACAGCTTGCCAGAAACGGAAGTTGCCCCCCACACGTTCGGGACGAAAATTCCTCTATCTGGCCTTAAAGCCATAGTGTGGCAACAAGCCCAAAAGTCAAGTAATTAAGTGGCAACATGCCAAGGCAAAGGAAACAGAAAAATGCAACCCTAGACTCCTATTTTGGGGGCATAGAGCAGGAAAAGGACTGTGAGGTCAGAAGTCCTGCTCCAAAAGCCCCAGGGGAAAACATGAGCGGGTTGCAGGCCATAGAGGACCTTAAGAAGGACTTTAAAAATCAAATAAGAGAAGTGGAGGAAAAATTGGAAAGAGAAATGAGAAGGATGCAGGAAAAGTATGAAATGAGGGTCAACAGCCTGACTGAGGAAAACAACACCTTAAAAAATAGACTAACTCAAATGGCAAAGGAGGCCCAAAAGGGCAATGAGGCGAAGAATGCCTTAAAAAGTCGAATTTGCCAGATGGAAAAAGAATCTAAAAAGTTCACTGAGGAGATTCATTCCTTCAGAGTTAGACTGGAGCAAATGGAAGCTAATGACTTTATGAGAAATCAAGATGCTGTTAAGCAGATCCAAACAAATGAAAGATTAGAAGGCAATGTGAAATATCTCATGGGAAAAACCACTGACCTGGAAAATAGATCCAGGAGAGACAATTTAAAAATGATTGGACTACCTGAAAGCCATGATCAAAGAAAGAACCTAGAAATCACCCTTCAAGAAATTCTCAAGGAAAACTGCCCTGATGTTTTAGATCCAGAGGGCAAAATAGAGGTTGAAAGAATCCACTGATCACCTCCTGAAAAAGATCCCAAAAAGAAAACTCCCAGAAATATTATAGCCAGGTTCCAGAATCCCCAGATCAAGGAGAAAATACTACAAGCAGCCAGGAAGAAAGAATTTCAATATTGTGGAAACACAATCAGAATAGCCCAGGACCTGGCAGCTTCTACACTGAGGGATCGAAGGGCATGGAATATGATATTCCAGAGGGCAAAAGAACTGGGGATGAACCCAAGGGTCACCTACCCAGCAAAACTGAGTATTTTGTTTCAGGGGAAAATATGGTCATTCAGTGGAATAGAGGACTTTCAAGCATTCTTGAGGAAAAAACCAGAGTTGAATAGAAAATTTGACATCCAGACACAAGAAGGAAGAGATGCCTGAGAAGGTAATCAGGGAAAAGAAATCAAAAGGAACTTATCAAAGTTGAACTATTTACATTCCTATATGGAAAAGCAATAACTGTGACTGATGATATCTTTCTCACTATGAAAATAATGGAAGAAGGGGGTGTGGTCATATGAATACATATGTGAATGTGTGTGTATATGGTTACAGTTGTATATGGATAGAGGGCATAGGTTGAATTTGTTGGGAAGGGAGAATACTCAAGGGATGAAATTATGAGGTGAGAGAGGAAAGTGGCAAGAGGAGATGGGGAGAGACAGGGTAGGGTAAACTATCTCATGTAGGGGAAGTGGGTGCAAAGGAGGGCGAGAATAAGGAAGGCTAAAAAGGCAAAACCACATTCACATTGAATTTGGTTGAGGGAGAAAATGACATACATACTAAATGGGATATCTCAACCTGCAGCAGGATAGGGGGAAGGGGGATGAGAGGAGGGATGATGGATGGGAGGGCATCCTTGGGGTGAGGGGAGGTTGGAAGTACCCACTATAGAAGAGGGACAGGATTATGTAGGGAATGGATCAGGTGGGGGGTGGGATGAGTGGGAGGGAATTATAAGCAGCCTTGTACAATATATCTACTATGATAATGTTTTGCATAGCTAGACATGTACAACATATACTGAATTACTTATATCCCAAGAAGGAATGGGTGACAAGGGAGGAAGGAAATGGATCTGAAATTCAAGGTCGTAACATTAAAGGTTTCAAATATATATATAAATATATATATATATATATATATATATATATATATATATATATATATATATATATATATATATATATACATATATGTATATATATGTATATATATGTATATATATACATATATATATATGTATATATATGTATATATATATATAAATACTATTATTAATACTCTTTTGCCTATAATTGGGAGATAAGATGTGCAGGCATTGGGACACAAAGATTCATCTTCCTCTAATGGAAAAGTCGATGGGGGCATGGGAGAAGGTATGGGAGAGAGCAGATTGGAAAGCGATATCTTGTGGGACTGCTATTCTGGGAGGTTGGGTAGGGGAATAATGGGGGGAAAATGATTGTAACTCAAAATCTGGCGGAAATGAATGATGTAAAACAGAAGTTAATAAAGTATTTGTTTAAAAAAAAAAGAGATCCCAAAATGAAAACTCTGTGTAATGACATAGCAAAAGTCCACAGCTTCCAGTTCAAAGAGAAAATAGTACAATTACCAGAAAAAAAAAACAAAGGAATAATAAACCTACATTTATCCTTAGCATTCCTGTGTATTTCTAATGAAATCCAACAGAAAGGGATAGAAAGGGAAATACTATTTAAAGTTACTGTAGACATTATAAAATATTTGGGAATCTACCTCCCAAAACAAACCCAGGACCTATGTGAACACAACTACAAAACACTTTTTACAAAAAGTCAGATCTAATTAATTGGAAAAACATCAATTGCTCATGGTTGGGTTCAGCTAATATAATAAAAATGACAATTTTACCTAAATTAAAATACATATATAGTACCATACCAATCAATTTACCAGAAAAAATTACTTTATAGAACTAGAAAAAATATAACAAAATTAATTTGGAAGACAAAAGTTCCAGAATATCATGGGAATTAATGAAAAGAAGTACTAAGGAATGTGGCCTAGCTATACAAGATTTTAATCTGTATTATAAAGCAGCAGTCATCAAAACTACTTGGTACTGTATGAGGAATAGTGGAGTGGATCAATGGAATAGATTGGGTATGCAAGACAGCTGTCAGTGACTATAGTACTTTACTCTTTGATAAACCAAAAGACCCTAGTTTTGGGGATAAGAACTCATTATTTGACAAAAACCTCTAGGAAAACTAGAATATAGTATGGCAGAAACTGGGCATAGACCATTATCTAACAGCATATACCAAAATCAAGTCTAAATGGGTCTGTAATCTAAGTATAAAGAATGATACTGTAAGCAATCTGGAAAAGCAAGGAATAGTTTCTCTGTCAAATTTATGGCAAGGGGGAAGACTTTATAACCAAACAAGATTTAGAGAGCATTCTAAAATGCAAATTGGATAATTTTGATTGCATGAAATTGAAAAGCTTCTGTACAAAAAAAGCCAATGTAACTAAGATTAAGAGGGAAGTGGGAAATTGGAAAAAAAAAATTACAAGCAGTGTCTCCGATAAAGGCCTCATTTCTAAAATATACAGATAATTGAGTCAAATTTATAAGAATACAAGGCATTCCCAAATAGATAAATGGTAAAAGGATATGAACAGGTAGTTTTCAGAGGAAGAAATTAAAGATATCTCTAAGTATATGAAAAAATGCTCTAAATAACTACTGATTAGAGAAATGCACCTCAAAGCAACTCTGAGGTATCACATCTCACCAGTCAGATTGGCTAAGAAGACAAAACAGGAAAATGACAAATGCTGAAGAGGATGTGGAAAAATTGGAAAACTAATGTATTGTTGGTGGAATTGTGAACTGATTCAACCATTCATCTGGGCAATCTGGCACTATGCCCAAAGGGCTATAAGTAAATTCATACTTTTTGACCCAGCAATACTACTTCTAGTGTTGTGTTCAAAAGAGATCATAGAAGTGGTAGGGAGACCCGTATGTACAAAAATATTTATAGCAGCTCTTTTTGTGTTGACAAAAAAATGGAAATTAAGGGGGTGCCCATCAATTGGGGAATGGCTATAAATTGTGGTATATGAAGTAATGGACTACTATTGTGGTATACGAAACGAGGAGCAGATGGACTTCATGTTTACCTGGAGAGGCTTATACAAAATGATGCTGAGTGAGAAGAGCAGAAACTGGAGAAATCTGTACACAAATATAGACACAACATATGTGTGATGACAAACTTTGATAGACTGGAGTTTTCTCAGCAATGCAGGATCAACTCCAAAGTCAACTCCAAAAGACTCTTGATGGAGAGATGTCTACATTCAGAGAATGAAGTAGAAAGAACAGAGTTTGAATGCAGATTGAAGCAATCGACCTGCTCTCTTTCTTTTTCTTGTTTGGTTTGTTTCCTCTTTCCCATTGCTCATTCCAGCTCTTACAATCCTTCTTTATAACCTGATTAAAGTTTAATGTGAAAGTATTTGCAGATCCTATACTTGATTGAGTGCCACCATTGGCGGGGGAAGTGTAAGGGGAGGGAGGGGGAGAAAATTTGAAACTCAAGGGATTGTGGAACTGAATCTTTTAAAGTAAAAGTAAACAAATTATTAAAGACCAAAATAATTTTAAAAAAAGAAACAACAGGACTATCTTAAAATCACTATCAGGATCATGCAAAATATAGCAGCTTTCACTTTAAAAGAGTAAAGGGCTTAGAATATAATATGATTGAAAATAAAGGAGATAGGATTAAAACCAAGAATAATCTACTAAATAAAAACGAATAAAATTCTTCAGGGACAAAAGTGGATATTTAATGAAATAATGGACATTAAATCATTTCTGATAAAGAGAGCAGAGCTGAATAGAATTTTTTTCAAATAAAAGAATCAAGAGAAATAGAAAAAATGCAAGCATTAAAGATGAATTATAAGAGACTCAAGATGTTTAAACAGTTTAAATTACTGAAGATGATTCTTGTAACTTGAGAGTTTTATCATTATTAGGTCAGTTAGAAGTAGTATACATGTACAGTAGGCATAAGCAAGAGTTGACTATGGTGGCATGGTGTAAAAAAAATGAAGGGGTGAGAAAGATGATTTCATTAGAAGAAGAGGAAGAGGAAAGGTAGAAGGAATAAAATTATTTCCCATAAAAGATGTGTGTAAGGAAGGGCTTTTCATATTGGATGGGGAAATGAGATTGTGGCAGTCAAAGTCTGAACCTGTTTAATCAGAATTATTTCAAAAAGGGAATGATATTCACACTCAGTTTGGTTATTGTAAAGCCAAGCACATGCTGCTTTCCTGAAGACTGTTGCTGTGGACAGTTTTCAAGGTTCTGATTACACAGTATAATGAGATCTCTATTTATTCAGTAAAAAATCAGAGCAAAATATTTACAGAAACTCAAGGTAGAGCATTCAGAATGTTACAACTTGTCACAGAAAATCAAAATATAGCTTTCACCATGTCACAGCTCAACAACTTATCACTAAAAGGGCCACATAATTTTCACCAAAGTGGTCACATTGTTTTGAACAATATACAATCATTTAGTTAGTCAATAACTTAATAGCTCAATCATTCAGTCATAAAGTACAAAAGATAAAAGTTCTCCACCCATGGGCCTCACTAAGTTACAAATCACTCACTATTCAGTCATCAGTCACTATTCAATCATCAATCACTACTCAGTCATCAGGCACTAAGTACACTCTTAAGGGAAATACCCTAGCCATCCACCCCAAGGTCAATAGTAAATTACAATTTCAGTCACTACTCAGTACCCATGAAGAGGTCTTTTCATCTTGACTTGAGGCAAGCTTTCAGCTTCCATGACTGTTCTTCCATGGCCATTCCAAATGTAACCAACTGCCACCTGAGTTCAAAGCCAAATAGCTTCCAGTTCCTTGTCCAGCTCTCTGTGCAGATCCTGCTTCACGTTGGAGCTCACAGTGTTTCATCTATCTCAAATCCTTCATAGTCTCTGCTCCTGGGAAGACAAGCCTTAACAAAGCCACAAGAACATGCATACACATTAACAAAGCCACAGCAACATTTGTACAGAATACGTGCACCACAGCCATGGTTCCTCAGGCTTTGGCAGCTCCAGCTGGCCATCAGAAATCCTCAGCAGCCTCAACAGCTCTGGCTGGTCCCTTGGTAGTCTTCAGCAGCTCCAGCTGGCCCTCAGAAGTCTTCAGAAGCTTCATCCTCAAAATCAAAATAACTTTCTCTCATTTTCAAAATCAAAATCATTTTTTCAAAGTACGTTCAAGTCCAATGGTAGCAGCCTGGCCTGTAGATGCTGATTCCAAGAAGTTCTGACTTTTCCAGCTGGGATTTTTCCTTATATAAAGTATTGCTCCTCCTTGTTCAGCCCCTTCCTGTTATGTTAGCAACAGGGTTTCATACCTTCTGTTTCTTTAAAAGAGGCTTAATTTGAAACTAGGTGCTAAGTACCTGTCAGCTTAGAAATACAAAGGGATCTTCAAATTACATTATTATTACAGTTATAGAAACCTATCTTACCCAACATAGAAGCAGCAGGGGAAGGGTTAGGACAATGGGAGTGGTAGAATGTAGGGTGAATTAAGGGAGGTAGTGGTAAGAAATAAAAGAGATTTTTGAGGAGGAATGGAAAGAGACAGAGACAGAAAGAGAGACAGAGAGATAGACAGAGAGAGAGACAGAGAGAGAGAGAGACAGAGAGAGAGAGACAGAGAGACACAGAGAGACAGAGAGACACACAGAGAGACAGAGACAGAGAGAGACAGAGAGACAAAGAGGACAGAGTTGGAGACAGAAACAGAGATAGACAGAGAAAGACAGAGTAAGAGAGACAAAGAGAAGGATAAACAGGGGGAAATGGAATGAAGGAAAATATGCAGATGCTGATCATAACTGTGAACGTGAATGGGATAATGTTGATAAAATGGAAGCAGAAAGCAGAGTGAATTAGAAACTAGAATCTAACAAAATGTTTACAAGAGACACACTTGAAACAAGGAGGCACAAACAGTAAAAAGTAAAAGATTGGAATAGAATTTGTTATGCTTTAGTTGTAGTGGGAAAAAAGGCAGAATTGGCAATCAAGATCTCAGACAATACTAAAACAAAAATAGACTAATTAAAAGAGAAGCAGGGAAAAAAAAAACATTTTGCTAAAATGAAACAATGAAGTAATATCAAAACTAAATTTATATGTACCAAATGGTACAGCATTCAAATTCTTTTTTAACATTCATTTTTTATTTTTAAAAAATTTTCCCCAGTTGCATGTAAAAACAATTTTAACATTCTTTTTAAAGCTTTGAATTTTAAGAAGGCAAGCAGTTTGATATGGGTTATACATGCATATTCATGCAAAACATACCTATAATCGTGATGTTGTGAAAGAAAACAGAGAAAAAAACTCAAGAAAATCAAAGTTAAAATAAAAAGGATGATTCTATCTGTACTCACACACCATCAATTCTTTCTATGGGGCTGGATAGCATTTCCCTCATAAGTCCTTCAGAGTTGTCTTGGATTGCTTTATTGCTAAGAGCCAAGTCATTCAAAGTTTATCATTGTACAATAATGTTGCTACTTTGTACACAGAACTTCTCATTTTTCATTACCTTATGCAAGTCTTTCCAGGTTTTCCTGAGAGCATACTGCTTTTCATTTTTTTTTTTTTTGCTTTTTGGAGGGCAATCTGGGTTAAGTAACTTGCCCAAGGTCACTCGGCTAGGTTTTTTTGTTTGTGTGTGTTAAGTGTCTGAGGCTGGATCTGAACTCAGGTCCTTCTGACTCCAGGGCGGGCTCTCTACTCACTGTGCCACCTAGCCGGCCCCTGCTTATCATTTCTTAAAGGACAACAGTATACCATCAAAATAATATACCTTAATTTGATCAGTTATTTCCCAATTAATGGGCATTCCATCAATTTCTAATTCTTTTCCCCAAGAAATGAACTGCTTTTAATATTTTTGTATGTATATGTACTTTTTCATTTTTGTTTTTTTACTTTTTTGTCCTTTTGGATATAAACATAGTAGTGTTATTCCTAAGTCAGAGGGTATGTGTGGATTTATAGCCCTTTGAGCATAGCTTCAAATTGCTCTATAGAATGGTTGAATCAGTTCACAATTCCTCTAACTGTATCATTGTCTTATTTTTTTTCACACATCTAACCCAACATTTGTCATTTATCTTTTCTATTAGCCAATCTAATAGATATGACATGGTACTTCAGAATTGTTGTAATTTTCATCTCTCTAATCATTAGTGAGTCAGAGTACTGTTTTTCATACAGTTATAGACAGATTTGATTATTTCATCTGAAAACTGATCATATATCTTGATCATTTATCAATCAAGGAATGGCTTTTTTTTTTTTTTTGGAAATTTGACTCAATTCTCTAAATGTTTGAGAAATGAGGTCTTCATCAAATAAATAGCTTCATTTTTTATGGTTACTGTATCTAACTGTATTTCCCTCTATTCTATTCCTTCTGCTTATTGTATTTTCTGTCTCCTTTCACCCAGATCCTCCTAAAAAGTGTTTCTCTTCTGACTACACCCTCCCCAATCTTCCCTCTCTTCTATCTGCCTCTCTTCTCTCTTCCCTTTCCCCTTCTACTTTCCTGTAGTCTAAGATAGATTCCTATACACGACTGAGTGTGTATGTTATTCCTTCTTTAAGCTAATTTTAATGAGAATAAGTTTCATTCACTCTACTCAGCTCCTGCCTCTTATTCTCCACTGTAAAAGCTTTTTCCCCCCCTTCCCCTCAGTATATTCCTCTCTCACCTTTTCATGTCTGTTATTTAGATATCATTCCTTCATATTAAAAACAAAAAATAAAAAAAAAACACCTTTACAGGTCCTCTAACTACTGTAATGATAAGAAAGACCCTATTAGTTACAAATATCATCTTTGCAAAAAAATATATGTAAAGTGTTTAACTTTACTTAGTCCTTTAAAATTTAACTTTCCTGTTTACCTTTTACTGCTTCTCTTGAGTCTTATTTTTGAAAGATAAATTTTTTTCTATTTAACTCTGGTTTTTTCATCAAGAGGGCTTGAAAGTTCTCTATCTCATTCACTTTCCATTTCCCTGGCTGAAGGATTATACTCAGTTTTGCAGGACAGATGATTCTTGGTTGTAATTCTAGCTCCTCTGTCCTATGGAGAATCATATTCCAAGCCCTCTTCTCATTTAGCTTAAAAGCTGCCAAATCTTGTGTTATCCTTATGGTGGATCCACCATATTGGAATTGTTTATTATTATTAATATATTTAATTTTAGTTTTCAACATTCTTCTTTGTCACAGAAGTAATATTCTATTGTCTGAATTTTTTAAGCTGTTTGCTCATCTTCCAAGACAAAAACTTGGCTTTCTAACTCTTTGTTGTTGTAGTACTCTGCTACCAGTGGGTGTGGATGTGGTTTCAGGGACTTTGTATAGCTGTATTCAGAGGTACTTGGGACATGTAAATTTCAGCTCTTCCAAGGTCTTATATTCAAAGGAGGAGTGCTTGCTTCTCTCCTTGCCTGTGCTCTGCTCTGTGAGTTACCCCACAGATTCTTTTCTGCCTTGAAACTCTGAGGGGGATTCCTTCTCTACCACTGCCACAAGCTCTACTACACTAACACTCCTCCTCACCCAGTGACTGCCACCCAGGACTACAGCAAGTATTTAAGCAGTGGAAAGCAAGAGAATCCTGTCTTAGTACTAGCAAAAAGGTCCCTACAATCTCCCTCTGATCAATTGCTCTATCCCCACTTTCTGTGGCCCCAGGGCTCCACAAGTAGGCAATTCTTCTGCTGCTACTGCTGCAAGTGCTACCTCCATTGCCGTAGGGCTAGGGATGGACCGTGTTCATCTTCCAAATATGTTCCACAGAGTTTTTCCACTGACCTTCTATGCCGTTTTCTATCTTTGTGGGTTGAGAAATCTGGAAGCTACCATAGCTGCCAGTGATTCAGTCCTCTGAGGATTGCTCTGGCCCTGTCTGTGCCAGTATGGTCCACATTGGACAGTACCCTTCCACCAGCCAGGTGTAATATACCCTTCCTGTTAACCTTCCAGGCTATTTTGGTCTGTAGATGTGTTTCATTCTCTCATTTTGTTGTTTCTGCAGCTTTAGAATGTGTTTAGACTCATTTTACAGGTGTTTGGTGGTATTTGTACAAGAATTCAAGAAAGTCCCTGCTTTTACCCTGTCATCTTGACTCCAATCTACCTTGAATTGTTTCTGTCTGAATATTCTCTTTGCCAAGGAGCTCTGGGTGTGGCTATAATATTCCTGGGAGGTTTCATTTTGAGATCTCTTTCAGGGGGTGGCCAGTGGATTCTTTTGATTTTTTACATTATTATTCTAGAATATCAAGACAGTTTTCCTTGATAATTGCTTTAAAGATGATATCTAGGTTCTTTTTTATCTTGGCCTTCAGGTAGTCCAATAATATTTCAGATAACTCTCCTGGATTCATTTTGCAGGTGAGTTGTTTTATTGTTTTTTTTTCCAATGAGATAATTAACTTTTTTCCCCATTTTTCATTGTTTTTGTTTTATTTTTATTTTTTCTTTATTTCTCATTAAGTGGTTCCCCTCCACTGTCTCTATTCTAATTTTTTTTTTAAGAAATTATTTTCTTCATTGAACTTTTAGACATCTCTTTCCTTTGGGCAACACTGCTTTTAAAGGCATTCTTTTCCTCACTGGTTTTTTGACTTCTTTTGCTTTTTGGGATAGTCTGTTTTTTAATGTTTTATTTTTCTTTAATATTTTTTTTGTGTCCTTTACCAAACTCTTGGCACATTTTCCATGATTTTCTTGCCTTAGTCTCATTTTTCTTCCCATTTTTCCCTCTACCTCCCTTACTTAATTTTGCAAATCATTTTTCATCTCTTTCATGGCTTGAAACCAATTCCTATTTTTTTTTTCTTGGAGGTTTTGGATGTAGGAGCTTTGACTTTGTTGTCTTCTTCTGAATGGGCCTTTTGATCTTCTTTGTAATCATAATAACTTTTATAGTCAGAGGGTTTTTTTCTATCGTTTGCTTATTTTCCCATTCTATTACTTGACTTTAACAAGCCATACATGTTCTCTCCCTCCCCTCCAAAAATTTCTGATTACCAGATGAATTTATAAGTGAATTCTACTATACATTTAAAGAAAAATGTACTCCAATACTATATAAACTCTTTGGAACTATTGGCAAAGGAGGACCCATTCTAAACCCTTTTTATGAATAAATATGGTGTTGATACATAAATAAGAAAGAACAAAACATGGGATGAAAATTATTTAACAATTTCCTTAATGAATATTGATGAAATTTTAAAAATTAAAATACTAGCAAGGGCTGTATTAGCAATAAAATTTAGCAAGGGCTAAATACTAGGAAGACTATCAACATAATTGATCATATCAATAAAAAATCAACAAAAATTATACAACGATCTCAATAGATTCAGGAAAAAAAAAGCTTTTTACAACACACAGCACTCCTATTTAAAAAATAATTAGAAAACATAGGAATAAATAGAGCCTTTCTTCAAATAACTAGTATGAATCTAAAACCCAGAACCACCATTATCTGTAATGGGATAAATTAGAAACATTCTCAATAAAATCAGGGATGAAGCAAGGCTGCCTGTTATCATCATTATTATTCAATATTGTACTAGAAGTTCTAGTCATGATATTAATAGAAGAATAATAAAGCAAAGGAACCTGAACAGGCAATAAGGAAACAAAATAAACACTCTTTGCAAATTATATGATTATTTACTTACAGAACCAAGTTAAAACAAAACTGGCGGAGAAAATTAACAACCTTAGAATATAAAATAAACTCATATAAATCATTTGAGTTTCCATATATCACCAATAAAAACCAACAGTAAGAAATAGAAAAAATAAATTCCATTAAATGTAACGGCAGACAATATAAAATACTTTGAAATCTGCCTTCCATGACAACCTCAGGAACTTTATGAACACAATTACAAAACATTCCTCAAATAAATAAAGATTTATATTATTTGAGAACTATTAATTGCTTATGGGTGAGAAAGCATAATAAAACCATCATTTTTCTTAAATTAATTAACTTCTTCAGGGTCATATCAATCAAATTAACAAAATATTTTATAGAGGTAGAAAATGTTACTAATAAGAAAATTCATCTTGAAGAACAAAAGATAAATCATATTTTAAAAATGTCAATCAAAACATATGGTAAGGAAGGCAGCCTAGCATTACCAGATCTTAAACTGTATTACAAAGATGCAATCATCGAAATAATCCATTACTGGCTAGAAATAGTTTGGCGCATCAATGGTGTACATTAGGGACACGATACACAGTTGTAAATGGTCATAGTAATCTACTTTTTGAGGAAGCTAAAGATCTAAGTTTTAGGGAGAAAAAGTCAATATTTGATGAAAATAATCTAAAAGAACTTCAAAGCAATTTGGAAAACTAGGTATAGTTTGGATGGAGACATGATGGTTGAGAAAAGGCAGGGACTTTCTTGAGGGCTTCCAAATTCCTCTCCAAACAATTTTAAATAATACTTCAAAATGAATTCTAGAGCAGCTGAATTCACAAAAGGGGGGAGTGAAAAATTTTCCAGCCCCAGCAACCTAAAAGATCAGAAAGAAATGTCTGTCCCACTGAAATAAGACTTAAGAACAATACAGCACAAATTGTGACAGTGCAGGCCAGGCCCCAGAAAACCAACAAGAGACTTCAGGAGTAACAGAATCAGGGGCAACCCTATGACTTGTGGAGCTCTTACTTCACTGATAGTAAAGGGGTCAGAAAACTGATCAGAAAATCACAAGGGTCTCTTTACTGCTATTGGATACAGGACTCTGTCACATTACCAAACTATGAATCCAGAATTACTAGAAGAGCCCTGGCATCAGGAGGACCTGAGTTCAAATCTGGCCTCAAACACTTAACACATACTAGCCATGTGACCTTGTGCAAGTCACTTAACCCCAGTTGCCCTGCTTTCTCCCCTCCAAAAAGCAAAAAAAAAAAAAAATCAAATGAGAGAGGTAGAGGGAAAATAGGAAAAGAAATATAAGATAATCATGGAAAAAAGAATGAATATTTTGATAAAATAGGCAGAAAAATACTGAAGAATTTAACACCTTGAAAAAAACACAACAGTATAGGCCAAACAGTAGAAGAGATAGAAAAATGCCCTGAAGAGAGCTCCAGAAAAAAGCAGAATTGACCAAATGGAGTAAAAAGGAACAAAAGCTCAATGAAGAAAATGATTCTTTAGAAATTACAGCTGGGCAAGTGGAAACCAGAGACTCCATGAGACAACAAGATAGA
This sequence comes from Gymnobelideus leadbeateri, assembly GCA_011680675.1. Classification (NCBI taxonomy): domain Eukaryota; kingdom Metazoa; phylum Chordata; class Mammalia; order Diprotodontia; family Petauridae; genus Gymnobelideus; species Gymnobelideus leadbeateri. The sequence goes on along the minus strand of WOXC01009817.1, from coordinate 93,091 downwards.
ATAAAATTAAAAAAAATTAAAATTAGAAGAAAATGTGAAATATGTCACTGGGAAAAATCTGATCTGGAAAATAGATTAAGGAGAGATAATAATTTTTGGACTGCTGGGAAATTATCAAAGAAAACTACATTTATATTCTAGAACAAGCAGGTAAAATGGAAATTCAAAGAATCCACTGATTACCTCCTTCCACAAAAGAAGTGTGATATAGCTTGTATAGTGGAAGATAGAGGAATACATGGGGATTTGAACCTTACTCTCATCTGAATTGGCACAAAGATGGAATTACATACATACACATTTGGGTATAGAAATCTATCTTACACTACAGCAAAGTAGGAGGAAAAGAAAATGAAAGGTGTGGATGATAGAAGGTAGTGAAGATTGAGGGAGGCAGTAGTGAGAAGCAAATCATTTTTGAGAAGGTGAAAAGATAGAGTAGTATGAGCATTGAAGAAATAGGATGGAGAGAAATACAGAGTAATCATGCTGAAAAATATTTCAAGCAAGTTTCTCTGATGAGAGAAAATTTCTCTCATTTATCAAATATATAGAGAGCTGAGCTAATTTGGAGAGAGAGAGAGAAGGAGCCATTCCCCAATTGATAAATGGTCAAAGGATATGAACAAGCAGTTTTCAGATGAAGAAATCAACGCTATATAAAATAATATAAAAATGCTCTAAATCATATTGATTCAGAGAAATGCACACAAACACCTTTGAGGTACCATCCCACATCTCTCAGTTTGTTTGATATGAGAAAAAAGGAACATGACAAATGTTGGAGAGGATGTAGGAAAATCGAGTCACTAATGCATAGTTGGTGGAGTAGTGAACTGATTCAACCATACCTGAGAGCAATTTGGAGCTATGATCAAAGGTCTATAAAATAATGCATATCCATTGATCCAGCAACATCACTACTAGTTCTGTATCCCAGAGGTTTTCAATAAAGGAAAAAGGACATATGTGAACAAAAAATATTTTGGCAGCTCTTTCTGTGGTGGCAATGAATTGGAAATTGAGGGGATGCCCACTGATTGGGGAATAGCTGAAAAAATATGGCAAATGTTTTTGATGGAATAATATTGTGTTATAAGAAGTTATGAACAGGATGCTGTCAGAAAAACCTGGAAAGAGATACCGAAAATGTTGCAAAGTGACTGAAGCAGAACCAGGAGGATATTGTGCATGGAGACAAAAACATTGCTTTGTCATCAACTGTGAATAATTTAGATGTGTTCAGCAATATTATGATCCAATGCACTTTTTTTTGTTTTTTGTTTTTGTTTTTGTTTTTTTTGTTTTGTTTTTATTTTTATTTTTAGTTAAACAAATGCTTTATTAACTTCTGGTTTACATCATTCATTTCCACCAGATTATGAGTTAAATTTTTCCCCCATTTTGTCCCTACCCACCACCCCAGAATAGCAGTCCCACTAGATATCCCCTCATCCAATCCGCTCTCTCCCATATCTTCTCCCATATCCCCTTCGACTTTGCCATTAGGGCAAGGTGAATCCCTGAGCCCCAATGCCTGGACATCTTATGAAACATTTAATTTTAAAACTTCGACTTTCAGATCCATTCCCTTCCTCCCTTATCACCCACTCCCTCTGAGAAGATAAGCAATTCAGTATGTGTTGTACATGTATAGCCATGCAAAACACTACCATAGTAGATATATTGTAAAAGACTGCTTATATTTCCCTCCCACCCATCTCACCTCCCACCTGGTCCACTCCCCACTTAGATACTGTCCCTCTTTGATAGTGGGTACTTCCAACCTCCCCTCCCCCCAGAATGCCCTCCCCTCCATCATCCCCCCTCTCATCGCCCTTTCCCCTACTCGGGAGAGTGAGTGAGGGTAAGATATTCCATTTAGTATGTATGTGATTCTCTCCCTGAGCCAACTTCAATGAGAATATGCTTTTGCCTTTTTGCCTTCCTGTTCTTCCCTTCCCCTGCAACTACTTCCCCTTGCCTCTTCTACATGAGATAGTTTACCCTACCCTGTCTCTCTCCATCTCCTCTTGCCACTTTCCTCTCTCACCTCTTAATTTCATCCCTTAAGAATCATCCCTTCCTTGGGGTGGCTAGGTGGCGCAGCCAGCAGAGCACTGGCCCTGGAGCCAGAAGGACCCGAGCTCAGATCTGGCCCCAGACACCCAACACACAAGTTTGGGTTGGGTATCCACTTTGCCAGAGCGAGTGGAGGCTTTACAGAGGCCACCCAACTGTTGGAAGTTGTGAAGACCCCATGCTTGGGAAGGAAGCTCCCTTGTCTGGTGGCAGAGTCCTACTGTGGCAACAAGCCTAGAAAACAAGTAATTAAGTGGCAACATACCTAGGCAAAAGAAACAAAATAAACAGAAAATTCAATATTGGACTCCTATTTCAGGGGCAAAGAGGATCAAAGTATGGAGGAGGACCGTGAGGTCAGAACCCCTTCACCTAAAGCCCCAAATGAAAATACAAGCTGGTTACAGGCCATACAGGACCTTAAGATGCAGATAAGAGAAGTGGGGGAAAAATTGGGAAGAGAAATGATAAAGATGCAAGAAAAGTATGAAATGAGAGTCAACATCCTGACTGAGGAAAATAACACCTTAAAAAATAGACTAACTCAAATGGCAAAAGAGGCTCAAAAAGGCAATGAGGAGAAAAATGCTTCATGAATGTTGAGTCTTTAACTAAATGTTCTTGTGCTAAAGTCTTTAAGTTCTTAAAGCCTACTTTTTCTGATTTCCCCTCCTTTTCTGTCTTTTAGTTCTGACTCACCTGCCTGTTACTTGTGATTTGAGATGAAAAGAACATATGATTCAGAAGTTGAAAGATGTTAAACATCATGTGGTCCAAGCTCTTTATTTTACAGGTGAAAAAATGACCCAGAGCCAACTCAGACAATAGGAAAATGAGATTTGAACTTATGTCTTTAACACCAAATCCAGTGCTTTTTAAATGATGCCACTCCATCGCCAAATTCAGCAATACTGCCCCTAGCAATGTCCAAGGGATTCAGATAGCCCACCTTCTTAGAAGTATTAATGAAATAATAGTTACTGGTTTGTGAGGGAAGGATTTAGAGGTTTGCTACAAAGTGTATGAATTTACTTGTTGGCATCTATGAATCTACTTTAACAATTCAAATGACTTCTATTTCTGTATTCTATTTGTACCAGCGTATATTAGAGTCTATTCTGATAATAGGCATTAATGACTTCGTTAATTTGTTTAATTGCATCCTTTGAAGTCTTTGGCTGTAGTTTAATAGTCACATTTGCCACAAAAATGATACCTGACACTAGATTACAAGTTCCATGAATGCAGCAATTATGTTTTGTAGAAATCTTGCATTGCCCTCAGTGATACTGCATACAGGTGGCACTTAATAAATATTTGTAATTGAGTGAATAAATTAATGAGATATTACTATACTATTTCTTGTATATGAGCAAACTGATGTCTACAGAGTTTTTTTAAACCATTTAGTTATGAGTCTCCATAGCAGTCTGCTGTAGTCTATGGACCCCTTGAGAGTTTTGGAAGGTTTCTGGACCCCTTTGACAGGCTAATGAAGTTTAAGTATCCCTTCTGAGACCAATGTTTTTAACTAAACAAAATCAAACATTTGATGAGAAAAACAAACTAATTATATTAGAACATACTTATCAAAATAGTTAAACAAACAAGTAAATAAATAGTTTTTTTTTTTAAAGTTGGCTTAACCCAGGTCAAGAATTCCTGAAATAGAGGTTAAGTGGCTTGACTCAGATCAGAAAGATAAATAACACTGACCAAATTAGCACTTTGTACACCTGGTTCCTAAATCCAGGGCTTTCATCTTTAGCGTGCTGCTTTGGAATCAAATTACCTGACTCCCAGTCTCAAACGCTTTTCAAATACCTCTCATGGTCATTAAGGACCATTTCTGAGGCATGAGTTGTGATCCATAATCCTCCCCCCTCTCCACTTAGAACACTCTGTCCCAATTGGATAACATTCTTATTTTCTTTGAACCTCCCAGATTTGCCCATGGATATCATACTCACTAATGAGCTTCACTACAACATGAAGACATTGTTTTTGTTTTTATTTTTCCCCATGGAGAATGTTCTCTGATTGTCACTTCAGGAAAGAATGCTTCTTGAGCAATAGGTCTTCATCTCAATACCAGAGTTGGCTGAATGTCTTTTCCAAAAAGGCCTCATTTTGGATTCAGCTACAGTGTGCTCCTGGAGCTGGCTAAATCCCAGCATGTCAGCACTTCTTAGTTCTCTCAGTGCTGGACATACAAATTACAAATACACCAGAACTGTTGTGTAAAGACAGGGACATTGGCACAAGCCAATTACCTCCCTATGGCCTGTAGTTGCTGCAAACACTGAGTGGGACTCAAGGGCTGAGTAATTGAAATAGGCAGAAACACAGAGACAGTGGTTTTTTTTTTTTTATTTTCCAAATGCTTTATTAACTTCTGGTTTACATCATTCATTACCTTCAGATTTTAGTTAGAATTTTTTACCCATTTTTGCCTTACTCACCACCCCAGAATAAGAGTCATACAGGATATCCCCTCAACAGATGTGATCTCTCACATCTCTTCTCCCAATTCCCCTTCGACTTTTCCAGTAGGGCTAGGTGAATCCCCAAGACCCATTGCCTGCACATCTTGTCTACGGATTATATGTAAAATAGTATTAATCACGATATTTATATATATTTTTTAAAATTTGATTTTTAAAGGAAATGAGCAAATCATTATATGCTGTACATGTGTAGCTATGCAAAATGTTACCATAGTAGATATATTGTAAAAGACTGACTATATTTCCTTCCCTCCCATCTCAGCTTCAACCTGGTCCACTCCCAACATTGATCCTGTCCCTTTTCAAAAGTGGGTGCTTCCAACTTCCCTCCCCCCAAGCCTCCCCTCCACCACCTTCCCCCTCCCCCACACACTCGTGTAGGGTGGGACACACTATTTAGTATGCATGTCATTGTCTCCCTGGTACAAATTCAATTACAATAAGGTTTTGCCTTTTTGCCTTCCTGTTCATCTCGTCCCCTGCAACCAGCTTCCCCTGCTTCCTCTACATGAGACAGTTCACCCCACTGTCTCTCTCCATTCCCCCTCACCACATTATTCTCTCACCTCTTAACCTCAACTTTTAAGGATCATCCCTTCCTATTAAATCTGACCTGTGCCCTCTATCTATGTATACCTGAAGACATATATACACACATTAACATGTGTATTCATATGCCCATATACCCTTCTTCAACTATTTTCATATTGAGAAAAGTTTCATCACTTATAGTCATCATTTTTCCATGGAGAAATATAAATAGTTCAACTTTGATAAATTCATAGCCATTTCTTTTCCCTGTTTACCTTCTCAAGCATCTCTTGCTTCTTGTGTCTGAATGTCAAATTTTCTATTCAACTCTGTTTTTTTCCTCAAGAATGCTTGAAAGTCCTCTATTCCACTGAATGACCAAATTTTCCCCTGAAACATGATACTCAGTTTTGCTGGGTAGGTGATTCTTGGTTTTAATCCCAGATCCTTTGACCTGCAGAATATCATATTCCATGTTCTTTGATTCCTTAGTGTAGAAGCTGCCATATCCTGTGCTATCCTAATTGTGTTTCCACAATATTGAAACGGTTTATTCCTGGCTGCATGTAATATTCTCTCCTTGATCTGGGAATTCTGGAACCTGGAAACAATATTCCTATGAGTTTATTTTTGGGATGTTTTTCAGAAGGTGATCTGTGGATTCTTTCAAACTCTATTTTGCTCTCTGGTTCTAAAACATCTGGGCAATTTTCCTTGACAATTTCTTGAAGGATGGTTTCTAGATTCTTTCTTTGATCATGGATTTCAGGTCATCCAATAATTTTTAGATTGTCTCTCCTGGATCTATTTTCCAGGTCAGTGTTTTTTTCCCATGATATCTTTCACATTGCCTTCTATTCTTTCATTTGTTTGGATCTGCTTAATAGCATCTTGATTTCTCATAAAGTCACTAGCTTCCATTTGCTCCAGTCTAATTCTAAAGGAATGATTCTCCTCAGGGAGCTTTTGAGATTCTTTTTCCATCTGGCAAATTTGGCTTTTTAAGGCATTCTTCTCCTCATTGCTTTTTTGAGCCTCTTTTGTCATTTGAGTTAGTCTGTTTTTTAAGGTGTTATTTTCCTCAGTCAGAACTCTCATTTCATATGCCTCTCATTTCATACTTTTCTTTAATTTTTCTCATTTTTCTTCCCAATTTTTCCCCCACTTCTCTTATCTGCTTCTTAAGGTCTTCTATGGACTGTAGCCAGCTAGTATTTTCATTTGGGGCTTTTTGCGCAGGAGTTCTGACCTCCCAGTCCTCCTCCTGTTCCATGATTTGAACCTCTTTGCCCCCCAAATAGGAGTCTAAAGTTGCATTTTTCTGTTTATTTTGTTTCCTTTGCCTAGGCATATTGCCATTCAATTACTTGACTTTTGGGCTTGTTACCACAGTAGGACTCTACCACCAGCCAGGGAAACTTCTGTCCCAAAAGTTGGGGTTTTCTCAACTTCCAGAGGTATTATTTGGGTGGCCTCTCTGAAGCCTCTACATAACCTGTCAGGCTGATTACACACCCCAAGATCTCCACCCCAGACCACAATCTAGATCCAAGAAAGATAAAGCAAGGGCATTTACCCCACAGACTGATCACTGGATCCCCCTACACTTTGCAGGTGAAGAGGTGAAGTTGTAATGGGGCAACTAGGTGCAAGATGCCATGGCTACTCAGCTGCTTCTTGCCCCCAGGGGAAGAAGCTGATACATTTTCCCAACCAGTCCCAGAGTCCATAGTGCACTGACTTCTCACTTTTTCCTAGGTACCTATGTGTTGATAATTCTGGGAACTCAACAGACGCTGGTTTTCTGGGGTCCCTCAGGCCAGCTGCTGGTCTGGCCACCCTCGGGCTAAAACCACGACTCATGAAGGCCTGGGCTCGGCTCCCAGAGCTTTTTTCTGGCTGTTCCTTGCTGGGCTGCAGGACTGTCCTCAGTAGGAGGTAAGCTTCTCTGTGTCATTTTGTGGCTTCTGGAGCTCCTTTTATAGTCCCCCTTCTACATAATTTTGAAGTGGTGTGGGCTCGAGCTCTGTGGAAGTGCTGTTTCTACTCTGCCATCTTGACTCTGCCCCCAGAGAGAGTGTTTGAAGGAGCTGGGTGGTGGTTCTAAAACTTAAGGATCTTGTTCCATTTTCATCTCTGAACCCTGAAGACTTGCTCTGTCCTGGCATTTGTAAATGCTCCCTTTCCCCTATTATGCAGAATTACCTATCATATTAATAATAATAAAGGACTTCAAAATACATGTGATTTGATATCCTGTGGTTATCCTATCCACTGATACACATGCCCCTTGTTTCATGTGTTATATGAGCAAAACTTTCACCATTTTCATAATTCAGTAGCTAACCTTTCTGTATAACACTATTAATGAGCTTATCTAATGAATAAAACTAATGATGAAACTTTTAGCACTTAGCTAAACTTATGCTAGGCCAATATCATATCCACAGAGAAAGTGAATTTGACTGTGATTCCCAGTCTCACTTTGTCAATGAGTGGGTACCAAAAGATAAGCCTTTACCATTATGAAAGTCTTTCCACTTGGCTAGTACCTGACAGGACTCATGTTCTCCTATCATAGTCTTCAATAACTTATATTTCCTCTCTGTCATATAAATTCAATTGAATTGAATGAAAGAATTTTGAATGAGGAACTGTAGGAAGAATTTGTTGGAGGTATATTTATAACAGCTCACAATGATAGAGCAATCACAACACATTTGTCAAAGAATGTCCATTACTGTATGACATTGGTTGAGACATCCACCACAACCCCTAGACCTCATTATCTTCATCTACAAAATAAAATGTTTGAGTCATATAGAGAAGAATCTGATCATTCTATGATTCTTTTTTTTGAGGGGGAGGGGCAGCCTCCTTGATCTCAGTGATATATGTGACAATTGTTGTCTGCACTTGAGACAAGAAAGTTGAGTTCCAGGAAGATTAAGGAAATTGAAATAAGTTACATAGCCACTTAGTGACTGATTTTGGACTCACCGTCATGCTAACCTTCTCTTAAGCAGGGTCTATTGACACAGAGTAGTATTACATATCCCTTTATAAGAGAAAATGAGCACCTATTTACTATAGTGCCAGGATATGTTTAGGACAGAAAACTGATTACTTCTAAGATTGATACAAAGATTGTCCTAATGTTTGCCATTATTGCCAGAAATTCAGATGGCATTATTTGGTTCACAATCATTTGAGAGATGATATGATGATATACTTGGAAAATCCCAAAGACTCCACTAAAATGTTAACTGAAGTGAAACAGCGTGTCCAGGCCACTCTGCCCCCAGATTACCTCCAAAATATGTAAAAAGGGGACTCTGAACAACTTCCGGAGCCCCAGGACCCACAGAATGACACAGAGAAGCTAACCTCCCACTGAGGACAGCCCAGCAGCCCTGCAGGAAGGACCAGCACAGCAGTCTGGGAGCCGTCAGCAGGAAAGTGGCAAGAGGAGATGGGGAGAGACAGGGTAGGGTAAACTATCTCATGTAGAAGAAGCAAGGGGAAGTGGTTGCAAGGGAGGGGAAGAATAGGAAGGCAAAAAGGCAGAACCACATTCTCATTGAATTTGGTTCAGGGAGAGAATGAAAAAGATCTGAAAAAGAAAACTCCCAGAAATATTATAGCCAGGTTCCAGAATCCCCATACATACTAAATGGGATATCTCAACCTACAGCAGAATAGGGGGAAGGAGGATGAGAGGAGGGATGATGGATGGAAGGGCATCCTTGGGGGGAGGGGAGGTTGGAAGTACCCACTATAGAAGAGGGACAGGATCAAGTAGGGAATGGACCAGGTGGGGGGGGGGGATGAGTGGGAAAGAATTATAAGCAGCCTTGTACAATATATCTACTATGATAATGTTTTGCATAGCCAAGCATGTACAACATACACTGAATTACTTATCTCCCCAGAGGGAATGGGTGACAAGGGAGGAAGGAAATGGATCTGAAATTCAAGGTCTTAAGATAAAATGTTTCAAATATATATAAATACTATTATTAATACTCTTTTGCTTGTAATTGAGAGATAAGATGTGCAGGTATTGGGACACAAAGAGTCACCTTCCTCTAATGGAAAAGTCGAAGGGGGTATTCGAGATGATATGGGAGAGAGCAGCTTGGAGGAAGCGATATCTTGTGGCACTGCTATTCTGGGAGGGTGGGTAGGGGGAAAACGGGGGGTGGGTGATTGTAACTCAAAATCTGGCGGAAATGAATGATGTAAAACAGAAGTTAATAAAAAATAAAAGGTTTGGAAAAAAATCATTTGAGAGGAAGAGAAGTGGTCATTCATTTGGATTTAGGCAACAAACGACTAGTTTTCAAAGAGTATTGGCCAAGAGCTAGAGAACGACGTTCAAGTCAGGTCCCTTCCATGACTACTTCAGGTAAAGGACTTTTACAAATTCTGGGTCTTCTTGCCTTTGTCTGTTTCCTAAAACAAAACATTTTTTAAAAACATTAACAGTTAAGAGCACTTGACAATTCCAAAATTGAACTCTTGGGAAGAAAATATTCCAACTACAGGACGAGGAAACATGATTAGGCAGCAGGTTATCTGGGGGAAAACAAAATATCTGAGGAAATTTAAGATAAATGTGCCATGTGGCAAAGTGGATGAGCTTGGTGTTAGTAAGTCCTGCGTTCAAGTTCTGTTTTTGCCATATCCTGGATATGTGACCCTGAACAAGTCATTTAATGTTTTAGGGCCCCAGGCGTCACTCTAAGATTATAAATTATATAACACTAATATTAACTAGATGAGAAATCATTTGCTTGGAGCTTCTTTCCCTGAAGAAATCATGGATATGGACTTTTTCTCACTTACTCTCCCTTCCCCAGAAAAAAAAGTTTCAGTAGCATTGTGACGTGGCAGACAAAAAAAGCTAATGTGATCTTGGTTCTAAATAACAGTGGGGCATTATGTAGGAATAAGTTGGTGAAAATTCTTTTGCACCATACCATAATCAGACTATGGATGAGTGTTATATGCAGAATGGTGAAGAGCCTTGAGTCCTTGTCATGTAAGGGGATATTTAGCATCAAGTAGAGAAGAGATGGGGTAGTGGGAATTGGGAAGAAGAAAGACAGCTATGTTCACGTATTTTAGAGTGTCATGTGCAATATGAGTCCTGTTTGTTGCCCAGATGGCAGAACAAGGGTCAGTGGGTTAAAATTATAAAGAAACAAATTTGGATTTTATGTCAGAAAAAAATCTTCCCAAAAAACTAAAGCTAGTTATAAGTTTAATAGATTCCCTGAGAAAGTAAGAAATTCATCCCAATTGAACATCTTCATGCCAAAGGTGGATGACTAGTTGTTTTGATTTTTAATTTATTTATTTATTTTTAATTTTCAACATTCATGTCCACAAGATTTTGAGTTACAATGTTTTCCTCATCTTTTCCCTAACCCCTACCCCAAAATATCAAGCCTACTGAATACTCTTTTCCCCAATCTGTTCTCTCTTATATCCTCCCCCATTACCCCCTTAACTTTCTAGTAGGGCAAGATGGATTTCTATACCCCAGTGCTTATATATCTTATTTCCCAGTTGCATGTAAAAAAAAATTAAACATTTGTTTTTAAAACTTTGATTTCCAGATTTTTTTCCCTTCCACCCTCTTCACCTGTTCCCACTGGGAAGATAAGCAATTCAATATAGGTTGTACATGTATAGTTACCCAGATCATTTCCATAGTAGTTATGTTGTGAAAGACTAACTGTATTTCTCTCCATCCTATCCCACCCCCCACTTATTCTATTTTCTCCTTTGACCCTACCCCTTTTCAAAAATGTCTGCTTCTAACTTCTCTCTCGATCAATCTGCCCTCATTTCTCTACTCCTCCCTCTTATCCTCTACCACCCTATTTTCCTGTAGGGTAAGATATCAAATTGATTGTGTATGTTATTCCCTCCTTAAGCCAGATTCAATTAAGATAAGGTTGCCCCATTCCCTTTCACCTTCCTGCTCTTTTCTTCCATTGTAAACGTTTTCTCTTGTCTCTTTTATATGAGATAATTTACCCTAATCTATCTCTCCCTTTATCCTTCTCCCAACAAATTCCTTTCTCACCTCTTAATTTTATTTTTTAGATATTGTCCCTTCATATTCAACTCATCCTATGTTTCTGTCTATGTATATATGAGTATACATATGCCCGCACTCACTTACATATTTATATGCACATACAACCCTCTCATACATACATATATGTATGCATAGACACACTCACACATATATATTCCTGTAAACTATCCTCATACTGAGAAAAGCCTTATGATTTACAATTATCTTTTTTCCATGTAGGAATGTAAATAGTTCAACTTTAATAAATTCCTTATGATTGTTTTTTCCTGTTTACCTTCTTATGCTTCTCTTGCTTCCTGTATTTGAAAGCCAAATTTTCTGTTCAGCTCTGTTTTTTTTTTTTCAACAAGAATTCTTGAAAATCCTCTATTTCATTGAATGACCATATTTTCCCCTATAACTTTAAACTTAGTTTTGCTGGGTAGGTGATTCTTGCTTTTACTCATAGCTCTTATGACTTCCAGAATATCACATTCCATGCCCTTTGTTCCTTTAATGTAGAAGTTCCTAAGTCTTGTGTTATCCTGATTGTGTTTTCACAATACTCAAATTGTTTCTTCCTGACTGCTTGCAGTATTTTCTCCTTGACCTGGGGATTCTTGAATTTGTCTAAAATATTCCTAGGAGGGGTGGCTAGGTGGTGCAGTGAGTAAGAGCATCAGCCCTGGAATCAGGAGGACCCGGGATAGGTTCTGGCCTCAGAAAATTAGCACACACATGTAAATAATAACAGCCATGTAGCCTTGAGCAAGTTACTTAACCCCAATTGCTTTTTTTCTATTTATGCTCCTTCTGCTTGTTCATCTTGCCAGCCAATTACTTGACTTTTGAGCTCTTTGCAAACGGTAGAACTATGATTACAGAATGAAGAGAGATTTATCACAAATTGCTCAAGTTTTCACAGCTTTCTGAGCTATTAGAAGGGTGCCCTCTCTGCAGCCCCCACAAACTCTGACACACTGGTCACAAACCCCAGGACCACCACCCAAGACATTATCCAGATCCAAGCAGGTTAAAGTAGTAATGATTACCCTCTGAATGGTCACTTGGTTCCCCTACAATCTGTAGGCCAGGATCTTCTGAGGTACCCACAATGCCATGCCTCCACTGCTTTTTGCCTAGGTTCATGAGCCAGACTATGTTCTTCTGTCCTTCCCCATTCCAACAGAGTTCCACACTGATATTTTACTTTGTGTTTGATGTTTATGGGTTGAGAAGTCTGGAAACTGCCACAGCTTCCAGTGATTCAGTCTCCTGAAGTCTGCTCTGGCCACCATTGCTCTGGGCTCCCCTAGGCCAGAGCCACATGGCTCAAGTGGCAATGTGCTCAGCTCTGAGTGATCTGTGATAGACCCTTCTTGTCTGACTGGCAGGCTGCCTTCAGCAGGAGATTTGTTTCTCTGTCTCTTTGTCATTTCTGTATCTATAAAGTTTCTTTAGAGTCATTTTTACATGTATTGGAAGTGATTGGAGTGGAAGATCAAGCCAAGTTTGTGCTTATAATCGGCCATTTTGTCTCTGCCCCTGATGAATAGTTGTTTGGCATTTTATCATGAATTCTTCCAATTTTCAATCTTGACAATTTTGTGTGTTTGTGATTGATGAAATGTGAATATTCCAATAAATGACATCTAAGTCCCTCTCTGTTCTAACATTCCTTATTAAGATTTTCTGAAATCCAAGATCCCTTCCAGACTTTTATATTTCTTTGAAACATGAAGACATTGAAATAAATGTAAACTTTTCCTAAGCTATATCCCACTTTTTTGAGATTTTTGAAATCCTTCAATCTCAAGAATTAGAAGACTAATTCAATATGAACAGCTTCTTCCATTTTCAATGTGCCTTGTGGGTAAATTACAGAGTATTCTACTATGAAGTAGATGATACCGAGGATAGATAATTATAGAAGTCTCAGTGAAAGAGAGGCAATATCATTCAGAAATAGCTCTCCTTTATTGATTATTTAAAGTTCCCTTCATTTATTATTGCTGAACCTATGATTCAGTTCACACATTCAAGCAAACACCTATGTCTCGTCTCCAAAACTAACAACAATACATTTCTTAAAGTCTACCCTATTGTCCTAGACTTATATGGGGGTGTAGAGGAAGAGAAGAAAGTCAGAGAGGAGGAAGATGCTATATAAAAGGAGCAGAGTGTCAGCTAGGTTAATATATTGCAGTGATTTTAGGTATCCTGAGACTGCTGTGGAATCTGTGAAGGCCTGGAAGGAACACGGAAATACTGATTAATTGCCCTCTGGTGATATGCCTCAGGTTAGTGCTTTGGTCAGTGCAATGTAATTTCCTCCTAAGAAGTGAACTAATAGTGTAGCATAGCATTGATGGCTGGCCCATACTTGGAACTGTTGTGATGATTAACTGAACAGAAAAGGCAGCAGAACAAGTAACATCTCTTCATTTTCTGATACCATAGAAAGGGAAGACAAACATGCAAAGAGCCCACAGTCTGGAAGTGCTTCAATTCATGTGGCAATGGCTCCTAAGGTAAGCAAATCATATATGTGAACAAAAGGGTCTAAGGATATTTTTTTTGCCAAATGCTTTATTACCTTCTGGTTTACATCATTCATTTCTGCCAGATTTTGAGTTACAATTTTTCCCCTACCCACCACCCCAGAATAGCAGTCCCACAAGATATCCCTTCATCCAATCTGCTCTCTCCCATATGTTCTTCCATACACCCTTTGACTTTTCCACTGGGGCAAGATGAATCTCTGTGCCCCAATGCCTGAACATCTTATCTCCCAATTACCTGCAAAATAGTATTAATAATAGTATTTAAATATATTTGGAACATTTAATTTTAAAACTTCGAATGCCATATCCATTCCCTTCATCCCTTGTCACTCACTACCACTGGGAAGATAAGCAATTCAGAATATGTTGTACTTGTATAGCTATGGAAAACATTACCAGAGTAGATATATTGTAAAAGTCTGGCTATATTTCCCTCCCATCCATCCCACCTCGACCTGGTCCATTCCCTACACTTATTTTGTCCCTCTTCAAAAGTGGGTGGCTCCAAACTTGCCTCCCCCAGCATGCCCTCCCTTCCATCATTCCCCCTCTCATGCCCCTCCCCCCACTCTCCTTCAGGGTGAGATATCCCATTTAGTATGTATGTCATTCTATCCCTGAGACAAATTCAATGAGAATATTATTTTTCCTTTTTGCCTTCCTGTTCTTCCGTTCCCCTGCAACTACTTCCCCTTGCCTCTTCTACATGATATAACTTACCCCCTGTCTCTCCCCTCCCCTCTTGCCACATTCCCCTCTGATCTCTTAACTTCACTCCTTAAGTATTATCCCTTCCCACCAAATTAGACGTAGGCCCTCTATCCTCTATCCTCTATCCTCTATCCATCTATATTACATATCCTGTAAACATATATACACACATTCCCATATGTATTCAAATGCCCATATACCCTTCTTCAATTATTTTCATACTGAGAAAGTTTGCATCAGTTACAGTTATTGTTTTTCCATATAGCAATGTAAACAATTCAACTTTCATAATTGCCTGTTGCTTTCTTTTCCCTGTTTACTTTCTCCAGCATCTCTTGCTTCTTGTGTCTGAATGTTAAATTTTCTATTCAACTCTGGTTTTTTCCTCAAGAATGCTTGAAAGTCCTCTATTCCACTGAATGACCATATTTTCCCCTGAAACATGATACTCAGTTTTGCTGGGTAGATGACCCTTGGCTTCAATCCCAGCTCTTTTGCCCTCTGGAATATCATATTCCATGCCCTTCGATCCCTCAGTGTAGAAGCTACCAGGTCCTGTGCTATCCTGATTGTGTTTCCACAATATTGAAATTCTTTCTTCCTGGGTGCTTATAGTATTTGCTTCTTGATCTGGGAATTCTGGAACCTGGCTATAATATTCCTATGAATTTTCTTTTGGGGATCTTTTTCAGGAGGTGATCTCTGGATTCTTTTCTCCTCTATTTTGCCCTCTGGGTCTAAAACATTAGGGCAATTTTTCTTGAGAATTTATTGAAGTATGATTTTTAGGTACTTTCTTTGATCATGGCTTTCAGGTAGTCCATTAATTCTTAAATTATGTCTCCTGTATTTATTTCCAGGTCAGTGGTTTTTCCCATGAGATATTTCACATTGTCTTCTATTCTTATAATTGCTTGGATCTGTTTAACAGAATCTTGATTCCTCATAAAGTCACTAGCTTCCATTTGCTCCAGTCTAATTCTGAAGGAATGAATCTCCTCAGTGAGGTTATGAGATTCTTTTTCCATCTGGCAAATTCAGCTTTTTAAGGTCTTCTCCTCATTGCCTTTTTGACCCTCTTTTGCCATTTGATTTAGTCTATTTTTAAGGTGTTATTTTCCTCAGTCAGGCTGCTGACTCTCATTTCATACTTTTCCTGCATCTTTCTCATTTCTCTTCCCAATTTTTCCTCCACTTTTCTTATTTGGTTATTAAAATCCTTCTTAAGGTCATCTTTGGCCTGTAGCCTGCTTGTATTTTCATTTGGGGCTTTTGGTGCAGGAGTTCTGACCTCACAGTCCTCTTCCTGTTCCATGCTTTGAGCCTCTTTGCCCCCAAAATAGGAATCTAATGTTGCATTTTTAAATTTTGTTTCCTTTGCCTAGGTATGTTGCCACTCAATTACTTGAATTTTGGGCTTGTTGCCACAGTAGGACTATGCTACCAGACAGGGAAGCTTCTGTCCCAAATGTTAGGGTCTTCTCAACTGCCAGAGATATTAGTTGGGTGCCCTTCCTGAAGTCCCCACACACTCTGGCAAACTGGACACACACCCCAAGATGTCCACACCAGACTGCAATCCAGATCCAGGGAGGTTAAAGCAAAAGCAATTAACCCCCCAGACTGATTGCCAGATTCCCCTACAGTTCACAGGCCAGGAGCTGAACCTGTAACTGAAGCTGCAAAATGGCGGCTGTGCCTCGGCTCCTGAGCCTCTTTGGCCCCCAGGGGAATAATCTGATGCATCCACAAATACTGGTCCCAAAGTCTATAAGGCACTAATAGTTCACTTTTTCTAGGCATCTAGGTGTTGGTAATTCTGGAAAAGCTACAGCTTCTGGTGTTCTGGGTTCCCTCCAGCAGGCTGCTGGTCCTGCTGCCCTGGGGCTAAAACCTCCAGCTCAGGTAGTCCTGGGCTTGCGTCCCAGAGTGCTGTGTTGGCTGCTCCCTGCCAGGGTCACGGACTGTCCTCAGCGGGAGGTTAGTTTCTCTGTGTCGTTCTGTGGGTGCTGGAGCACCAGAGGTTGTTCAGAGTCCCCTTTTACATAATTTTGAAGTGGTGTGGACTGGAGCACTGTAGAAGTGCTGTTTCTACTCTGTCATCTTGACTCTGCCCTAAGGATATTTTCAACATGTAAGTTTTATACCTTGATTAAATTAGAAACAAATCTAACCTACTATAGGCCAGAACTTCATACTCTTTAAAAATTGATCAATAGTACTTTCACCACCAAGCCAAAAAATATGTATTTCCCACCAATGTAGGCAATCATAAAGGAACCTACATTCCTAAATCCATATTATATTAAGGGAGTGCTAAGCAAATGTAAATATAAAGGGGAAAAATTGAAGAACCTGAGTAATTGAAACTCTAAATTTTAAATGCCAGCTCCCATAATTTCACCCACTTTATGTCAAAAATAATGCCAAGTACTAAATGGTTTTGAGAAGGAGATATGCGCACTAAGAATATAATTTTTTAAACAAATTTTTCTAAGATTAAGCAACATGTATTGACATGATGGACCTAATATATAAACAGAGATGAGAGAGAGATGAGAGAGAGATGAAAGAGAGAGAGAGAGTTCTACCTGCTATAACTAACATGAATGAACATATCTTTAATATGATGTTTAACCAAAATTAAAAAAAAAAAAAACACTTGGGGACATACCTACTATCTTATGAAAGCCACCATGCTTAGTGCCATTGGAAGAAAAATGAAGTTATCCTGGAATAATCTAAAGTATTCCTCTTGTCAAACAATACAACGTCAGGCACAGCTTGCACTGTTTTTGCTCGCTTGCATAAAGATAGTAGAAAACTGTATCAGTATACAACAGGTGTACATATGAAATTAATTTTGAATAGCATTTTGTCCCATTAACAGAACAAAATAATATGCATGAGATATAATTCAGAAAACAAAACCTTATCATAAATTCAAGTTTCTCTTAATAAGCAAATGAAAGTAAAAATCAAAAGATTTAGAGGATTCCAAGAGTTAAAGAAGTGGAAAGAACAGAATAAGCAATTCAAAATCAATAAAACATGTGATTACATCTTGAAAACCAAGAAAATGAAAGGAGAGATAACCTCCAAAGAAGATTGATATTGCCAATTTCTGGTTATTCATATAGTGATAAGTAATCCAACAGCAAGGAAGTGAAGTTGAATAAAAATGAAGCAGAAGGTGTGTACATAATTAATACAATGAATAGCTCAATATCTATGTCAAGTGAAACTTTAGAATCCCTACAAAACTAGAATGTAATGGGTACAGATATAACCCATATTTATTAGCTCAAATGCATCCCAATAGACCATGAACCATTAGCAATGCACTTTAGCAGTTTTCTTTCAAACATAATCCTGATTCTACTTCCGTAATAGAGATTATGATACACACACACACACACACACACACACACACACACACACACACACACACAAACACATACACACACACCTACAAATAGTTACAAGAAAACAATGTATTACCTGAAGTGACAAAAGTATATATAAAAGTTGTAGGACTATAAAGAGCAACTAATCTTCAATTTGTTAATTATTAAAGAAGCTACTTAAATGTGCCAGCAATATTTGCATCCCCTTTATTGATTATTGCTGAGCCTATGATTCATTTCACACTCATGAGTTGTTCATATATTGTATTTTATATTAAATTTCCCCAAGGATAGTGAGAATGTTAGAGTATTTGGTATCTGAATGGAATTTTTCTTCTAAAACATTCAACCAAAACAATCACATCAAGAACAATTAATGCAAAATATGGCTTATTTAGAGAGATACTCCTACCTATTTTAAAACCTATTGTCAATGCTCTTAAACAGAATTGAATTAAGCCACAAAGTTAAAGAGTAAGTTGTATCAAATCTCTTTATAATTGCTTAATGTTAACAGATGACATGAAGTGATATGGTTCCATTGACAGCATTAAACATCTTTTTATCTTTTGTACTCTGTCTGAAATGATATCAAAATATCATTTAGATTCAATAAGCATAAAATTTTTAATGCATGTCAAGGAGAAATAGAGACTGAAGACTTTGAGCTTGAATCTGGAAGTCAAAGTGAAGTAACAGATGAAAGCAAAACTCACAAGTACCTTGATTTCCTCCAGGCAAAACACATAGAATTATCAAGGCAAAATCTGTGACTATGAGTGTTAAAGATGTTAAGGACATCATACATTGAGCATCAGTGTCCAACAGGAAGCACACATTTAAAGTTAATTAAACCAGGCTTTGCCATATGCCCAGATTACCTAAAATGGATTTACCCATATGGGAGATGCTGGATACCTGTTTCTGGGAGAAGACATTTACAAAGATGTTGCCATACCAAATACTCATAATATTCAAGTTACATGAAATGGAAAGTTTTTAAACTATATAGATGCAATCAAAGGTATCAAAATCATAAAGGAAATGATTTATGTACTTATTAGGGCTGTTGTCCTGTCTATTATTGGAGTTACCCCAAATATGCTTTTAGTGAATCTGAAGAGGGAAAAGGGTGATAAGGATAGGGGGGAGGGTAAGAGGTTCTGCCAGGGACCCTGATCACTCTCACTGACCAGAAACCCTGCAATTCAGTCTGGAAGGAATTCACCAGGCTCAAGAAAACTTGGAGTCGAGATTGTAAAGTTTATTGCTACACTGCACAGCACTGAGTGTGGCACAGCGGGTGAGGATTCTTAGGAAACCTGCAAACTTACAAAGGTCACAGGCATAGTTTTATGGAGTTAAGACAGTAAATCAGGTGCCAATTACGATAACTAGGTGAGTAAGGGTGGGATCAGGGAGGAGTTAAGGAGTGGTCAGTGCTTAAAGGACCATGCACTTTTTTTTTTATTTTTTTTTTAAACAAATACTTTATTAACTTCTGTTTTACATCATTCATTTCCGCCAGATTTTGAGTTACAATCATTTACCCCCCATTATTCCCCTACCCAACCTCCCAGAATAGCAGTCCCACAGGATATCACTTCCTCCAATCTGCTCTCTCCCATACCTTCTCCCATACCCCCATCGACTTTTCCATTAGAGGAAGGTGAATCTTTGTATCCCAATGCCTGCACATCTTATCTCCCTATTACAAGCAAAAGAGTATTAATAATAGTATTTATATATATATTTGAAACATTTAATGTTACAACCTCGAATTTCAGATCCATTTCCTTCCTCCCTTGCCACCCATTCCTTCTTGGGAGATAAGTAATTCAGTATATGTTGTACATGTCTAGCTATGCAAAACATTATCATAGTAGATATATTGTGCAAGGCTGCTTATAATTCCCTCCCACTCATCCCACCCCCCACCTGATCCATTCCCTACATGATCCTGACCCTCTTCTATAGTGGGTACTTCCAACCTCCCCTCACCCCAAGGATGCCCTCCCATCCATCATCTCTCCTCTCATCTCCCTTCCCCCTATCCTGCTGCAGGTTGAGATATCCCATTTAGTATGTATGTCATTTTCTACCTGAACCAAATTCAATGTGAATGTGGTTTTGCCTTTTTAGCCTTCCTTATTCTCCCCTCCTTTGCACCCACTTCCCCTACATGAGATAGTTTACCCCACCATGTCTCTCCCCATCTCCTCTTGCCACTTTCCTCTCTCACCTCATAATTTCATCCCTTGAGTACTCTCCCTTCCCAACAATATCAACCTATGCCCTCTATCCATATATAACTGTAACCATATACACACACATTCACATATGTATTCGCATGACCACACCCCCTTCTTCCATTATTTTCATAGTGGGAAAGATATCATCAGTCACAGATATTGCTTTTCCATATAGGAATGTAAATAGTTCAACTTTGATAAGTTCCTTTCGATTTCTTTTCCCTAATTACCTTCTCAGGCATCTCTTACTTCTTGCGTCTGGATGTCAAATTTTCTTTTCAACTCTGGTTTTTTCCTCAAGAATGCTTGAAAGTCCTCTATTCCACTGAATGACCATATTTTCCCCTGAAACAAAATACTCACTTTTGCTGGGTAGGTGACCCTTGGGTTCAGTCCCAGCTCTTTTGCCCTCTGGAATATCGTATTCCATGCACTTTGATCCCTCAGTGTAGAAGCTGCCAGGTCCTGTGCTATTCTGATTGTGTTTCCACAATATTGAAATTGTTTCTTCCTGGCTGCTTGGAGTATTTTCTCCTTGATCTGGGGATTCTGGAACCTGGCTATAACATTTCTGGGAGTTTTCTTTTTGGGATCTTTTTCAGGAGGTGATTGGTGGATTCTTTCAACCTCTATTTTGCCCTCTGGACCTAAAACATCAGGGCAGTTTTCCTTGAGAATTTCTTGAAGGGTGATTTCTAGGTTCTTTCCTTGATCATGGCTTTCAGGTAGTCCAATAATTTTTAAATTGTCTCTCCTGGATCCATTCTCCAGGTCAGTGGTTTTTCCCATGAGATATTTCACATTGCCTTCTAATCTTTCCTTTGTTTGGATCTGCTTAACAGCATCTTGATTTCTCATAAAGTCACTAGCTTCCATTTGCTCCAGTCTAACTCTGAAGGAATGAATCTCCTCAGTGAACTTTTGATATTCTTTTTCCATCTGGCAAATTCGACTTTTTAAGGCATTCTTCTCCTCAGTGCCCTTTTGGGCCTCCTTTGCCATTTGAGCTAGTCTATTTTTTAGGGTGTTGTTTTCCTCAGTCAGGCTGTTGACCCTCATTTCATACTTTTCCTGCATCCTTCTCATTTCTTTCTAATTTTTCCTCCACTTCTCTTATTTGATTTTTAAAGTCCTTCTTAAGGTCCTCTATGGCCTGCAACCCGCTCATGTTTTCCCCTGGGGCTTTTGGAGCAGGACTTCTGACCTCACAGTCCTTTTCCGCTCTATGCCCCCAAAATAGGAGTCTAGGGTTGCATTTTTCTGTTTCCTCTGCCTTGGCATGTTGCCACTTAATTGCTTGACTTTTGGGCTTGTTGCCACACTATGGCTTTAAGGCCAGCTAGAGGAATTTTCGTCCCGAACGTGTGGGGGGCAACTTCCGTTTCTGGCAAGCTATAAACCCACCTACAACTTCCACCCTAGATCACAATCCAGATCCAGGGAGGTTAAAGCAAGAGCGATTACCCCCCAAGACTGATCGCTGGATCTCCCCACGATTTGTAGGCTGGGAGCCGGAATGCCTCTGAAAACTACACAGTGGCCTGTCTCCTCAGTGGCTTCTAGCC
Organism: Gymnobelideus leadbeateri; assembly: GCA_011680675.1. Lineage (NCBI taxonomy): Eukaryota > Metazoa > Chordata > Mammalia > Diprotodontia > Petauridae > Gymnobelideus > Gymnobelideus leadbeateri. The sequence continues at coordinate 71,381 of WOXC01009817.1, read as the reverse complement.
CCCAGGGGAGGGAGCTGACGCATTCCCCAAATACAGGTCCCAAAGTCCATAGGACACTAACCTCTTACTTTGTCCTAGGCAAGTCTATGTTGATAATTCTGGCGTCTCCACAGTTCCTGGTGTTCTGGGGTTCCTCCAGCCTGCTGCTGGCCCTGCCGCCCTGGGGCTAAAACCTCGGCTCACGTGGACCTGGGCTCGGCTCGGCTCCTGCGCTCTGTGCGCTGCCGGCTCCCAGACCACTGCGCTGGTCCTTCCTGCAGGGTGCTGGGCTGTCCTCAGTGGGAGGTTAGCTTCTCTGTGTCGTTCTGTGGGTGCTGGGGCTCCAGAAGATTTTCAGAGTCCTTTTTTACATCGTTTGTGGAGAATCTGGGGGCAGAGAGGCTTGGAAGAGCTGTTTCTACTCCGCCATCTTGGCTCCGCCCAGGACCATGCACTTTTAATATCAACTGCGCAGGAGTATTGCCCATGATTCACTGGGAAATAGCCCAAGGGGCGCTACCTGGAAGTGTGGTTTTAGGCCTGACACATCACTAAGGAGTGCCCAGTCTGCCACCCCTCAATGTCAGGCTTGACAAGATAGATGTTGGGAACCAAGGCCATCAGAAACAGTGTGGGTGTAATTGGCTAAGTAGTTACCCTATAGATAGGGTACTGAAGAATTCATGGTGCAGCTAGCAACTCTAGGGAGATAACATTTGCCTAAGCTAAAAATGTTTATAGATAGTTTTGTGAAGGATTCATAAGTAGCTTATTGTTTCAAGCAGAGATAAACAGTTCATGAGTTGTTGCTGGGCAGATGCTGGTAGGGGGAAGGGGCAGAGTTAATGCTTTGAGACTGGGTGGGGGGGGGGGGAGTGTGATTTTACAGACTGCTTTTACAAATTGATTTTAGAGACATAGATCCCAAAGCACCCCATTTACAAACTGATGTTACAGATTGATATTACAAACTGATGTTACAAACATATATACATCCCAAGTACCCCATCAAATCCACTGCAGATGAACTCTGGAAAATACTAGGTGATATAGTGGATACCGAACTGGACCTGGAGCCAAGAAGACCTTAGGTCAAATCTAATCTTATGCCTTTACTACCCATGTGATCAGAGGCAGGTCACTTAACTTTTGTCTGCCTTGGTTTTCTCATCTTTAAAATGGGGACATTGATGGTACCAAAGTTCCAGGGTTGTAGTGCTCATAAAAGTGAATATTTGTAAATGACTTTCCAAAACTTAAAAATCCATATAAATGTTCTTTGTTGTTGTTGTTATGCCAGAGCTTTTGTTCAATCATAAAAAGTTGTTATTTTGGGGGCAGAGCCAAGATGGCAGAGTAGAAACACTGCATCTAAGGCACTTTCCCCCCAGATCACCTCCAAACTATGTAAAAGGGGACTCTGAACAACTTCTGGAGCCCCAGCACCCACATAACGACACAGAGAAGCTAACCTCCCTCTGAGGACAGCCCAGCAGCCCTGCAGGAAGGACCAGCACAGCGCTCTGGGAGCCAGCAGCTCAGCGCAGGAGGAGAGCTAAGCCCAGGTACACCTGAGCTGCGGTTTTAGCCCCAGGGCGGCTGGGCCAGCAGCTGGCTGGAGGGACCGCAGTAGAATATCAGCTGTGGTGATTCAAGAATTATCAACTCAGATATGCCTAGGACAAAGTGAGAGGTTAGTGCCATATGGACTTTGGGACCAATATTTGGGGAACTAGTTGGCTACCTCCCCTTGGGGCTAAAAGCAGCTGAAGAGACACGCCATTTTGTAGTTTTAAGTGGCAGCTCCAGCTCCTGGCCTGCAAACTGTAAGGAGATCCAGCGAACAGTTTTGGGGGTTAATCGCTCTTGCTTTAACCTCCCTGGATCTGGACTGTGATCTTGGGGGGGGTCTGGGGTGGGTATCCAGCTTGCCAGAAAGCTGTGAAGACCCCAACGTTCAGGACAAAAGCTCTCCTGTCTGGTGGCAGAGTCCTACTGTGGCAACAAGCCCAAAAGGCAAGTAATTAAGTGGCAACATTTCAAGGCAAATGAAACAAAATAAACAGAAAAATGCAACCTTAGACTTCTATTTTGGGGGCAAAGAGGAACAAAGTATAGAAGAGGAAGAGGATCGTGAGGTCAGAAATCCTCCTCCAAAAGCCCCAAAAGAAAACATGAGCGGCTTAAAGGCCATAGAGGACCTTAAGAAGGACTTTAAAAATCAAATAAGAAAAGTGGAGGAAAAATTGGAAAGAGAAATGAGAAGGATGCAGGAAAAGTATAAAATAAGGGTCAACAGCCTGACTGAGGAAAACAACACCTTAAAAAATAGACTAACTCAAATGCCAAAGGAGGCCCAAAAGGGCAACGAGGAGAAGAATGCCTTAAAAAGCCGAATGTGCGAGATGGAAAAAGAATCTCAAAAGCTCACTGAGGAGATTCATTCCTTCAGAGTTAAACTGGAGCAAATGGAAGCTAATGACTTTATGAGAAATCAAGATGCTGTTAAGCAGATCCAAACAAATGAAAGAATAGAAGGCAATGTGAAATATCTCATGGAAAAAAAACACTGACCTGGAAAATAGATCCAGGGGGAGAGACAATTTAAAAATTATTGGACTACCTGAAAGCCATGACCAAAGAAAGAACCTAGAAATCACCCTTCAAGAAATTCTTAAGGAAAATTGCCCTGATGTTTTAGATCCAGAGGGCAAAATAGAGGTTAATAGAATATACAGATCACCTCCTGAAAAAGATCCTAAAAAGAAAACTCCCAGGAATATCATAGCCAGGTTCCAGAATTCCCAGATCAAGGATAAAATATTCCAAGCAGCCAGGAAGACACAATTTCAATATTGTAGAAACAAAATCAGAATAGCACAGGACCTGGCAGCTTCTACATTGAGGGATCAAAGGGCATGGAATATGATATTCCAGAGGGCAAAAGAGCTGGGACTGAACCCAAGGGTCACCTACCCAGCAAAACTGAGTATTTTGTTTCAGGGGAAAATATGGTCATTCAGTGGAATAGAGGACTTCCAAGCATTCTTGAGGAAAAAACCAGAGTTGAATAGAAAATTTCACATCCAGACCAAAGAAGCAAGAGATGCCTGAGAAGGTAATCAGGGAAAAGAAATCAAAAGGAACTTATCAAAATTCACCTATTTACATTCCTAAATGGAAAAACAATAACTGTGACTGATGAAACCTTTCTCAATATGAAAATAATGGAAGAAGGGTGTATGGTCATATGAATACATATGTGAATGTGTGCATATATGTTTACAGTTATACATGGAGAGAGGGCATAGGTTGAATTGTTGGGAAGGAATGATGCTTAAGGGGTGAAATTATGAGGTCAGAGAGGAAAGTGGCAAGAGGAGATGGGGAGGAACAGGGTAGGGTAAACTATCTCATGTAGAAGAAGCAAGAGGAAGTGGTTGCAGGGGAGGGGAAGAATACAAAGGTAAAAAGGCAAAAACACATTCTCATTGAATTTGGTTCAAGGAGAGAATGACATACATACTAAATGGGATATCTCAACCTGCAGCAGAATAGGGGGAAGGGGGATGAGAGGAAGGATGATGGATGGGAGGGCATTCTTGAGGGGAGGGGATGTTGGACGTACCCAGTATAGAAGAGGCACAGGTTCAAGTAGGGAATGGACCAGGTGGGGGGTGGGATGGGTGGGAGGGAATTATAAGCAGCCTTGTCCAATGTATCTACTACGGTAATATTTTGCATAGCTATACATGTACAACACATACTGAGTCACTTATCTTCCCAGAGGGAATGGGTGGCAAGGGTTGAAGGGAATGGATCTGAAATTCGAGGTCTTAAAATTAAATGTTTCAAATAGATATAAATACTATTATAATACTCTTTTGTATGTAATTGGTAGATAAGATGTGCAGGAATTGGGGCACAGAGATTCACCTTGCTCTAATGGAAAATTCAGTGGGGGTATGGGAGAAGATATGGGAGAGAGCAGATTGGAGGAAGTGATATCTTGTGGGACTGCTATTCTGGGAAAAATGTAGGGGAAAAATGGGGAAAAAATTGTAACTCAAAATCTGGCAGAAATGAATGATGTAAACCAGAAGTTAATAAAGCATTTGTTTAATTAAAAAAAAGTTGTGATTTTATTTACCTGTATAACTGTCTGAAGAATATTAAATATAAAAAGGATAAAGCTGAGTAGAAACTCATTGCAGGACCATTTTATCTGAACTCCATTTGAAAGATCATGATAATGATGATGAGGATGAGGTTAATGATAATGACTCCCCATTCATAAAACCATCTATTCAAATTCTCATGTCTATAAAATCCTTTATTTGGCTATTCCTTCAATTCGGATTATAAACTATTAAGGTCTACTCAACTTGTGCCAATTTTGTCTTATCCTCCCATAAATCTCCTATAAGGCATCTACTACAGCAATTCACAGAACTTGTTACAATCTGAAAATATTTTTTTTAGCTTCATCAGAACATTTGCATGAGGGAGGATGAAGCAGATAATGTTATCATTATTTTTAATTAAGGAAAATAAACCTTAGAGAAATGAATAGGCTCACCCATGTCTACTTATCTAATAAGTCATACCGCCAGCACTTCAGGCAAGGTCTTTTGTCAGCAAGTGATATTTAGGTTGCTTAATAAAATCTTACCCATTTGGCCCTCATTTATTTATTCCTTCCACCTCACAAGGACTTTTCAGTTCACACAGATGTTAAGATGCAATAACCCAGTAGGTGGACCCTAAATTGTTTTCATTCATAAAGCTGAAGGGATGCTGCTAACTTACATCAGTAAGGGATAGATTTTGAAAACAAGCATAACTAACTCATTTTGGTTTATTGCCAACAAACCTGAAACTTGTTGTGCCATTCTAGTCTTCAAAATTGCATTGGAAAATGGATTTGTGAATATTTGAGATACCAGAGTCATCAATCTCTCTGGTTAGAAGTTTATTCTGAAGTCCTCTTTGGATCTTCGTTTAATTCTCATGTAGTTCTTAAGTAAAATATCTATTTAGTTACCCTAGTTCTTGGGGTCACATGTTGATTTCCAGAATTAAATAAAAACACAAATACATAGATCAAAACAAAATATAGGAATAGTAGAAGTGAGTAACTGTAAGAAGAGGGGCAAAGGCATTGACTACTTTCATATAACCTTAGTTGGCTCTGTGAAATCACAGTGTAGGGGTGATAGGTCAAGGATGCATGCATGTACTGCATGCATGTTCAGAACTGGGGGCTGCCTCTGGAGATGGACTTACTGAGGCCCAGATGTCTTCCTGTGCTCCAGTGGTGAAATGACTTGGTGGCATTTTCATAAGATTTATTTTCCTTAAACTTACATACTGGTGTAGGAAGTGAGGTTTTAACAAAAGCATCTTCATTCTGTCTTTTGCAGAAAATGATGATTTACATGGGTAGCACAGAGTGAATTGCATGCACTTGTCTGAGTGGACATCTTTTAATTAATTTCAGGTTTCTGGCCAGCCTCAGTTTTTCTGTTTATTTTCCTAAATTATGTCAGTCTCTCTCTTCTCCCTTCCTCATCTCTCTCTCTCTCTCTCTCTCTCTCTCTCTCTCTCTCTCTCTCTCTCTCTCTCTCCACACACACACACACACACACACACACACACACACACCACCTCCCTCCCCCCATATACATACACAGAGTATAGTTTGGAAACTAGGGTATGTAGGTGTATATGTGCGTGTGTGTGTTTGTGTATGAACACATCACTGATCGCAACGTATTTTGATATAATTCCTTCTTTCACCTAAAAATAGGGAAAAAAATCAGTCCAATTTAAAACTCTTATAATTTGAGAAATCTAATGTTACTATTAATACTCACCCTCTTCTGCAACAAAAATTTTAATGTATATATGAGTAATTTGAGCCAGTTACCCCTGCCTTCAAAGATCCAATGACATCTCTTTTAAATAAAATGGCCATATTTTCAAGCTTGGTATGATATGTGACTTGACACCCTTCTTAATCCCTAAATATACCAAGACTCTTCCGTGCTGGGACAAAAGGCATAATCTCATCATCTTATAATTTCAACACTAACTTCAATTCCCCATATCATGTAGTTCCTACTTTTTCAAGCCATCTTGGGCTATGTGGTTGGAGACTAGTCCTTGCTGCTGTAAAATATTTTCAGAGGATTGTACTATAGAAGTAGTTAGTAAATAGTGAATGGGAGGAAAGAAAGCAGGTTAATTCACCTATTGCTCAATTGGCAACATTTAATTTATAGTTTTTGTAATATGAAAAAAGTACTTTGGTTTCATTCACTATGTCAAAAGAGGCTTAGGAAGAGAAGGATAGAAAGTCAAAAGTAAGGAGAGGGGGACAAAATTGGCCATTAAGTTTGAGGGAAATACTAATTTATATAGAAAATATTATTCCTTCTTCCAAATTCCTTTGAAAAAGTCAATTCATCAATTACAAACTCAGAACTTTTAGAGTGTGATGGGGTTTTATCATACAGAAGGCAGAAAGTAGACTTAGAAAGTATACAATATGCTACTCATAGAAAAATTTGGAAAGGAATATTAGAACTTGTAATTATAGAGTGGGAAGGAACATTAGAACAATAATAAGCGGGAAAAAAAAGATTAAAACCTAGAGGGACCTTAGAAAAATAAGAAAGAATAGAATATAAGAGTTGGTATTCTTCGGAAAAGTTATTTTTAGGAGGCAAGATCTAACATCTCTCAGTGGTGCCAATCACTGTGTTTCTTAGGCAAGTCAATTCTTTCTGGGGCTTTGGTTTGCTCATCTCCAGAATGTAACGATAGAAATTGTTCTCAATTTCATAGATACATTGTAAACATGTTTGATATTGAAACCTTCTTTGAGAAATAAGTCAATGTCTAACAAACACCTTTTCAATGAATGAAAAAATAATCCAATCAACAGTGAGACTTTGACTGAGAGACTCCACCTCTTTGGGCCTAAGTTCTCCATTTGTAAAATATAGAATTTGGACTAGATGATTTCTTAGCTCCTTCTTCAGCCTCATGTTTTATGGGTCTATGAATGATTTTGAAATTTTATTTCATCTAAAATTGTTTAACAAGAAAATTATGTGATTTTTGTCTCTCATGGCCTCAGTTTCCATACCTAGAGGTGCCTTTTTCCCCAGATGGCTGAGGAAGTCCCCTCATTATGTAAATTTGAGAAGTCCCTGTTTAACCAGGGTACCATATGCATCTTGTGTCTATTTATTCAGGGTAAAATGGGCCAAAAGGAACCAGTAAAGCCTCACAACATGGACATTAAGTACTACTGAGGGAGTATTAAGTGAGGTCAGCTAATCTGATATTGTGGAGCCTGGCAAATGGCAGGCCCCAGATTTATAGCCCCATGTTTACAATGATGAGACACGGTCACATTTTTATTTGACCTACACCATCCCAAAAGAAAATTGGAAGTATAATTAAAACCAGGAAAATGATAACTTAGGCATTGATTTTCCCATAAATGTGCCAACCTCAAAGAACAGTGGCTGGTATCTAACTTTCCTGTCCTGCCAAGGAACTTTAGATGAATGAAACCTTCAACTTCAATAAGTTGGCTTGTTCTAGAGTGTGAAAATTAAAGCCGGGATGCTGGAGATGACTCACGCCTGTAGTTCAAATGTCTCTAAAGACTGGAATTAGAAGAAAATCACAGCAACAGCTTCCATTTATACATTATCATAAAGTTTTGGTGCTGAAATGGATGTGAGAGATCATCTAATTGAAAATTCCAATTTTACAGATGAGGGAAGTAAGGCTCTGAGAGTGTCAGTGACTGCTTTACCTTCTACAAAGCATTTCCCTCATAATGCTCCTTGATAGTTGCTAATGCTAGTATTATTATAATTTTACAGCTGAGGAAATCAAGTCTCAAAGAAAAGATTTGCCCACTGAACACCTACTAAGGAGAGAATTTATAATTACAAACCAGATTTTCTGTGACCATGGTACCCTTCCTGAGAAAATGAGGAATCCGAATGAGGCAAACAGTTCAGCACTGAAGACTTTTCAGAGTACTGCCCCTAATAAACATTCAGCCAGAGAACAAGTAGATTTCTCACATCTCCTTATGGAAGAAAAACACAAAAGTGTCTTCATTTATCTATAACAGTTAAATTTATATCACCTGCAATCCTTCCCGTAATAGATACATCAAACTGTGCATTAGTACAAAAGTGTGATTGTGAGGCAAAACCCCATTATACTCAAAGGCGGTGGATGTAGAGCTGTGACTGCAAGTCGACTATGCACGATTTTAATAAGCTTTGATAATGTGTTATCAGTTCATGGGAGCTATAGATTGAATTCATATAGATTTTTGGCTGCAGCTTCCAAATGATCAATCACTTCAGGATATGAAAATCATTTCATTCCTTTCAATTGACAAGAATATGTGATTTAAAATGCCAGACTTTGGATGTATGATCAGGACTCCTCTAATTAATCACCTGGAATAAACTATCTTATTTAGCAGCTATTTGGAGGCAGGGAAGCTTTGGGGGAGAGGGTTAGGGGAAGATAATATAGAAAAGTTTCACATATCATGTGCATATAAATGAATGAATGGACTTTGAATGGACTTTGTTTTTCTTTATTTCCTTCTTCTCTTAAGTAATTTATTTAGAGGGGAGTGGTAACTATGATATAGTGGCAAGAGGACTGGACTATGAACCAGTAGACCACAGTTCTAATCATATTTCTATTCACTAATTTATTGTTTGATTTGAGGCAAGTAACTCCAACTTCCTGTGCCTCAGTTTCCTCACTTAGAAATTGACAGGTAGTAGATTAGATAATCTCAAAGGTTCCTTTGAGTTCTAATTTTCTGGAATTACCAATGAACCTAGCACAACCAAATCATAAGGTTGCTGTTATCATTATAGTTTGATGGAGCACAGATACATGACAACATAGGAAGTTTGAACATGTTATGTTGGAATACAGATTATAAGAGCTGGAAGTGAATTTAACAGTCATTCATTTCAAACCCTTGATTTTATAGATAAGGAAACTGAATTGACTTGTCTTAAGTAAAAATATCTTATTTGATTTCTACAACAAAATGAGAGATAGAGAGCTCACATATAAGTATAATAGCATAAATAGGAGAGGGATAGGTACTGGACTTGTGATTTCATGGGTATGAGGAATCAATCCTTTGCTGAGCAAATTCCAACCTTCTCTGAAATGTATATTCTCATAGTAGCCTAGAGCAATGAACAGTTAAGTGATTTGTCCAAGGTCACATAGTTGGTGCATATCACAGCAGAACTTGACAGTAGGATTTCCTGACTTTATGGAAATCTCTCTATCCACTAAACCATACTTCCTCTCAGTGATCTAATAATGTTTATTATTTTCTCCATATATTTTTAAAGAGACTGAGGCATGATTAGATTAAGTGATTTGCTAATTTATAGCTAATAATGATATTAGCTAATTTAACACGTCTTTTAAGTTTTCAAAAGTATTTTACATGTGGTATCTCACTTTATCCTTAACGTTGTAGGGTATTACTATCTACATTTTATAAATGAGGAAATTGAGGTTCAAGGATATGAAGTGACTTGCCCTGGTCATACAAGTAGTAAGTATCTGATGCATGATTTGAATTAAAATATTCCCAACTCCAAATTCAGTGCCCTATCCATTGAGCCATCTTGCTACTGATTCTAAAAAAAATGATAATAGCTAGCTTTTATATAGCACTTTGAAGATTCCAAAGCAAGCTATCTATTCATCCATCTATCCACTCATCTATCCATCCAACCTTCCACCCATCTACCCACCTACCCACACATCCATCCATCCATCCAACCATCCATCCATCCACCCACCCATACATCCATCCATCCATATATCCATCCATCTATCTATTACTGTATCTAATATCATTTGATCCTGAAAAGTAGATGCTCAGAATTAGGTGCAATTTTTTTTAAACAAATACTTTATTAACTTCTGTTTTACATCATTCATTTCCGCCAGATTTTGAGTTACAATCATTTTCCCCCCTTATTCCCCTACCCAACCTCCCAGAATAGCAGTCCCACAAGATATCGCTTCCTCCAATCTGCTCTCTCCCATACCTTCTCCCATGCCCCCATCGACTTTTCCATTAGAGGAAGGTGAATCTTTGTGTCCCAATGCCTGCACATCTTATCTCCCTTTCAAGCAAAAGAGTATTAATAATAGTATTTATATATATTTGAAACATTTAATCTTGAGACCTCGAATTTCAGATCCATTTCATTCCTCCCTTGTCACCCATTCCCTCTTGGGAGATAAGTAATTCAGTATATGTTGTACATGTCTAGCTATGCAAAATATTATTATAGTAGATATATTGTACAAGGCTGCTTATAATTCCCTCCCACTCATCCCACCCCCGACCTGGTCCATTCCCTACATGATCCTGTCCCTCTTCTATACTGGGTACTTCCAACCTCCCCTCCCCCCAAGGATGCCCTCCCATCCATCATCCCTCCACTCATCCCCCTTCCCCCTCTCCTACTGCTGGTTGAGATATCCCATTTAGTATGTATGTCATTTTCTCCCTGAAACAAATTCAATGTGAATGTGGTTTTGCCTTTTTAGCCTTCCTTATTCTCCCCCTCCTTTGCAACCACTTCCCCTTGCTTCTTCTACATGGGATAGTTTAAGCTACCCTATCTCTCCCCATCTCCTCTTGCTACTTTCCTCTCTCAACTCATAATTTCATCCCTTGAGTATTCTCCCTTCCCAACAAATTCAACCTATGCCCTCTCTCCATATATAACTGTAACCATATATACACACATTCACATATGTATTCATATGACCACACCCCCTTCCATTATTTTCATAGTGACAAAGATATCATCAGTCCCAGTTATTGCTTTTCCATATAGGAATGTAAATAGTTCAACTTTGATAAGTTCCTTTTGATTTCTTTTCCCTGATTACCTTCTCAGGCATCTCTTCCTTCTTGTGTCTGGATGTCAAATTTTCTATTCACTTATGGTTTTGTCCTCAAGAATGCTTGAAAGTCCTCTATTCCACTGAATGACCATATTTTCCCCTGAAACAAAATACACAGTTTTGCTGGGTAGGTGACCCGTGGGTTCATTCCCAGTTCTTTTGCCCTCTGGAATATCATATTCCATGTCCTTAGATTCCTCAGTGTAGAAGCTGCCAGGTCCTGGGCTATTCTGATTGTGTTTCCACAATATTGAAATTGTTTCTTCCTGGCTGCTTGGAGTATTTTCTCCTTGATCTGGGGATTCTGGAACCTGGCTATAATATTCCTGGGAGGTTTCTTTTTGGGATCTTTTTCAGAAGGTGATCGGTGGATTCTTTCAACCTCTATTTTGCCCTGTGGATCTAAAACATCAGGGCAGTTTTCCTTGAGAATTTCTTGAAGGGTGATTTCTAGGTTCTTTCTTTGATCATGGCTTTCAGGTAGACCAATAATTTTTAAATTGTCTCTCCTGGATCTATTTTCCAGGTCAGTGGTTTTTCCCAAGAGATATTTCACATTGCCTTCTAATCTTTCATTTTTTTGGATCTGCTTAACAGCATCTTGATTTCTCATAAAGTCATTAGCTTCCATTTGCTCCAGTCTAACTCTGAAGGAATGAATCTCCTCAGTGAACGTTTGAGATTCTTTTTCCATCTGGCAAATTCGACTTTTTAAGGCATTCTTCTCCTCATTGCCCTTTTGGGCCTCCTTTGCCATTTGAGTTAGTCTATTTTTTCAGGTGTTGTTTTCCTCAGTCAGGCTGTTGACCCTCATTTCATACTTTTCCTGAATCCTTCTCATTCCTCTTTCCAATTTTTCCTCCACGGCCAAGATGGCGGAGTAGAAACAGCATTTCCAATGTGCTCTGCCCCACACAAATTTCAAACAATGTGAAAGAGAGCTCCGAACAACTTCTGGAGCCACAGCACCCACAGAACAGCACAGAGAAGCTAACCTCCTGCTGAGGACAGCCCATCAGCCCTGCAGGGAGCGGCCAGCACAGCGCCCTGCGAGCAGGCAGCACAGCTCGCTGGGAACCGACAGCGCAGACTACAGAGCCGAGCCCAGGTCAGCGGTTTAGCCCCAGGGCGGCCGGACCTTCAGCCTGCTGGTGGAACCCAAGAACACCAGCAATTGTGGCGATTCCAGAATTATCAGCACAGATATGCCTAGGACAATGTGAGAGGTTAGTGCCCTATGGACTTTGGGACCAGTATTTGGGGAACACCTGGCTTCCTCCCCTGGGGGCAAAAAGCTGCTGAAGAAACAGCTGCACAGAAGCCATTTTGCAGCCTCAGTAGTGGCTCTAGCTCCTGGTCTGCGAACTGTAGGAAGACCCAGCAATCAATCTGGGGGTTAATCGCTTTTGCTTTAAACTGCCTGGATCTGGATTGTGGTCTGGGGGGAAGTTTGGGGTGGCTATCCAACTTGCCAGAGTGGGTGGAGGCTTTACAGAGGCCACCCAACTGGCGGAAGTTGTAAAGACCCCACATTTGGGTGGAAGCTCCCCTGTCTGGTGACAGAGTCCTACTTTGGCAACAAGCCCCAAAATCAAGTAATTAAGTGGCAATATGCCTTGGCAAATGAAACAAAATAAACAGAAAAATTCAACATTGGACTCCTATTTTAGGGGCAAAGAGGCTCAAAGCATGGAGGAGGACTGTGAAGTCAGAACTCCTGCACCAAAAGCCCCAAATGAAAATACAAGCTGGCTACAGGCCATAGAGGACCTTAAGAAGCAGATAAGAGAATTGGGGGAATATTTGGGAAGAGAAATAAAAAAGATGCAAGAAAAGTATGAAATGACAGTCAACAGCCTGACTGAGGAAAATAACACCTTAAAAAAATAGACTAACTCAAATGGCAAAAGAGGCTCAGAAAGGCAATGAGGAGAAAAATGCCTTAAAAAGTAGAATTTGCCAGATAGAAAAAGAATCTCAAAAGCTCACTGAGGAGATTCATTCCTTCAGAGTGAGACTGGAGCAAATGGAAGCTAGTGACTTTATGAGAAATCAAGATGCTGTTAAACAGATCCAAACAAATGAAAGAATAGAAGACAATGTGAAATATCTCATGGGAAAAACCACTGACCTGGAAAATAGATCCAGGAGAGATAATTTAAAAATTATTGGACCACCTGAAAGCCATGATCAAAGAAAGAACCTAGAAATCATCCTTAAAGAAATTCTCAAGGAAAATTGCCCTGATGTTTTAGACCCAGAGGGCAAAATAGAGGTTGAAAGAATCCACAGATCACCTCCTGAAGAAGATCCCCAAAAGAAAACTCCCAGGAATATTATAGCCAGGTTCCAGAATCCCCAGATTAAGGAGAAAATACTCCAAGCAGCCAGGAAGAAACAATTTCAATATTGTGGAAACACAATCAGAATGGCACAGGACCTGGCAGCTTCTACATTGAGGGATAGAAGGGCATGGAATATGATATTCCAGAGGGCAAAAGAGCTGGGAATGAACCCAAGGGTCACCTACCCAGCAAAACTGGGTATCTTGTTTCAGGGGAACATATGGTCATTCAGTGGAAGAGAGGACTTTCAAGCATTATTGATGAAAAAACCAGAGTTGAATAAAAAATTTGACATTCAGACACAAGAAGCAAGAGATGCTTGAGAAGGCAATCAAGGAAAAGAAATCAAAAGGAACTTATCAAAGTTGGACTATTTACAGTCCTACATGGAAAAACAATAACTGTGTTTGATGAAACCTTTCTCATTATGAAAATAATTGAAGAAGGGTACATGGCATATCTTCACAGGTATATATGGATAGAGGGCACAGGTTGAATTTGATGGGAGGGATGATTATTTTTTTTTTTGGAGGGCAATTGGGGTTGGGTGACTTGCCCAGGTTCACGTGGCTGGGTTTTTGTTTGTGTGTTGGGTGTCTGGGGCCAGATCTGAGCTCGGGTCCTTCTGGCTCCAGGGCTGGCTCTCTGCTTGCTGCGCCACCTAGCCACCCCAAGGAAGGGATGATTCTTAAGGGGTGAAGTCAAGAGGTGAGAGAGGAAAGTGGCAAGAGGAGATGGAGAGAGACAGGGTAGGGCAAACTACCTCATGTAGAAGAGGCAAGGGGAAGTAGTTGCAGGGGAGGGGAACAGGAAGGCAAAAAGACAAAAGCATATTCTCATTGAAGTTGGCTCAAGGAGAGAATCACATACATACTAAATGGAATATCTTACCCTCACTCACTCTCCTGAGTAGGGGAAAGAGGAATGAGAGGGGGGATGATGGAGGGGAGGGCATTCTGGGGAGAGGGGAGGTTAGAAGTACCCACTATCAAAGAGGGGCAGGATCAAAGTAGGGAATGGACCAGGTGGGAGGTGAGACACGTGGGAGGGAAATATAAGAAGTCTTTTACAATATATCTACTATGGTAATGTTTTGCATAGATATACATGTACAACACATACTGAATTGCTTATCTTCTCAGAGGGAGTGGGTGACAGGGGAGAAAGGTAATGGATCTGAAAATCGAAGTTTTAAAATTAATTTTTTCATAAGATGTCCAGGCAGTGGGGCTCAGAGACTCACCTTGCCCTAATGGCAAAGTCGAAGGGGGTATGGGAGAAGATATGGGAGAGAGCAGATTGGATGAGGGGATATCTGGTAGGACTGCTATTCTGGGGTGGTGGGTAGGGAAAAAATAGGGGGAAAATGTAACTCATAAATCTGGTGGAAATGAATGATGTAAACCAGAAGTTAATAAAGCATTTGTTTAATTAATTAAGAAAAAAAATTTCCTCCACTTCTCTTATTTGAATTTTAAAATCCTTCTTAAGGTCCTCTATGGCCTGCCACCCGCTCATGTTTTCCCCTGGGGCTTTTGCAGCAGGACCTCTGACCTCATAGTCTTTTTCCTGCTCTATGCCACCAAAATAGGAGTCTAGGGTTGTATTTTTCTGTTTCCTTTGCCTTGGCATGTTGCCACTTAATTACTTGACTTTTGGGCTTGTTGCCACACCGTGGCTTTAAGGCCAGATAGAGGAATTTTCGTCCTGAACGTGTGGGGGGCAACTTCCGTTTCTGGCAAGCTGTAAACCCACCCACGACTTCCACCCTAGCTCACAATCCAGATCCAGGGAGGTTAAATCAAGAGCGTTTATCCCCCAAGACTGATTTGGAGGACGGGAGCTTGAGCTGCCTCTGAAAACTACAAAATGGCGAGTCTCCTCAGCGGCTTCTAGCCCCCAGGGGAGGGAGCCGATGCATTCCCTAAATACTGGTCCCAAAGTCCATAGGACACCAACCTCTTCCTTTGTCCTAGGCATGTCTATGTTGATAATTCTGGAGTCGCCACAGCTCCTGGTGTTCTGGGGTTCCTCCAGCTGGCTGCTGGCCCTGCCGTCCTGGGGTAAAACCTCGGCTCACTCGGACCTGGGCTCCGCTCGGCTCTGCTTCCTGAGCTCTGCCCGTTGCGCACTGCCAGGTCCCAGAACGCTGTGCTGGTCCTTCCTGCAGGGCTGCTGGGCTGTCCTCCACGGGAGGTTAGCTTCTCTGTGTCGTTCTGTGGGTGCTGGGGCTCCAGAAGTTGTTCAGAGTCCCCTTTTACATAGTTTGGGGGGAATCTGGGGGCAGAGTGGCTTGGAGGAGCTGTTTCTACTCTGCCATCTTGGCTCTGCCCCCATTAGGTGCAATTTTTCCTTGATTTTATAGATAAAGGAAACTAAGGCATATAGTGATTAAATGACTTGCCTCAGGGTCACACAGCTAGTAAATGTCTGGGGCTAAATTTGAAAACCATTCTTTCTGTCTTCCTTTCCGGGATGCAGCAGAGTCATGATCCTACACTCCTTTCCAGTGGGCTTTCCACTATGCCATTCGTCATTTATTACTTCATCCTTTTATATCACTCAATCTCAGGGTTGAGGGAATCTCTGAGGGCATGTAGCCTCACAAATATTTAAAAATAGGTCCCCTCAACAGCATCCTTCACAAGTTCTAATGCAGACTCCTTGAACAAATCCATTGATATGGGAATTGTGTTTCTCAAATTCTTCATTTTATTGGAAAACTTTTTTTTTTCAAATTTGCTGCCTTGTTTGAAACTCCTTAATTGATTAAATCAATGTGGGATGTATTTGCCTAAACATAAAGAAATACTATCTCTGTTTCCATGGTATTAAGTAAAGGGCAATGGACTGGGTTGACAATAGTTGTGTTTGAATTCTCCTTTGCCAAACACTACTTGTATGACTTTTGGGGTAAACTTAATTGGTCTCAATTTTCTTGTCAGTAAAATGGAAAGTGGGTACCTTCTAGCTCTAAAATTTATGATTTGATATATGGTAATCAATTCCAAATTACTGGAGGTTGTATTAATAAACATTTCATCATTTTCCTTTTAGAACCCAGAAGTAGATGCAATAGCATGAAAAGAGAAGCTATGGGCAGGGAAAACAAATACCAAATACTGCCAGAACTTGGACAATTGTGGTTTTGTTTCCCCATTTTTTCCAATTGCTTACTGTTCTGTTTTCAGTGAATGAGTCTCTGTGTTTCTGTTCATCCTATCTTTCCCTGTGCTTGCACAATCACACAAGTCTATGTGTCTTTTGCATATTTTTCCCTTGTGCAGAGTTTCTACTATAGATTCTTCATATTTTATGAGGTACAGAGAGTACTATGATAAGAGCTTCCTTGCTCCATCATTTTTCTGTGCAATCCAAGATTGTTTCTCTTTTCAGACTTCCCGTACATCAATGATGCAAAAAGCTAAGTCTTTTAACTCTCTTTCTCTTTCAGGAATTTTTCATATTACTTGACGTGCATGGTTATGTGATAAGGACTCACCAGGGTCAACTTTATTCTGCATGGACTCTTTTTGAGCAATCTTGACTCCCTGGCAGGCTAGAAAGAAAGATGCTCTATCATATTTGCAAGCTACTAGGTTCATCTTCCTGAAACACTCTACTCCAAACACACTTTTTTCTGACAAAAGTAACTCTTCTCTCTTTTCTCTATGGGTAACTAGCCAAGCTTAACCACCTCTGAATTCCATCCTTCTCATCCCTCAACAATTTCTTATTAACTTTAACAATTCTTTGATATTGAAAAGCAAATAATTTATACTTCCTTTTCCCCTGATACATAACATCTTTATATATTTTTTGTTTTCCCTTTATTCCAAATTAGCTCTTCAGTGTTAGTTTTGTTATTTGTTTGAAACTGTTCTTTAACAGGCCCTGAGACTAACTAGAGTTAGAGAATATAGAAGTATAGAATCATAGCACCGGAAACGAATATAGAAATTCATAGCGATTCAGAATCTGATTAGAACCTGGAATTTTAGAAAATAAAGCTGAAGAAAAAAATCATAACAATATGGAATGCTAGAATATAAAATGTAGAATGTTAAAACTGTAAAGGAATTTAAGAAATTAGTCTGATCCTGTCATTTTACAGTTAAATAAACAAGCCTGACATTAATGTGCTGGTGTGAACTTATGAATGGGTATAACTATTTTGGGAAGGCAACTTGGAAT
Source organism: Gymnobelideus leadbeateri (assembly GCA_011680675.1). Taxonomy (NCBI): domain Eukaryota; kingdom Metazoa; phylum Chordata; class Mammalia; order Diprotodontia; family Petauridae; genus Gymnobelideus; species Gymnobelideus leadbeateri. Next base: position 53,853 of record WOXC01009817.1, on the reverse strand, counting down.
CATACATAAAAAGTTACTAAAAAGTGTCTTATGTTGCAGACATGCCAATACTAGGCCTATACCTCAAAAAAACATAAAAATAAAAAAAAATCAAGGATATAGGAGGAAGGATCCCATCTATAAACATATTTATAGTAGTCCTTTCCATAATTCAAAGAACTGTAAACCAACAGGATTTCTATCAATTAGAGAAAGACTGAAAAAGGTATGATATATGAATGCAATAAAATAAATTTGTGCCCTAAGAAATGAGAAAATGCATGGTTGCAGAGAAATCTGGAATGACTTGTATGAAATTGCACCAAATAAAGACATCTTTTCATTTAAGTAAGAACCAAAAAATAATCTATGTAATAATAACACTATTATAAAGAAAAAAAAAAGAATAACATTATAATTGGGGGGAGTTAAGTGGTGTCGTGAATAGAGCATTGTTTCTGGAGTCAGAAAGACCTGAGTTCAAATGTGACCCCAGACACTTACTAGCTGTGTGAACCTGGGCAAATATTGCCTCCAAAAGAAAGAAAGGAAGGAAGGAAGAGAAAGAAAGAAAGAAAGAAAGAAAGAAAGAAAGAAAGAAAGAAAGAAAGAAAGGAAGGAAGGAAGGAAGGAAGGAAGGAAGGAAGGAAGGAAGGAAGGAAGGAAGGAAGGAAGGAAGGAAGAAAGAAAAAAAAGAAAGACTTGTAACCTTTATGAAATTATGTAAATTTCTGATTAATGCAATGACAAACGACTATTCTAAAAGACCAGTGTTAAAGTATGCTATTCATCTCCCTACAGAGAACTGATGGACTCCAAATACATGATACACATTTTTTTTTCTTTTTGAAATGGACAATATAGGAATTTGTTTTGCTTTACTGTACATATTGGTTTTAATATGTTTTTTTCTTCATTTAATGAGAGAAGAAGGTAGAAGGGAAAGAAAATAAATGTCTGTTAATACCAAAAAAAAAAAAAAGAAATTAAAACAACAACAACAAAGACCGAGAGGGGAAAAGTGACTACCCCTAAGGTAAATTAGGGCAGAGCTGGGATTAGAATTTAGATTGTCTGTGTTCTAATTTTCTCTTACTACCTTTGTAACATGTAGAAATATTGAGTGCATTCCAACACAACTCCAAACCTGCCCCCACACCCAGTTAAAATGAAACTTTAAAAGTTTTCTACAATGGCTGGAATGAAATAAATAATTTTAATGGCATACTGTTCAGACACATCTGCAGGGAGATAGGGGAGGTATTTCTGTATGTGTGCATTAGTTGGAGATAAGGGATAGGGAGTATGAGTTTTCACTGCTTCTCAGGTCACACTATAAAAATCCTCCTTTTCAGGAGAACTGCTTTTATTCCCTCAGTTACCAGTTATTCTGTTGGGTTTCTGGGAACTCAATGGACACATCCTTGACTTTATGCAATCATCCCATGATACTGCTTTGAGTTATTACTTTGGAATATAAAGGAAAGAGAGAGGCAAGACTGTTAGTGACAAATTCAAAGACAGTATCTTATGACCTTTAGATTTGGCATCTCTCAACATAGCCCAAGGAGGGTAGAGATTTGAGTCCATTTTCTGAATAATTCAGTTCAATAATACAATAATAGTGAGAGACCATCAGAATCCTAACCCTAGTTGTGCTAATTTTTCATGAAATTGATGACTTTATTTTGGCTTTTAATGACATTCTATCTTGGGGTTCCTCTATGCACTCAGGGTCATCCTTGTGCTCTATCCCCTCTCTGAAGGGAAAAGGATCAGATGCACTTATTAATAAGGAAGTATTAAGGACTTGATAGCTGAGGAGTATAATGCAAATAAAAACACAAATTCACGTATCATTTTATTGTTACAAAGAACTTTACATACATAATTTTATTTAATTCAACTCCATAAAGCAAACATTTATTAATAAACAAATGTGTACAGATTTCTGTACTAAGTGCTAGGAAATGAACATTTTAATTACAATATGGTCTTACCCTCATGGAACTTAAAGTGTCACAACTTCTTATGTGACATAGTAGTCCAAGTGCTGTCTTTCTCATTCTACAGGTGAGGAAATTGAGACTCATAGAGGTAAATTGTTGAAACTCACCTAGCTAGGCAGTGGCTTAGAACTCAAACTAATGCCTTCTAACTCCCCAGTCCAGTTATCTTTGAATCCTACAAAGAGTCACCTCATTTCATTTTTTTGTCTTTAAAAAAATATATTGATGTCTTTTGCTATTTCATCACTTTCATTTCCAATATATTCCTCCACCCCTCCCCAACCCATAAATCTGTCCTTTGTAACAAAGAACAGAAAAGAAAGAGGGGGAATAGCAATTCAACAAAACTAACCAATACATCTACCAAGAAATCTGACAATAAATAAAATGCTATATACCTGTAGGTTCTCACTCCATCGAATAATGTCAGGTTCATTTTTAAGGAGGAACATAAAGCAAGTATGATGTCACCACGCTTAACCCAAAGCAATGTCACATAGACTGAATTTTTAGGCACTGTAGTTCATAAAAAGAGAGGAAAAGTTGCATGTATCCCCTTGTATATCTACATTTTTATCTATCTATCTTTCTATCTATCTACCTATATATATATATATATATATATATATACACATACATATATATATATATATACACATATATATGTAGGCATAAGTACATCTTTATCTATCTATTTATCTACATATTTACGTCTGTGCACATATGCAACACACACATATATATATATATATATATATATATACATTTATATGTCTGTATGATCTGATCTCACTATGCATATGCATCCATGCATGTATAGGCAAACAAATGCATATATATATATATACACACATACACACATACCTATGTATATGCACATATACACATATACATATACATGCATATATTTATATGTACATATACATACACTTTGTATGTGTGTAGGTTGGACACCCCCATAACATTTGAATTCTGTTTAAATCCCATATAGAAGCTAATCCACCTCCAAAAACTTAAAATGTTTTTGGCATCTAAGTGATCTATATTGCCTGTCTCAGTAAATTGTATTCACTTGGTTGTTGGTAAATTGTCTGCCAAGGAAAAGCTTATATATATATATATATATATATATATATATATATATATATATATATATATATATGTATGTATACACATATATATACACATATACATATATATGTATATATGTGTATATATATACATATACATGTATATGTGTGTATATATGTGTATATATATATATATATATATATATATATATATATATATTCTGTCCCTTCTTACAGTTACAATAAAGGAATACTGCTCATACATATCAGTCATGATTTTTATTGGCTTTAGAGACTGAAGTACTTCTTTTTCATTCCCAATCAAAATATAATTCTCCAAGAGCAGCAATATACCCTTTTTGGATTTCCCCTGGGCTGTTGTATAGACCTCAGTTAGTCCTTTATATGAGCTCCTTATAGAGCTCCTTATAGAGAAGAGACATGTCTTAGCATTCCCATTAGTCCTCCTCTTGTGCCCTACCAAAGGCATTAGGACAGGGTAGACGTTTAATGAAGATTTTCCCTTCATTTTTTCCTGCCGCATGGGTACACAAGATACATCTAAAGGGATGTTGTAGCCTAAAGAATAAGAGCCACCAATGCTTGTGGCAGAGAAGAACAAACAAGAAAACTTTGACCCAGGACTATGTTTGTACTTTTGCTGAGCAGGACAATCAATGCCGTGAGATGTTATATTTTGTTTAGAAATAGAACTTCCAAATGTTGGCTGATCCAGTTCCCCTTATTTAGAAAGTAAGAACTCACATATATTTTACAAAATGCTCTCCACAACAACTCTCAGGGAAGTAGTACAGACATTTTCCTCTTTTTGGAGATGGAAAAAAATGTTCAGGAAAGTCACTGAGTTATTGAACATAAATATCATTGATAGTATGTAAGTCAAACCCAGATCTTCTGGCACTATGTTCAGGAATCTTATAAGTGTGAAAGCTTGTATGTGCTGGGACAAAAGCTAGCAGGCAGCTGGCAGTGTAATGGATACAGCACTGAGCCTGGAGTTGGAAGGGTCAGAATTAAAATCTGGCCTCAGATATTTGCTATCTTTGTGACCCTGGGCAAGTCACCTCACCTTTGTTTGCCTTAGTTTACTTAACTCTAAAATCGGGATAATAACAGCACCTACTTTACAGGCTTTTAAGTATCAGATAAGATAAAAAGACAGTACTTGGCATGGTGCCTGACATAAGTGTTTCTTCCCTTCCCTTTCTTTGCTTGGATAGCAGTTATGGACCCAGGGCAGGGTTGTGGGGAACCAAGGGGAGAGAGGAACTTAAATAAAGGAAAGATTTCTGGTTATGAAGTCATATAACTGAGTTCAAATTTATTCTTTACCCATTACTAGTTGTGGCCTTGGAGAAGTAATTGAAATTCTCAGAGCATCAGTTTCAAGATCTATAAAACAAGAATAATAATGATAGAACAGAAAGTAAGTTGATGTAAAGTTTTATGTGTTTTTTTTTTCTTATATCCCTAAAGTCTAGTTCAGTGTTTGACAAACAATTGGCAGTTAATAAATGCTTGTTTAATTGACTCAGATAGAATAATAAGTACAGGGTTGTTCTGATGACAATTCTTTATAAATCTTCAGTCACTGTGAAACTGAAAGCTATTACTAATTCATCAACAAACATTTATGAAGCACATTCTCTGTGCTCAGCAATGGGATAAACCCTAGAGATAGAAAGAAGGGTTAAAAACAAACAGACAAAAAAGCTCCCTACCTTTAAGTAATCACATTTTAATATGGGAGAGAAGATGGTTGTTGTTTGTCCTTCATTCTCAAAGAAGACCATGACTTAATGGAGGAAATGCCAAGACATGCAAGTGAATTGAATTTAAGTAAGGGAGGGCTGTGCAAAGTCACCAGTCTCACCTCCCTTCCTGCTCTGGAGTTATCTGGGTCCAGTGGCCAGATACACATCAGCACGACTGGAGATGGTCCTAGATGAGGTGGAAGACTGTGGCCTTTTAAAGCTAAGATTTTAGCAAGTCTCAGTTTTATTAAGGCAACAGTCAGTCAGTGATTAAGGTTAACCAAAAAAAAAAAATGAGGTGAAGAATATCCTTAGTAACCTAGTCCAAAATAGCAAAAATCAAACTGGGAGGGGAAGACCCTCAGTGGAGAGAAGATGTGAATAACTATTTATATATATATATATATATATATATATATATATATATATATATATATATATATATATATATACACACACACACACATATATATATACACATATATATACACATATATTATATGTATATTTTATATGTACACATAATATGTATATATTAATAATATATATATATTCACATTATACTGTGAAATTAATCTGAGAAAGATAGACACCCAGAAAAGCAAAGAGACAGAGACAGAAAGAGATAGAGAGAGAGGCAGAGAGAGGCTTCCTAAGAATGTAGGATGGAACTGAAACCCAGTGAAAGACAGAGAAATTAAGAGGCAAAGATGAGGGAGAAGAGTATTCTTAGTATGGAGGACAGGCATTTCAAGGGCATGGGTGTTGAGATCAAGGTCTCAACCCCAGCCATGTCTTACCTTCTTCCCAGTCTTCGGACTTCTGCAACTTCTCATCTCCAAGAAGATCATACCCCCACAGAGCACCCAGGACATGGAAGTAGCTGTTTATTCAACTACATCTCAAGTGCACAGCAAGCAAGCAGGACTGGAACCTGTTGCAACTTCCTCCAAACTCTTACTATATACCCCGTGGAGGAGGGCCATGCAGGGGCCAATCATGTTATTTCCCGAGTACATCATAAGAGACAAGGGACCATGGTCATTACCGGAAATCCTCAAGGCACTGCCTCGCCGAGCAATACCCCCATGTCAGCGCTCCTGACTTTCTGTTCCTGGGTTGTTAAGCCTCAGGCAAACTTGTCCCAATAACGCCCCTCAGAAAGCCATGTGCACCCCCTCTGGCCTTAAATGACTGCCACGCCCATACTTACATGACCAGCAACATTTGAGTCAGCACTTCATGACCAATCACCCACTCACATGGGTTTACAACTCTATCACATGGGGATAGCAAAGAATCAAATGGAAAGATCTACAAGTATGCCAATGTAGTTCAATCACAGAGCACATGGAGGGGAATAATGTACGAGAAGACTGAAAAGTTAGGAAAGAGCTGGATTGTAAAGCATTTTAAATGCCAAACAGAAAAATTTATATTTGTTCCTGAAGAAGCTAGAGAACACTGGAATTTACTGAGTAGGTGTTATGGTTGGACTTAGACTTTAAGATAAACCTTTTGGCAGCTAAGTGCAGGATATGTGAGAATGAGAGCCTTGAGGAAGCAAGAAGAATATTGCAAGTTTAGGTGAGAGCTGATTAGGACATGAATTAGAATTGTGGATATGGGAGTAGAGAGAAGAAGACCTGTAGGAGAAATAGAAATGACATGGTTTAACAATAGATTGAATATAAGTGATCAATGAGGGTGAGAATTTGGTGATGAGAAGAGTGTAAGCCTGATGAGAGTAGATTGTTGCCCTTAATTAAGGGGGAAATTTCTTAAAGGGAAAGTATTTGAGTTCATTTTTGGACATACTGTTTTTGATATATGTATGGGGTATTCAGTTCTAAATGACCCAATGGCATTGGGTGATGGCCTGGGAGCTTAGAAAAGAGGCTATATATATATATATATATATATATATATATATATATATATATATATATAAATCATCTGTGTAGAGATTTTAAGGAGAGATAAAATATTGAAGAAGCATAGAAAAACATCCAACACAGGGGCGGCTAGGTGGAGCAGTGAATAGAGGACTAGCACTGGAGTCAGGTGAACCTGAGTTCAAATCCAGCCTCAGACACTTAACACTTAATTAGCTGTGTGACCTTGGGCAAGTTGCTTAACACCAATTTCCCTGCCTTCCCCCCTAAAAAAGAAAAATTTCCAACGCAAACTCTTGGAGGTTCTACAGGATTATCTGGCGTGATTTGAATGAAGAGATAGCAAAGGGGACAGAGAAGAGACAGAGAAGTTAGGCAGGTAGGAGCAGAGCAAAGAGAGAACCATGTTAGGAACACCTAGTAGGGGTTAATAACCTACATCATATAGAACAACTTCTTGCTTTGGTAAAGAAATCATCACATATTTGTCTAAGACTTGAATGAAGCAGGATGCAGTGGAAAAATAAATTTGGTGAATAGGAGTTGTAGAGTTCATAATGGAAGGGGTTAGCAGATTTATATTGGAACAATTAGTAGCATAAAGTTGAGCAGGGTGAGAGTATAAGGGATATAAGAATAAAAAATGGAGTATGTATATAGTCAATCAAGGATTCAGAACCAATGGGATGAAGAACATGAAAGGATATAAATATGTCCACTATTATAAAGTGAGTTCGGACAGACAACCAGCAGTGAGAAAAAAGGAGGTAGATAGTTCAAAGTCTTTGCTTCAGGTTCAACCTCTTGACCTCCTATTGATGTTCCCTGTGGATTGTGACTCCCTGAGAGGATTGTTTGTCAGCAAAGAAGAAGCAAGCACAGGTGTATCCCAAGAAAAGTCACTAAGAAAGCAGAAAGCTGCTCAGTCTGGTTTGGGGGATGATCCCAAGTGTCCTGGAAAAGGCCTTGGGGTAGGACCTAAATCTGGAGACAGGTAGCTTGGTCTGGTGCAGGAGATGGGCCTACCCAGAGAAGCATTCATGAGATCATTAAAGGGAAGCAGTCAGAGACAGAAGCCTAGGTATACAACCTCTTTTTATCAATAAGGTAACCAAGGCTCAGAGTGGAAGGGACTTGATTAAAGGTGCCACAGTAACAGATCATAAAGGCAACATTTAAATATGTGTGGTTTTAGGTCCCTTGTCCATTCTACAATACCACACTGTTTCTTTTTAATCTCCTTACTGGAAAAGAACGGCTGTGAGAGTATTATAAGAAGACATGTTAGGCATCACTTGCAAGGGAACAGGAATTTAAAAATATTAAGGACCTTTCCATGAGCTGAGTCCAGTTACTACAGGTCTGATTGTCCTGGGCTATGCTGGGCCAGACTGGCATGACCTTTTCCACTAGATGGCACCAGAATTCCTTTCAGCTACCACCTTCTCTGGACCCCAATCTCTACCCCTCCAACACCACCCATTTTTTGTTTGCAGCTCAGCAGGGCAGATCCTTATTGAATTTAGTTTGTGATTTGGATCTTGGCTCCCTGAGGCTCTGAGCGAAGGAAAATGCCACCTCCTCCCTATCCCTAACCTTCCTTTCTCTCCTTAATGGTTCTATGGTTTGGCATTTACTAGCATGTCCCCACCCCCCTCCTGTTTCTCTCTGTCTTTCTCTCTCCCTCTCGCTCCCTTCCTCATCCTCTCTCTCTCTCTCTCTCTCTCTCTCTCTCTCTTTCTCTCTCTCTCTCTCTCTCACACACACACACACACACACACACACACACACACACACACGCACAAATAATTTTAAATGACTGCAATTGTGATTTCATTAGCATAAGGACGTCTTGGTTGAGGACAAGACTATGAACAAAGGTCAGCAACTTCTCTACAATTTAAAGTCTTTTTCTTAGAGTTGCCCAGAGCATTGCTATTTAAATAATTAACTCATTATTTTATCATTTTTAAAAATGTTACTTTGTATGATTGAGTATTATTTTCTTTTCTGGAAAATCTATTCCTTGGGCCAAATCACATTGGCAGGGAAAGAAAAAAAAAGTTTCAATTTGTATGCATGATGATGTCACATTTACATAGTACTCAATCCTTTGAAAAAGTTGTTCACCCCTCCCCCAACTCTGTTAGCTAGGCAGTACAATACATGAATTTTTATCCCCATTTAATAAATGAGATAGCTGAGGTTCAAAAAAGTAAAATGACTTGACCAATATTCTGTAGCTAGTAAGTGGCAGAAACACGATTTGGAGGCAGTATGGTACAGTGTGAAAACATTGTCTCTAGTTAGGAGATATGAGTTTGAGTTCATTCTCTGGTACATATTGTCTCTATAAACTTGAAGCAAGCCACCTAACCCAGATGGCATCCTATTTCTTCATTTGCAAAAATGAAAGAATTGAACTCTAGAACCTATATACAATGTTCTTTCCATTGTGTTTGCCTACTTTCATAATGCCATGTAGATGATCCTTTTATCTTTTCCTCTTTATTCATTTCAAACTGGCAAGAAATATGTATTATTTTGTTTTGTTTTCATTTTCCTGTAAATGCTATGAGCATTAGTCAATTTTTATCTGGAGATATGTAAACCATAGATTCTCTTTCCCCTCACTCAAACAGGGGATCCTTTTAAGTTGGCCATCATAGGAGGGTTAATATTTATTTTATTTTCAATTGCTACTAGCAAAAAGATATTGATGTTCTAGAGATGGAATGTTAAAATCAAAATTATGTAGGGAATAAAAGGTAGCATAAATTAGAAGTGTTTGCTTCCATGGTGGCTTAAGAGTATGAGAATTCATTCAATCCCCATATAACATTCCTTGGGATGTGTTGGGGAATGGATTGGGCTATAAGTCATGAAAAGCATTCAAGACCAATGAGTACATTGTGGCAAAAGATGACTACAGCATAAATGAATGATTGCCAATAAGAGAGCTCCCCAGGGTATGAGAATAGCTGCCTATGGAAATGGAAAACATTATTATCTTGGGACAACATCTGGGAAAAGTGGTTGGGAGAGAGAGAGTAAGTTTGTTCTGCTTGACCCAAGAGACCAGGCTATATGAAGGGATTTCAAAGGAGGGTGAGTGAGGGTGAGTGTTCTTCCACTTAATATGAAGTAAAAAATTTCTATCAATCAGAACTGCTCAGTAATGGAAAGGGCTGCCTTATGGAATAGTGTACTCCCAGTCACTTTGAGTGTTCAAAACTGAGGCTGAACCAATCAATTAACAAGCATACTATGTGTCAGATGTCATGTGTATGACCACCTATCAGATATATCATAGAAAGAATTCTCAATGTAGGTTAGAGGTTGGACCAGATGGCCACTGAGGTACCAATTTAGAGATTTTCTTTTATTCTATCCAGCCATGGCTGTTTGCAGTCTGCTCTAGTAGTTTCTAAGATCACTTGGTGTGTCTATAAATGGATCTGTACCTTCCATAAAAATTTGAGGAAGAATTTTTCTTTAACTGTATTTGAGTTCTAGATTTTTCTATAAATTCACTCCATGAACTTAGGGAATCAATCAAATAAAAAATTATTAAGTGCTGCTAGGTGCCAGACACCGTGCTAAGAGTGGTGAATTAAAAAAAAAAGGCAAAAGACCATCCCTGCCCTCAAGGAGCTTATAGACTAATGATGGAAACAATATGTAAGCAAATTTGTACAGATCAAGCTATGTACAGGACAAATAGGAAATAACAGAGGAAAGGCACTAGAATTAAAAGAGGTTTTGGAGGCTTAATGTAGAAGGTGAATTTTAGTTGGCACATAGAGGAAGCCAAGAAGGACAGTAGTTGGAAGGGAAGTGGGAGAGCATTCTTAGCCCAAAAGAAAACCAGCAAAAATTCCCAGAGCTAAGAAATAGTTTCTCCTGGAGTTAAAAGGAAGCCAATGGAATTAGTTGATATAATTGAACTTTCATTTTAGGAAAATGATTTTAGGGGTTGTATGGAAAAATGGATTGGTGTGGGGAGAGATAAAGCAGTCAAAGCCATCAGTATTGCAGTAATCAAGATTTGAGGTGATGAAGGTCTGCACTAGAACAGTGGCAGAATTAGAAAAGAAAAAGGGGGGGGGGTGGCTAGGTGGCGCAGTGAGTAAGAGCACCAGCCTCGGAGTTGGGATGACCCGAGATCAAATCCGGCCTCAGAAAATGAGCACCCACACATAAATAATGACTAGCCGTGTAACCTTGAGCAAGTTACTTAACCCCAAGTGCTTAAAAAAAAAGAAAAGAAAAAGGGGCATATTCAATAGATGTAAAAATAAAAAGAGAGATGTAAAAAAAAAAGAAGATGTAAGAATAAAGTTGACAGTTTTGGCAACAGCTTGGATATGGGAGGTGAGAAATAGTGAGGAATCCAAGATCACTCTTAGGTTACAAGCCTGAGATACTGAGAGAATAGTATTGCTCTCTACAGTAAAAGGGAAGGTGTTGTAGGAGGGTTTAGGGGGGAAGATAATGAGCTATAATTTGAATATCTTATTTTTTGAGATTTCTTGGACATTCAGTTCAAGATGTTTGAAAGGCAGTTGGAGATGTGAAGTTGAGTTTAGCAGAAAGATTGGGGATGGAAAGGAGATTTGAGAATCATTAACATAAAGATAGTAATCAAATCCATGGGAACTGATGAGATCACCAAGGGATAGAGAAAGAAGAGAAGAGGACCCAGAAAAAAACTATGGGAGACCTATAAGGTTAGAAAGCATGACCTGGAGAAAGATTCAGCAATGGAGACAGAGAAGGAGCTCAGATAGGTGGCGGGTCGGGGGGGGGGGGGGAGTAAAGAATGGTGTCCTAAACACCTAGGAAGAAGAGGATATCAAGGAGTAATGAGTGATCAACAGTAATAAAGGCTTCGGAGTAGTCAAGGAGAATTAGAATTATTAAAAGACCATTGGATTTGGCCACTAAAAAATGATTACAAACTTTGGAGAGAGGTGTTTCTGTGGAATGATAAAATCAAAGCTGGAACATAATGGGTTAAGCAGAGAATGAGAGGAAAGAAGGTGGAGAAACCTATTGCAAATGGCCTTTTGGGGAGAGTTTAGCTGCAAAGGGCAGAAGAGTAATAGGATGATATTTAGCAGGGATGGAAAGATCAATGAGGGTTTTTTTCAGGATAGAAGAAACATAGACATGTTTGTAGGCAATATGAAATGAGCCAGGAGAGAGGGAGAAGGAGAGGAGGGAGGGAGGGAGGGAGGAAAGAAGAGAGAAAGAGAGAGAATAAGTGAAATAGTTGGGATTACAAAGGTGGTAATCTGTTGGAAAAGATGAGATGGAATGGGATCACCTGAACAAGTAGAGGGGTTAAACGTGGTAAGGAATGAAATCACTTCATCAGGGATAAAGGAAGCAAAAGAGACAGAAACCTGAGTGATAGGAGACAAGGTAGAGGGGAGAAGAGAAAATGTATAATGAATAACCTCAAGGTTTTTTCTGTAAAATATTGAGTCAAGGTCCTCAGTCGAAAGAGGGGGGAAGGGATGAGAGATTTGAGGCAGGATGAATAGATTTGGAAGAGCCACTGTGGAGAGCAGAATAGTAAGTTGATGATTGAGGTATAGCAGAATTGACAAGCAGCAGTGAGGACACAGTTGAAGTTATGTAACATACATTTGTAATGGACTGAGTCAGAATGGTTATGTCGTTTTCTCTACCTTTGTTCAGCAGTACATGCATAGGTGTGAAGGCAATGAATGTTGGTAGTGATCCAAGACTGCAGCTTGGCTGGTCTTAGTGATATAATAAGGAGGCTAGGGATTCAAGAAAGGTGGACAGTGTAGAGTTCAATTGGTTCAACAAGGAATCAAGATGAGGAGAAGAGGAGAGACTGGCTAACACAGGGGAAATGATCTGGGAGACAATTGAGGAGTTAAGAGATTTGAGGTTATAGTGTGGATGAACAGGTTTCTATAATAGAAGGCAGAGCGAATGGTAAAAAGCGAGTAGATTGTGACTGGATAAGTGGGTTTCAGATTTCTTGAACATGGAGGTAGTATATTTATGGGCAGACAAGATAAAAGGGATGAACATTTTTGTGCAGCTGATAAAGGGTGAAGTAGTATTGGAGGTGAGTATGTTGGAGAAAAGAGTGTTTAGAAGATTTGAAGGATAATCAATATATATGTTGAAGTCTCCTACCATGAGAGGAGTAGTTTGGGAAAAGAAAAGAAAAATCTAAGCAGGTATCAAACTCACTGAGGAAAGAAGTGGAGTGACATGGCGGCCTGTAGACAATAGCTACTATGATTTTGATTGGATTGTAGATAGAAATAGCATAAACTACAAAGGTAGAGAGGTTACTGAGTAATGGAAGAAAGGAGGAAATCTGGAAGTGGAAATGGGTAGCAAAGATGATTCTGTACTTGACAAGTGAGTGGAAGTGAATGAATGAAGATGCAGTCATTACTGGAAAGGTTGGCCAAGGAAGTTGCATAACTGAGGAAAATGAGGTTTCATTAAGAGCTAGAAAACAGAAAAAGAGGGAGTGGAAAAGAGAGAAGATGAAGGAACATTTGTTGCCCAGACATTACAGAGGGCACAGTGTAAAGGCTGGGTAAAGTTAGGATAAAACTTTGGTGTAGGAAGGTTGAGAGGGATGGAAATTTAGAATTGGGTGGTAGGGGGTAGTGAATGAAATTTAGATGGTGTTTTCTAGGATTTCAGTCACTGAGATGTGACGGGTATGACCAGGTATGAGAATGTCCATCATTGAAAACAGGGCACCACTTCTCTACCTTTAAAGAACAGGTGAAGTAGGAGATGGGAGTCCTGAAGTGAAAGTGAGATTAGCTCTTTGCACTGGATGTTTTCCACATTCCAGTTGGGAGATTGGGCTGTCAGTAAGAGGTGCTGATACAGATGGAAACGGTTGCTTTGGGACAGATGGACTATCCCTAACTTGGCCTTGAGAAGCCATTCCTCAGGGGATACAATATGCTACTCTCCATCTCTATGCCATAATACTCTGATTTATGAAATAAAATATTATATTAATTGCTTTCTAAAGCCTCAGGTAGCCTTAGAATTCTATGTTCTAAGGAAATATCCTTAACATTGTGTTTTAAGATACTTTACAAATCTAACATCTTATATACTAAGTCCTCTTTCAGCTCCATCACTCCAAAATTCAGTTTTTCTTTCCTAAACGTGGTGATGGGGTGATGACACAATCATATTTTTTCCCTTTTGATGCACATCTGTACCATAGCTAAATGGGCTATGAGAGCCGAACAAACCTAACTAAAGTATAAAAGGACTGGATTTTGTGATGTTAGCTTCATTGGCCAAATGAGAAACTTAGCTACAGATCCAATCTATATATAAACCATGGTGATATGAAATTTGGAAATCTAGAAATAGCAGAGATGCTGTATAATAACATAATAATAGCTCACATTCCGATAGAACTTTAAGGCTTCTTAGAAGCAGTATATCATAATGGATAAAGTTGGCTTCCAAGTCAGAAAAGTTAGGGACAAATCCTGCCTTTGACAGACTAGCTTTGTGACTGTGGGAAAATCACTTATCCTTGCATTTCTCCAGAGCTCCAGGTAGCTCTCTAAGAAAGACTATAAATTACAGAGAACCTGACAATCTGAACTAGCAAAGGAACTTACCAGTGGCTCTCTACACCAAGGAAATCACAAGTCTAAATCACCCTCCAAATAGTGTGAAAAACATTTTACATAAATTATCTCATTTGATCATCACAGAGACTCTGTGAAGTAAATACTCTCATTATTTTTATTTCATAAGATGAGGATCCTCAGCTTCAGAGAGGATAAATAACTTATCCAGGGTCACATAGATAGTAAAAATAAAATTATAAGGAAGTTCTACAGGAATCTACCCACAGTTCCCAGGGAAAACATCATAAAAACTTCCAACCATTTCCTAAAAGACAACAATACATAGCAGAAGGCAGGACACCCTCAAAGAGGCAATGAAATCTTACAAATCCTGAGAGAAACTGAGGGGTGGGCGGGGCATCAGGCAGGACAGTGCCAAAAATGAATAAGATGAATGTCACATTGAGTCACACAATTTGTGGAGGTGTTTCCACATTGCTGTACAGAGTTGTCTCTTAGATGAGTTCACTCTGAGGTATACAAGACAAAAAGATATTATTTTCTTAGGCTTGAGTAAAACCTCTGTGTCATCAGAGGCATTAAATGAGGTTGAGGGCTAAGGCACAGTGATGGTTCTATAATTAAGTTTGACATCCTCACTGGGGGATCCTATCAGGAGGTAATGCTGGAGCACTCAACTTCAAGGAGGCTGCCTTGAAAAAAAATAGAAAAAAGGTAGAAATGCCTGAAGGGAAAGCCAGAAAATTAAAATCCATAGAATCCAGCAGAAATCTATTTAAGAATAGCTTATGAGAATCCCAAAAGGTTTCCAGGCTTCTGAACAACAAAACTGGAAGCTAAAAGGGATGATAATAGACCATAGAATGGCAAAGTGTAAGGCACAGAAGATAATTCAGGTCAGGGATGTCGTCTTTAAGCAATGGAAGTAGAGCCCATGTGACTCCAGTATCAAAGGGCAAGTATAGTGAATGAGAGAGGCAGCATGCTACAATAGCAAGAGTACTGGAGTGTGTGTCAGGAGAACTGGCTTCTATTTTTGGCTTCCACTTCAGTTGTGTGATAATGGGTAAAGTTCACAAGCTTTCTGAGACTCAGTTTACACATCATTCATTTAGTACATGGGAATACTAAATCACTACCTTCCAAATGTCTTTTAGGAAAGTACTCTGCAAAGGACATATGTGTGTACATGCATGCCGACGAGCACACAGGCACAGACACAGATTTACATATCATGTTATTACTAATGAAATGTGAATGAAAAAATACTTTTAAAACTTCCAATAATGGGGGGCAGAGCCAAGATGGTGGAGTAGAAACAGTTCCTCCAAGACACTCTGCCTCCAGATTCCCCCCAAACTATGTATAAGGGGACTCTGAACAACATCTGTAGCCTCAACACCCACAGAACGACACAGAGAAACTAACCTCCCGCTGAGAACAGCCCAGCAGCCCTGCAGGAAGGACCAGTGCAGCGGTCTGGGACCTGGCAGCGCGCAGAGCACAGGAGCCAAGCCGAGCGCAGGTCCGAGTGAGCCGGGGTTTTAGCCCCAGGGCAGCAGGGCCAGCAGCTGGCTGGAGGAACCCCAGAACACCAGGAGCTGTGGCGACTCCAGAATTATCAACATAGACATGCCTAGGACAAAGTAAGAGGTTAGTGTCCTATGGACTTTGGGACCTGTATTTGGGGAATGTGTCAGCTTCCTCCCCTGGGGGCTAGAAGCCACTGAGAACAAAAACCATTTTGTAGTGTTCAGAGGCAGCTCCAGCTCCCGGCCTGCATGCTAACTGTAGGGAGATCCATCGATCAGTCTTGGGGGGTAATCGCTCTTGCTTTAACCTCCCTGGATCTGGATTGTGATCTAGGGTTGAAGTTGTGGGTGGGTTTACAGCTTGCCAGAAACGGAAGTTGCTCCCCACACGTTCGGGACGAAAATTCCTCTATCTGGCCTTAAAGCCACAGTGTGGCAACAAACCCAAAAGTCAAGCAATTAAGTGGCAACATGCCAAGGCAAAGGAAACAGAAAAATGCAACCCTAGACTCCTATTTTGGGGGCATAGAGCAGGAAAAGGACTGTGAGGTCAGAAGTCCTGCTCCAAAAGCCCCAGGGGAAAACATGAGCGGGTTGCAGGCCATAGAGGACCTTAAGAAGGACTTTAAAAATCAAATAAGAGAAGTGGAGGAAAAATTGGGAAGAGAAATAAGAAGAATGCAGGAAAAGTATGGAATGAGGGTCAACAGCCTGAATGAGGAAAACAACACCTTAAAAAATAGACTAACTCAAATGGCAAAGGAGGCCCAAAAGGGCAATGAGGAGAAGAATGCCTTGAAAAGTCGAATTTGCCAGATGGAAAAAGAATCTCAAAAGTTCACTGAGGAGATTCATTCCTTCAGAGTTAGACTGGAGCAAATGGAAGCTAATGTCTTTATGAGAAAACAAGATGCTGTTAAGCAGATCCAAACAAATGAAAGATTAGAAGGCAATGTAAAATATCTCATGGGAAAAACCACTGACCTGGAAAAATAGATCCAGGAGAGACAATTTAAAAATTATTGGACTTCCTGAAAGCCATGATCAAAGAAAGAACCTAGAAATCACACTTCAAGAAATTCTCAAGGAAAGCTGCCCTGATGTTTTAGATCCAGAGGGCAAAATAGAGGTTGAAAGAATCCACAGATCACCTGCTGAAAAAGATCCCAAAAAGAAACCTCCCAGGAATATTATAGCCAGGTTCCAGAATCCCCAGATCAAGGAGAAAATACTCCAAGCAGCCAGGAAGAAACAATTTCATTATTGTGGAAACACAATCAGAATCGCCCAGGACCTGGCAGCTTCTACACTGAGGGATCAAAGGGCATGGACTATGATATTCCAGAGGGCAAAAGAACTGGGAATGAACCCAAGGGTCACCTATGCAGCAAAATTGAATATTTTGTTTCAGGGGAAAATATGGTCTTTCTGTGGAATAGACGACTTTCAAGCATTCTTGAGGAAAAAAACAGAATTGAATAGAAAATTTGACATCCAGACACAAGAAGGAAGAGATGCCTGAGAAGGTAATCAGGGAAAAGAAATCAAAAGGAACTCAAAGTTGAACTATTTACATTCCTATATGGAAAAGCGATAACTGTGACTGATGATGCCTTTCTCACTATGAAAATAAAGGAAGAAGGGCGTGTGGTCATATGAATACATATGTGAATGTGTGTGTATATGGTTACAGTTATATATGGATAGAGGGCATAGGTCGAATTTGTTGGGAAGGGAGAATATGCAAGGGATGATATTATGAGGTGAGAGAGGAAAGTGGCAAGAGGAGATGGGGAGAGACAGGGTAGGGTAAACTATCCCAAGTAGAAGAAGCAAGGGGAAGTGGTTGCAACGGAGGGGGAGAATAGGAAGGCTAAAAAGGCAAAACCACATTCACATTGAATTGGCTTCAGGGAGAGAATGACATACATACTAAATGGGATATCTCAACCTGCAGCAGGATAGGGGGAAGGGGGATGGGAGGATGGATGATGGATGGGAGGGCATCCTTGGGGGGAGGGGAGGTTGGAAGTACCCACTATAGAAGAGGGACAGGATCATGTAGGGAATGGACCAGGTGGGGGGTGGGATGAGTGGGAGGGAATTATAAGCAGCCTTGTACAATATATCTACTATGATAATGTTTTGCATAGCTAGACATGTACAACATATACTGAATTACTTATCTCTCAAGAGGGAATGGGTGCCAAGGGAGGAAGGAAATGGATCTGAAATTCGAGGTCTTAACATAAGGCAGTGAATAGAGTGCCGGCCCTGGAATCAGAAGGACCTGAGTTCGGAGCCGGCCTCAGACACTTAACCCACACAAAACAAAAACCTAGCCGTGTAACCTTGGGCAAGTTACTTAACCCCAATTGCCCTAAAGGGGAGGCTAGGTGGCGCAGTGAGTAAGAGTGCTGGCCTCGGAGTTGGGATGACCCGAGATCAGATCCGGCCTCAGAAAATGAGCACCCACACATAAATAATGACTAGCCGTGTAACCTTGACCAAGTTACTTAACCCCAATTGCTTTAAATAAATAAATAAATAGATAGATAAATAAATACTAATATTAATACTCTTTTGCTTGTAATAGGGAGATAAGATGTGCAGGCATTGGGGCACAAAGATTCACCTTCCTCTAATGGAAAAGTCTATGGGGGTATGGGAGGGGGTATGGGAGAAGGTATGGGAGAGAGCAGATTGAAGGAAGCGATATCTTGTGGCACTGCTATTCTGGGAGGTTGGGTAGGGGAATAATTGGGGGGAAATGATTGCAACTCAAAATCTGGCAGAAATGAATGATGTAAAACAGAAGTTAATAAAACATTTGTTTAAAAAACTTCCAATAATTTAAAAATATTGACTTTTTGAGCTGTAAAGAGCCTTAGAGCAGAGGAAATTAGAGTCATAAGAATTAGATCCATAAGACACAACAACTATTAGGGGTTGAAAGGAATCTTCAAATACAAAAAAAAAAATCAAAATGCTAGATCATATGTAGCATGCTGAAGTTTGCAAGGTGCTTTTAAAATGTTACCTTATTTTATCCTTCTAATGACTCTCAGAAATAAGAGTTATTACTACGTCCATTGTATAGATGTGGAAACTGAATCAGAAAGTAGTTAAGTGATTTGATAAAGGTCACAGAAGTGATAAGTGACTGAGGCCATATTGGAACTTGAGCCTTCTTGAATCTACCCCTCGTGCTCTATCCACTGCTCCACTCAGCTGGGAATGAGAATACAGAATGTTAAAATGGATCCTTGGAGATCAACTAGTCAAACACTTATTTTATCCACGATGGAACTCAGTGCTAGAGGGGCAATATAAGTGCACATCACCTAAACTTTAAATGACATGAACCCGTTTGTCCATCCCCAAATACTATGCCTAATCATTTTGTTCATCCACAAGTTAGTCAGAAATCCCCTATGGGTATAATCTATGTGTTACTTTAAGGCCAATTTTAACAGCTGTTTCAGTAGGTATTACAATTTGAACTCTGCTATAAAAAAGTCTTATGACCTCAAATATATCTTGCCCTACAATTTTACCACTATAGATTCATTTCTTTGTATTTTGAAGACAACTTGACTCTAAGTTTCTTTTATGATGAAGTTCTCAGAATTACCATATTAAACTTCATGGTCCATGTGATAGCCATAGTTCCCTGTAGAAAACTAAAGGCGCACAGGAGGCTATATAAGGTGGGAGAAGTTCAGTTCTGGATAGTTGAATGGGGCTATCCAGGAATAAGCACCCTTTCTACCTCATCTCTGTATCTCTTTTATGTCGGGGTACACTGGGGGCTTGGAAGAGATATGGTATTTAA
This sequence comes from Gymnobelideus leadbeateri, assembly GCA_011680675.1. NCBI lineage: Eukaryota > Metazoa > Chordata > Mammalia > Diprotodontia > Petauridae > Gymnobelideus > Gymnobelideus leadbeateri. The sequence goes on along the minus strand of WOXC01009817.1, from coordinate 34,127 downwards.
ATATAGGGGTCATCAAATGCCTAACTTTGTGATAACATGAGCAAGAAGAGATGTCTCTTCCTTCTCCAGCACCCCACCCCACTGCCACCTGGCACCACCTGGCATGCATGCCCTTGTGCCAAATGGGAAGGCAGCCCGATTCCCCAACAATCAAGGGCCTGGAAGGAATTCAGTGAAACAGGCAGCTCCCCTTTCACTTGCTCTGTTTTTGTTGTGATCTCTGCTGGGATAATCAGATGTTTATTCCAAGTTATAATTTCTTGTTTGTTTACAGTGGACTGCTAAAGATCAGGCTAGTGCCCGCCTAGCATTAAGAGAATTCAGCAGGGTGGCTGGTGATATCTAAAAGTTTGGAGGCAAAATTGGCACAGAGAGGTATGTCCTGAGCCAGCACTGAACAGCAGGTAAAGTTCAAGTTGGATCTGCATTTAAACAGGGGAGGGAAAATCCCAGCTTTAAGGAAGCAAGGATGGAATTCCAATCAGCCTGTGAGGGTAGGAGTGGCCTCTGTTTCCAGCTAGCACAATGAGCCTGTTCTATACCAGCTGGCCCTGGCAGCATCAATCATAAAGCAGAACTTCAAATGAATCTTCTCAGATGGAGGAAATACCTTTCTCCCCTCCATTCATTATGTACTACTAAACGTGGTTTTTGAATGCATTTGACAATACAACTAAAATACTTCAGCTTCTAACAGGGATCATAAATGTTGGGGGAAGTTTATTACAATTTACATATATTGCCGATTTCCCCATGTACATCTTGAAAAGATGTGCCATGCATTTGATCAAATTCAAAGCAGCCATACAACAAAATGAGGTTAATATTATTTCTCACTCTCCTTGCTCCTCCTGGCAACAACTCCTCACTGCATTACCCATATTTATTAAACTGCACAACGCCCTTGTGAGCTGGACACAGATCTCTACATTATTGCACAAGGAAAGAAAGTGATTTGTTTGCTGGGCTAAACAGAAATCAAATGGCCAAATTGGGAATTATAACCTATGGTTCCAGGCAGTTGGCAAGTCATTCTTTTAACCTTGAGACAGCTCCCAATAATGCACAAGACTGCTGGAGAGTTGATAAGCTAAACTCCATGGTAAAGATTATAAATCTTCAGATGTCCCAGGGTATTGGCCACTAGACATCATCACCATAGCCATGTCTACCATTACTACCATTATAATTTAAAGTCACAAAACTTTCCTGTTACAAGTGTTTAATTTATTCTATATTCATGACAGTCCTTTGAGGCAGGTTATATGAACTTAGGCTTTGGAAATGGGAGGGGCTTTATATATCACCTAATCCTACCTCCTTATTTTATGTAGTAGGGAGCCACAGTTATTTCCATTCTATAGATGAGAAAATTGAGTCTCAGAGAAATGAAGGGACATGATCCAGGTAACTCAGGTAGTGAATGAGAGAGTTTAGACTTCACCCTAAATCATCTGATTCCAAGTTCTGTGCTCTTCTCTCTCTTATAATTCAAATGTCTTCTAAAAGGAGGACCACCAGTTTAAAAATGGATTAAATGATACTCTGCTCAATGCCTTGTAAGTTGCCAAATATTATGGCTGTTCAATGCATCGTAAATTCTTCAGTCCCTTCATCAGTTAGTCAGAAAACCCACTTAAGTATGTCAATAAATAATTATATTAGAAGTCAGCAAAATCAAGAAGAGCATGTCAAAGTGGAATGTATTGGGGTGAAAATCTGATTTTATTTTCTAAGTTCATGAAAGCTCCTAACAAGTATGTGATGAACACTTATGGTGCATCCAGACAAATTGAACAAGAAAATTTATTTGAATGAAAGACATAAATGTTTCAGATGGGCATAAGGAAAAAATGTATAACATAATAATATTTTAAGGTAGAGAGAATATTCGAGCTCATATAGGCTAAGCCCCTCATTTTACAGACGAACAAACTGTGGGCACAGGAAGTGATTTTGTTTATTCAATGTCACTCAGCTAAGAAGTGGCAGATTAAAGATTTGAATACAGTGGAGTCAAGATGGCAGGGTTGAAACAGGAATTCCATGGGGCTCTGGCTCCTACCTCCACCAATTCATGTAAAAGCTGATTCTGAACTTTGGAGCTACAGAACCCACAAAATGACACAGAGAAGCTAACCTCCGCCTGAGGACAGCCTGGCAGGCCAGCAAGAAGTGGCCAGCACAGCACACTGAGAGCTAACCCCAGCCCCACTGGAGCTGGATGTTTTAGCTTCAGGGAAGCCACCAGGCAGAGAGAGTCCATATCACCAGGAGCTGTGGTGGTTTCCAGAATTATCAACCCATAGAGGCTAAGAACAAAGTGAGAGGTCAGTGCAGTGTGGACTTTGGGATAAGGTAGTTTGGGAGTGAGGTCAGCCTTTTCCCTAGGGGCAAGAAGCTGCTAAGGTGCTGCAGCCACACAAAAGAGGCAAATGCATGGCAGCTTCAGCTTTTTGCCTGAAGACGGTAAGGGGACAAAGCAACCAGTCTAAGGATAATCACTCTTGCTTTAACCTGTTTGGATCTGGATTGTGGTCTAGGATGGAGGTCCTGGGGTGTATGACCAGCTTGCCAGAACATCTGATGGTTTCAGAGACGACAGCCAACTAATACCTTCATGAGCAGAGGAACCCCCAGTGTTTGGGATGAAGCTCCACTGACTGGTGGCAGAGTCCTTCTGTGAAAAAAAAAAAGCCCAAAGTGAAGTAATTGTTTGGCAACATAAGCAAGTAAAGGAAGTAAAGCAAACAGAGCAACCCAAATTTACACTCCTATTTTGGGGACCAAAAATATCAAAGCGTGGAACAGGAAGAAATCAGTGAAGTCAGAACTCCTGCACCAAAAGCTTCCAAGAAAAATACGAGCTGGTTACAGGCCACAGAGGACCTTAAAAAGGATTTTGAAAACCAAATAAGAAAAGTGGAGAGAAAATTGGGAAGAGAAATGAGAACAATGAAAGAAAATTATTAAATGAGAGTCAAAAACCTGACTGAAGAAAATAACACCTTAAAAAATAGACTACCTGTAATGGCAAAAGAGGCTCAAAAAGGCAATAAGGAGAAGAATGCCATAAAAAGCTGCATTTTGCCAGATGGAAAAAGAATTTCAAGAGCTCACTGAAGAGAATCATTCCTTCATAATTATATTGAGCAAAAGGAAGCTAGTGATTTTATGAGAAATCAAAACGATATTAAGCAGATCCAATCAAATGAAAGAATAGAAGGCAATGTGAAATATGTAATTGGAAAAACCACTGACCTGGAAAATAAATCCAGGAGAGATAATTTAAAAATTATTAGATTACCTGAAAGCCATGATGAAAAAAGTACCTAGAAATCATCCTTCAAGAAATTCTAAAGGAAAATTGCTCTGATGGTTTAGAAACAGAGGGTAAAATAAAAGTTGAAAGAATCCACCAATCACCTCCTGAAAAAGGTATCAAAAAGAAAATTCCTAGGAATATTATAGCCAGGTTCCATAAATAACAGATCAAGGAGAAAATGTTATAAGTAGTCAGGAAGAAACAATATCAATATTGTGGGAATACAATCTGGATATCATAGGATCTGGAAGCTTCTACACTGATTGGAGGGCTTTGAATGATATTCCAGAGGGCAAAGGATCTGGGATTAAAACCAAGAATCACCTACTCAGCAAAACTGAGTATCATGATTCAGGGGAAAATATGGTCACTCAGTGGAATAGAGGATTTCAAGCATTCTTTTTTTTAAACAAATGCTTTATTTACATCTGGTTTACATCATTCATTTCCACCAGATTTTGAGGTACAAATTTTCCCCATTTATTCCTACCCACGACCCCATTATAGCAGTCCCACAAGATATCCCATCATCCAATCTGCTCTCTCCCATATCTTCTCCCATACCCCCTTCTACTTTGCTATTAGGGCAAGGTGAATCACTGTGCCCAAATGCCTGCACATCTTATCTCCCAATTACATGGAGAATAATATTAATAATAGTATTTATATACATTTGAAACATTCAATATTAAAACTTCGAATTTCAGATCCACTCCCTTCCTCTCTTGTCACCTACTCCCTCTGGAATCATAAGCAATTCAGTATGTGTTCTACATGTATAGCTATGCAAAATATTACCATAGTAGATGTATTGTAAAAGACTGCTTATATTTCCCTCCCACCCATCCAACCCCCGACCTGGTCCATTCCCTACTTTGATCCTCCCCTTTCAAACCTCCCCTCCCACCAGAATGCCCACCCCTCCATCACCCCCCTCCCATCCCCTTTCCCCCTACTCTGCTGCAGGGTGAGATATCCCATTCAGTATGTATGTCATTCTCTCCCTGAGCCAAATCCAATGAGAATATGGTTTTGACTTTTTGCCTTCCTGTCCTTCCCCTCCCCTGTAACTACTTCCCAATGCCTCTTCTACATGAGATAGTTTACCCTACCCCGTCTCTCCCCATCTCCTCTTGCCACTTTCTTCTCTAACCTCATAACTTCCCCCTAAAGTATCATCTCTTCCCACTAATTTCAACCTGTGCCCTCTATCCATGTATACCTGTAAACATATATATATATATATATATATATATATATATATATATATATATATATATATATATATATATATATATATATATATACACCCATTCACATATGTATTCATATGCCCATAAACCCTTCTTCAATTATTTTCATAATGGGGAAGGTTTCATCAGTCGCAGTTATTATTTTTCCATGTAGGAATGTAAATAGTTGAATTTTGATAAGTTCCTTTTGATTTCTTTTCCTTTGTTTACCTTCTCAAGCATCTCTTGCTTCTTGTGTCTGAATGTCAAGTTTTCTATTCCACTCTGTTTTTTTTTTCCTCAAGAATGCTTGAAAGTCCTCTATTCCACTGAATGACCATATTTTCCCCTGAAACATGATACTCAGATTTTCTGGGTAGGTGATTCTTGGTTTTAATCCCACATCCTTTGCCCTCTGGAATGTCATATTTCATGCCCTTCAATCCCTCAGTGTAGAAGCTGCCAGGTCCTGTGCTATTCTGATTGTGTTTCCACAATATTGATATTGTTTCTTCCTGGCTGCTTGTAGTATTTTCTGCTTGATCTAGGAATTCTGGAACTTGGCTATAATATTCCTAGGAGTTTTCTTTTTGAGATCTTTTTCAGGAGGTGACCTGGGGATTCTTTCAACCTCAATTTTGCCCTCTGGGTCTAAAACATCAGGGTAATTTTCCTTAAGAATTTCTTGAAGGGTGATTTCTAGGTTCTTTCTTTGGTCATGGCTTTCAGGTAGTCCAATAATTTTTAAATCATCTCTCCTGGTTCTATTTTCCTGGTCAGTGGTTTTTCCCATGAGATATTTCATATTGCCTTCTATTCTTTCATTTGTTTGGATCTTTTTAACAGCATCTTGATTTATCATAAAGTCATTAACTTCCATGGGATCCAGTCTAACTTTTAAGGAATGAATCTCCTCAGTGAACTTTTGATATTCTTTTTCCATCTGGCAAATTCAGCTTTTTAAGGAATTCTTTTCCTCATTGCCTTTCTGAGCCTCTTTTGCCATTTGATTTAGTCTATTTTTTACAGTGTTATTTTCCTCAGTCAGGCTGTTGACTGTCATTTCATACTTTTCTTGCATCTTTCTCATTTCTCTTCCCAATTCTTCCCCCATTTCTCTTATCTGCTTCTTAAGGTAGTCTATGGCCTGTAACTAGCTAGTATTTTTATTTGGGGCTTTTGGTGCAAGAGTTCTGACCTCTCAGTCCTCCTCTTGTTCCATGCTTTGATCCTCTTTGCCCCTAAAATACGAGTCTAATGTTGTATTTTTCTGTTTATTTTGTTTCTTTAGCCTAGGCATGTTGCCACTTAATTACTTGATTTCTGGGCTTGTTGCCACAGTAGGACTCTGCCACCAGACAGGAGAGCTTCTGTCCCGAACATGGTGTCTTCACAACTTCCACCAGTTGGGTGGCCTCTGTAAAGCATCCACAACTCTAGCAAGTTGGATACCCACCCCAGACCTCCCCCCAGCCCACAATCCCAATCTAAGCAGGTTAAAGAAAGAGTGATTAACACCCAGACTGATTGCTGTATCTCTCTACATTTTGCAGACCAGGAGATGAAGCTGCCAGTGATGCTGCAAAATGGCCTCTGTGCCGTGTTTCCTCAGCCACTTTTCGCTGCCAGGGGAGGAAGCCGACGGGTTCCCCAAATACCGGTCCCAAAGTCCATAGGTAACTTACCTCTCACTTTGTCCTAAGCATATCTGTGCTGATAATTCTGGAATCTCCACAGCTGCTGTTGTTCTGGTTTCCCTGCAGCCAGCTGCTGGCCAGGTTGCCCTGGGGCTAAAACCCTAAAACCACAACTCACTCTTGGCTGGGATCTGCTCCCAGAGCATTGCACTGTGCTGTGCTGACCTATCCATGCAGGGCTGCTGGGCTTTCCTCAGTGAGATGTTATCTTCTCTGTGTTATTCTGTGGGTACTGAGGCTCCAGAAGTTGTTCAGAGTCCACTTTTTACATTGTTTGGAAGTGGTGTGGGGCAGAGTACTTTGGAAATGCTGTTTCTACTCTGCCATCTTGGTTCTTTCCCCATTTTCAAGCATTCTTGATGAAAAAAAAAGAGTTGAATAGAAAATTTGGCATTGAGATATAAGAAGCAAGAGAAGCATGAGAAGGTAAATAGGGAAAAGAAATCACACACACACACACACAAACATATATATATATATATATATATATATATATATGCATACATATATGTCTATACAGGAGGGTATATGGCCATATGAGTACATATGTGAATGTGTGTATATATGTGTACAGGTATACATAGATAGAGGGCACAGGACCAATTTAATAGGAAGGACTGATACTTAAAAGGTGAGATTAAGAGGTGAGAGAGGAATATAATGAGAGCAGATGGGGAGAGACAGAGTGAGCTAAACTATGTCATACAGAAATGTTCACAATGGAGGGGAAGAACAGGAAGGCAAAAGGGAATGGGTCAAACTTCTTCTTACTGAATTTGGCTTAGGCTTGAAATGACATTTACACTAAATATGGTATCTCACCCCTACAGGATTTTGGGGGAGAAGGGTATGAGAGGGGGGATGACCCAAGGGAAGGCAGGGTGGGGAGGGAAGCTAGAAGCATCCACTTTTGAAAAAGGACAAGGTCAAAGTATATAATAGAACAAGTGGGAGGTGGTATAGGAGGGAGGGATATATAGGCAGTCTTTTACAATATATCCACTATGGAAATGTTTTGCATAGCTACACATATGCAACCTATACTGAATTGCTTATCTTCCCAGTAAGGGTGGGTGACAAGGGAGGAAGGGAATGAATCTGGAATTCTAAACTTTAAAATCAATATATATATATATATATATATATATACATATACACACACATATGTATATGTATATATATATATATGTAGAGAGAGAGTTCAATAGATAGATAGATAGACATAGATATAGATATTCCATTATTAATATTTTAAATGTAACTGGGAAATAAGATATACAGGCACTGAGGCATAAAGATCCACTATGCCCTACTGGAAAGTTGGAGGGAGTATGGGAAAGGATATGGGAGAGAGCACATTTCAGGAGGGGGTATCCAGTGTGATAGCTATTCTGGGGTGGTGGGTAGGGGGAAAATGGGGAGAAAATTTGTAACTCAAAATCTTGTGGAAATGAATGATGCAAAATGGAACTTAATAAAGCATTTAAAAAAAATATTTGAATACAGAACTTTTAACTCCCAAACCCACTGTCCTTTCTACATTGCACCATATTTTAGGAAGACACCAACTGGACTGGGTAACTAATTTGTTATCCTCTGTCACAGAGGTCTTTATAAGAGGAAATAAATAACAACATGATCTGTTTGATTTAGACATTGACTTGTCTGAATATAGGGGGACACATGCAGCTTTTCCTAAAAGTTGGTTAAGAACTCAGAGGTTACTGTCTCTATGACGATCAATGAAGCTGACTGCTGTCATCATCCATTAGTAGAATTGTAAGCATACAAACACATGTCTTTTCATTCATGGACTAATCAACTTTTCTTAAATTATCATTTGAATGTTTATCTGCATATCTTTCTATCTGTGGATTCATACAAACATGCATATATACATATACAGTATGTTGAATATATACATTATATATACATATATGTGAATATGTATATACATATACATATATATATATATATATATACTTTTAAAGAGATTTAGAAAACAAAATATCAATATAATATAGCTAGGATCCTCTATAGCTATCTTGTTCATTTATAATGAACATTTTTTTTTCATTTATAATTCAAGAAACAGGTCTCTACACAGGTTAAGTTACTTGTCGAAGGTTACACAGGTCGTAAACATCATAACAGGTATTTGAACACACATCCTCTGACTCCAAAGTTTTCATACTTTGTACTGTATTGACACTGTCTCTCAGGAGACCTCTATTTGTTATAAACTCAGTAGAAAAAGAAGCAACCAAATATACTGAAATCCACTAGAGGTTACATATAATTTTGTATAATTTGAAAAGTTTCTTTTACTGAGTTAGAGTATCAAAAATGTCAATAGAATTAGGCTACTTGCACCAAGTTTTAATTATCCTTTTCTTCACAGGTCAGAATCAGCCCTCCTTATATTTCTATACAGCTCACATGTGGAAGTGCCATGGGGCGTCTGGAGAACGCCATACTAGATGCATATGTATGTCTTTACCCATAAAGGTAAGAGACTGCATTCTCTATATTCTTAGAGTATCAAATATTCTTACCTTTCCCTGGAAGAACCCTGCCCTCCCTATTACATGAATGAAAAAAAGTGTTGTCCAAATTGCTAGTTCATTATCAATAACCATTGTTGTTTAGGATTGAAATTAGAAAGGATTGTGACAATAATATCACTGAGTTATTTATTTATTCCTAATCCATAATCTAAACTTCACGCACAGCAGGCCTGCATTTCAGTTGCAAATCTTATTCACATGAATGTAGATCTCAACCACTAGTGAATGGGTGTGTGGATGAATGTTTGTGAGGTAATGTAATCATTCTAATCTGTTTTCCTTGAGAATAAAGGGGGCACAGGGTTAACCAGGTTAATTAAGCAGTTGTAGATGCCTAAAGTATTTTTATCCTTTGCTGTTTCATATTCTCTTTCCTTTTTATTTTTAAAATCATTTCACCATGTACTTTCTCATCCTAAAATAACTTTGTGTGATTAATAGCTTGTGTGCCTTTTCATTCTGATAATATTATGGATGGTAAGAAGAAGAAATAGTGAACAGGGGAAAACATAGATGAATGTAAATAGAATAGTGGTGCATTATGCTTTATGGTTAAAATATTTGAATGATGATGTGACTTTGTTTCAATTGATCTGCAAAAAATATGTCTTTGTATTTTAGGCAAATCAATTTCTCCTTTTGGGCCTCAGTTTATTCATTTTGAAATGAAGAACTTTTACTAGATAAAAATAGATAACAAGCAAGGTAGAATAAAGCTCCCAATGCAAGACGAGCAAATTTGCTATTATAAATATCACTGGGATTGGTGGCATGAAACCCATTACCAGACTATGGTTCTAGAACATGATAACTAACTGAGGAGAATATGCAGAAATGTGGACAGAATAGCTTTTGATATAAAAAAGAAATACTAACATGAGGAAATCCAGAAACTATAGAAGGAACATTTGGATGTAGATAAATGAATGCAGAAACAGATGTGATATTGTCATCAAAGTAAACATCAGACCACCTGGACAGAAAGAGGAGATAGATGAGGAGTCTGTAAAATAGATCACAAGCCTGGCAGGGAGTCATGCTATGGTAATGATGAGGGACTTCAATTATTTGGACATCTGTTGGAGCTCTTTTTCTGCCAAAAGCAGAGCAGCTAATAATTTCCTGCCTTGCCTAAATGATAATTTTACCCTTCCAAAAGTGGATGAATCAAAGAGGGGAACTGCCAGTCTGGATCTTATTCTTATAAACCAGGAGGAATTATTTGTTTAAAAAGAAATGATTGCACTGAAGTCATCAGTCGACTTTAGAAACTGTTTGTCTAGGATTTCTTCCAGACCTGATATTCTAGAGCTTAAGGCTCCATTCAAGTTGGGATTCTATGTTCTAACATCCCTTCCAGCCTGGAAATTCTAAGTCCTAAGGTCTTCCTGACTCTCATGTTATATACATTCTATATTTCAATGAAATGTAATTGCAGAGTTTGGAAGTGTTTGAGAAAGTGTTTACTTCGGAATAATTTTTATGTTTTCTGAATGTCTTTTATGTCTCATGCTGATGTTTTCCATTTTTACCTCTGAACCTATGTTCTTTGTTGTACCACTACCAAATAGCCTTTAAATGGTAGTGTTCTCAGGCCATCACTCAGGCAATGATCTGATTAGTTTAATGCAAAGGGATGCAAAATAGATGCAAAAGCCATTACTATTCTTATACTACTGACACTTTATTATTAAATGCAGAAAGGAGGGTAATCCCACTGAAATATTTAAGTGGCCCTTCCCCTTTCCCTTGGAAAAATGGGAGTGTGGTAAAATTTAAAATCAAAATGTCTATGTTGAGATCATATTTCCAATTTTTGGACACTACTACCTTTCAATAGACAGTGAAGATAGTAAGAGTAATTGTATGTATATATGTATTATTTGTGGATGTGTGTATAATACATACATACATACACATACACATATGTTCTGAGAGAGAGAGAGAGAGAGACAGAGAGACAGAGAGACAGAGAGAGAGACAGAGAGAGAGAGAGAGAGAGAGAGAGAGAGAGAGAGAGAGAGATGGATATTTAAAAACAAAAAGCAGAAGTGACCAAGAAAGCGAAGAACTTCATAATCTCCTCACCATCTAATACAAATGCAAGGCTCAGGGGCGACTAGGTGGCGAAGTGAGTAGAGCATCAGCCCTGGAGTCAGAAAGTTCGGATCCAGCCTCAGACACTTAATGCACACACAAACAAAACCTAGCCGTGTGACCTTGGGCAAGTTACTTAACCCCAATTGCCCTCCAAAAAGGAAAAAACAAAAAACAAAAACAAATGCAAGGCTCAGAAACCAGTGGGGTAGGGGAGAAGTGGAAATGTTGGCAGGAGTAGGGACAAAAAAAGTCATTCTTTGGAGAAAGGTTTGCAATTGCATCTATGAATGACTAAACAGTATTAAAAAAAATTAGAATCATCTGCAAAGATGGTGGAAAATTTGAATCTTGATGAGACTATGCTGCAATGAGATCTGAAAGGGAGGCATAAAAGGTATGCTTGTCTGAATAATGTTTCAATATAGAAATGCACATTTGATGTTTCAGAGTGAATTAATGAACTCTTAGCTCAAATCCAGGATACAGCTACTGAATAAATGTGTAATATTCCTAAGTCAAAGTAGTTTTTATAATTTTGAAAGCCCACTTTATATCTAGTACTAAGAGAGAGGCACAATACTAAAGGAAGCACACTGCACTAAGTTTCAGGAGACCTGGGCTTTAGCTCTGACTGTCCTATTATAACTCACTGTGTGTCTTTTGACAAGTCATTTTGTTTTTATGGGCTATAGTTTTCTCACCTGTAAGATAAGAGAGTTGGATGAGATGAATTTGAAGTGTTCTTCCAGCTCTAAACATAATTCTTGATTCAAAACGAATCCCAGTGACCCAGCATCTGTGAACCAGCTATGTACTAGAAGTTTTGAATGCGAGTGAATGTGAACGGGAAGAATGTACCAAGCACATGGATGATCACAGCTGGAGTTATAGAAAAAAGACTTCATTCCAGGTATTTCTGTTAATAGTATCTTTAATACTTGACCCAAACTGAAGAACTCTTTTCATCCATAAAGAGTTAGGAAGAAAAAACAAGCCATTGACACTAGCAGCTAGGATGGTAGGAAATGGTAATGACCAATATCAACAAATCTCTCTAACAAGCAAGGGTCCTCAAAATCTGTCAGATGAGATATAAATAAGAGTCAGAGGAAAAAAGAAGAGGGTAATGATTGTTGGCTGCTTCTTCCTTTGCGGTACTAATATATCTCTTTATATAAAAAGAGAGTAGAAAAATGTGTTGTCTTGCTTAGATGTGTAATCAAAATATAATAGAAGTGGGGGGCGGTGGCTAAGTGGCCCAGAGAGTAAGAGTGACGGCCCCAGAGTTGGGATGACCCAGGATCAGATATGGCCTCAGAAAATGAGCACCCACACATATATAATGACTGGCTGTGTAACCTTGAGCAAGTTACTTTACCCCAATTGCTTTAAAAAAATAATAGAAAGGCCGCAAGATGGTGTGACTGGGGAAGTTCCTTAAAGTGACTTATATATTAAATAAGAGAGTTGATCTACAAGACTTCTAAGATATCCCCTACTTATTTATCTATGATCTTATATCCCTAAGCATTCTCTAAACAGATTGCTTCTTTCCAATTCCAGAGATACCTGGGGATAGAAATGATATACTCAGAAAGAATCTAGATAGCTTTTACAAAATTGGTAAAGTCAAGGATGAAATGGAAAATATTTTTGTCAAAGGTGATATTCTCAACACAAAGTGAGTCAATAATATTTGATAATAAAACCTTGTCTAAGAATGGTATATGTATTTCTGTATCATGGTTTAAAATATAGGAATGACAGGGTCCTGGACAAGGATGGAGATTGGTTTAAAAAAGCTAATAAGGATATGTGTGTGTGTGTGTGTGTGTGTGTGTGTGTGTGTGTGTCTAGATTCCTATTAGTCATTTTATTAATTCGACCCAAATAATTTTAAACTAAAAAGAATGGGAGTAAAAGAAAATCATATCCGTATACATGTGTGTATGTATATGTGTGTAAATATATATATATATATATATATATGTGTGTGTGTGTGTGTGTGTAAATATATCTACACACATATATTTGTAGATCTATATCAAAAATTAATAATACATAGAAAAACACTGCTAAAGAACATTTCCATGAAAAGTAGATGTGTGGACAGCAAAAGAGTAGGGTATTATAACACATTACTCCTGGAGGAAATTGAGTATTAGGAGTATTAGGATTATTAATTATTATTAATTAATTCTTATTATTATTAATATTAGTATTAGGATTAGGATTCTTTCAACCTCTATTTTGCCCTCTGGATCTAAAACATCAGGGCAATTTTCTTTGAGAATTTCTTGAAGGGTGATTTCTAGGTTCTTTCTTTGATCATGGCTTTCAGGTAGTCCAACAATTTTTAAATTGTCTCTCCTGGATCTATTTTCCAGGTCAGTGGTTTTTCCCATAAGATAGTTCACATTGCCTTCTAATCTTTCATTTGTTTGTATCTGCTTAACAGCCACTTGATTTCTCATAAAGTTATTAGCTTCCATTTTCTCCAGTCTAACTCTGAAGGAATGAATCTCCTCAGTGAACTTTTGAGATTCTTTTTCCATCTGGCAAATTCACCTTTTTAAGGCATTCTTCTCCTCATTGCCCTTTTGGGCCTCCTTTGCCATTTGAGTCAGTCTATTTATTAAGGTGTTGTTTTCCTCAGTCAGGCTGTTGACCCTCATTTCATACTTTTCCTGCATCCTTCTCATTTCTCTTTCCAATTTTTCCTCCACTTCTCTTATTTGATTTTTAAAGTCCTTCTTAAGGTCCTCTATGGCCTGCAACCCGCTCATGTTTTCCCCTGGGGCTTTTGGAGCAGGACTTCTGACCTCACAGTCCTTTTCCCGCTCTATGCCCCCAAAATAGGAGTCTAGGGTTGCATTTTTCTGTTTCCTTTGCCTTGGCATGTAGCCACTTAATTACTTGACTTTTGGGCTTGTTGCCACACTATGGCTTTAAGGCCAGATAGAGGAATTTTCATCCTGAACGTGTGGGGGGCAACTTCCATTTCTGGCATGCTGTAAACCCACCCACGACTTCCACCCTAGATCACAATCCAGATCCAGGGAGGTTAAAGCAAGAGGGATTAACCCCCCAAGACTGATCGCTGGATCTCCCTACAATTAATTGCAGTCCGGGAGCTGGAGCTGCCTCTGAAAACTACAAAATGGCGTGTTTCCTCAGCGGCTTCTAGCCCCCAGGGGAGGGAGCTGACGCATTCCCCGAAATACAGGTCCCAAAGTCCATAGGACACTAACCTCTTACTTTTTCCTAGGCATGTCTATGTTGATAATTCTGGAGTCGTCACAGCTCCTGGTGTTCTGGGGTTCCTCTATCCGGCTGCTGGCCCTGCCACCCAGGGGCTAAAACCTCGGCTCATGTGGACCTGGGCTCCGCTTGGCTCCACTTCCTATGCTCTGCGCATTGTGTGCTGACAGCTCCCAGACCGCTGCACTGGTCCTTCCTGCAGGGCTGCTGGGCTGTCCTCGGCGGGAGGTTAGCTTCTCTGTGTCGTTCTGTGGGTGCTGGGGCTCCTGAAGTTGTTCAGAGTCCCCTTTTACATAGTTTGGGGGTAATCTGGGGGCAGAGTGGCTTGGATGAGCTGTTTCTACTACACCATCTTGGCTCCGCCAGGAATTTTTAATAATTTATATTACAATTACATGTAAAACAAATTTTAATTTATTTTCTTTAAATTTTGAGTTCCAAATTATCTCCCTCCCTCCTCTCCACCTCATTGAGAAGGAAAGCAATTTTCTATTAGTTATACGTGTTCAGCCATGCAAAACATTTCCACATTAGCCATGTTTAACAAGAAAATAGAAAGTACCCTCCCCCTTCAAAAAAAATATCAAGAAAAATAAAGTTCAAATAGTATGCTTAAATCTTCATTCAGAATTTCTCTTATACTGGATAGCATTTGTTTTTGTTTTTGTTTTTGTTTTTTTTTTTTACTGTAGTCCTCATGAATTGTCCTAGATCAGGGCTGGGAACCTGCAGCTTTGAAGCTACACCTAATCCCCTTGGACTTCAAGAGGTGCCATTGGACTGAATCCAAACTTCACAGAATCTGTGAAGTTTGGATTCAGTCAAAGGGCCACACTTAATTTCTGAGAGGACCATATGCGGTGATGAGGGCACAGGTTATCCATATTTGTCCTAGATCATTGGATTTCTGAGAATAGCTAAGTCATACACAGTTGGTCATAATACAGTATTGCTGTTAATGTTTAAAATATTCTTCTGGGTAAAAGCAGGAACTTTCTTGAGCTTACACCCCAACCACCTGCACTAGCCTTAAAAAAATGACTCTAAACAAATTTTAGAGATACAGAACTCAAAAAATAACAAAGTGAAACAATATCCCCCTGAAGGCAGTTTGGTAAGCTGACAAGAAGGTTCTATTGCACCAGACTGGGAGAAGAGCTCAGTCCTGCATGGTCTGTGTTGAAACAGACCACGGCACACTGTTGTCCAGATTAGATCTCAGGGGACTGAATCACTGGTAGCTGTGACAGTTTCCAAACTTCTCAATCCACAAACATGAAAGAGAAAGTAAAAGGTCAGTGGGGAAACTCTATTTGAACTGGGTAAGAAAAGAGCATGGTCAGGTCTCTGTGCCAACAGAGGCAGAAGTGGTACCAGAATGACTACTTCTAGAACTCCAGGCCCACTAAGCAACCAACCAGAGAACAATTACAGAAATCACTTTGCTAGTGGTGAAGCAGGATTATCTTGCTTTGCCCTGCTTGGATCTGGGTCATAGCCTTGAGTGGTGGTCAAGAGGTGAGCAGGAGCACTGGTGTGGCAAAGCCTGTGGTGGTTGTGGAAAGGGAGTCCTCCTCACAGATCTAAGGCAGGTGCCTAGAACTCACTCTGGCAACAGCTGCACAAAACTCCAGAAATTTGGGACACAGCACTCTCCACTATGGAAGCAGAGTACTACTGTGGCAAAGAGCTCAGAAGACAAGTAATTGACTGGCAAAACAAGCAAACAGAGGAAAAGAATCCATTCTATAGAATCAGTCTTGGGTGACAAAGAAGATCAAAACACAGAACGAGAGGAAGACAACAAACGTCAAAACTCCTGGATCGAAAGCCTCCAAGAAAAACATGAATTGGTCACAGGCCATTAAGGAGTTCAAGAAGGATTTTGAAAATCAAGTAAGAGAAGTGGAGGAAAAATTGGAAAGAGAAATGAGAATGATGAAGGAAAATCATGAAAAATGAGTCAGTACTTTGCTAATGGAGACCCCCCCCCAAAAAAAGAAAATAACACCTTAAAAATAGACTAACTTCAATGGCAAAAGAGGTCCAAAAAGCCAAATGAGGAGAATGCCTTAAAAAGAAAAACTGGTCAAATGGAAAAGAAAGTCCAAAATCTGAGTGAAGAAAATAATTCCTTCAGAATTAGAATGCAACAAATGTAAGCTAAGGACTTTATGAGAAATCAAAATATTATAAAAAGAGATCCAAAAGAATGATAGAATATAAGAAAAAGTAAAATATTTCATTTGAAAAACAACTGATCTGAAAAAGAGATCCAGAAGAATTAATTTAAAAATTATTGGAGAGCCTGAAAGTCTTAATCAATGAAAGAACCTAGGCATCATCTTTCAAGAAATTATCAAGCAAAACTAAACTGATATAATGGAACCAGAGGGTAATATGGACATTGAAATAATTCATCATTCACCTCTTTAAAAAGATCCCAGAAAGAAAACTCCTAGGAATATTCCAGCCAAATGCCATAGTTCCCAGGTCAAGGAGAAAATATTACAAGCTGTCAGGAAGAAACAATTCAAGTTTTGTGGAAACACAATCAGGATAACACAAGATCTACCAACTTCTATATTAAGGGATAAAAGGTCTTGGAATACAACATTCTAGAGGTCAAAGGAGGTAGGATCCAGCAAAACTGAGTAGAATAGTTCAGGAGAAATATGGGCATTCAATGAAATAGAGAACTTTCAAGCATTCTTGAATATACATGCAAGTATGTAGCCTTGGGTAACCTAGATTCACAACCCCAAAGCATACAGAACAGCATAAATGATGTAGATTTCATCCTGTTTCTATATGAAATGGATTTCTTCTGTGTTTGCATATTCTGAAATGTTTCCATGGCATATAACTTGTTAGTTATAAGTATTTAGTATGGCATCTTCTATTCAACACACATTTCTTAATTTTTTAACATCATTGTTCATTTCAGGTGATTATTGACAACACAGGCACTTGAGGCAGAAATATCAATTAATATGTTACCATAATAGTTCACTTTGAATTAAAGTCATTGTTGGGTAAGAAGAGAGAAGGAGGAAGGTTGGGGGGCAGAGTCCAGATGGCAGAGTAGAAACAGGACTTCCACAAGGCTCCCACTTCCACCTCTTCCAATTCATGGAAAAAATGACTCTAAACAAACTTTGGAGGACAGAACACACAAAATAATAGAGAGAAACTACTTTCCCACTGAAGACAGTTTGACAGGATGGCAGGAAGGGGTCAGCAGAGCACTCTGGGAGCCAACCTCAGCACCATTCAAGCCAGAGGTTTTAGCCTCAGGGCAGCCACAACCAGCCCCCAGCTGGAGGGACTTCAGATCACCAGTAGCTGTGGCAGTTTCCAGAATTATCAACCGATAGAAGCTAAGGACAAAGTGAGAGGTCAGTGCAGTGTGGCCTTTGGGATCCATTATTTTGGGAGTGTGATCCGGCTTTTTACCCCAGGGCAAGAAGCACCTGAGGCATGGTGGCCATGCAGCCACTGCCATGTGGATGCTTCAGAGCTCCTAGCCTGTAGATTGTAGGGGAATGAAATGACCAGTCTGAGAGGTAATCATTCTTGCTTTAACCTGCTTGGATCTGGATCACTGTCTGGGGTGGAGGTCCTAGTGTATGACCAGTGCACCAGAGTTGAATAGAAAATTTGACATTGAAACACAAGAAGCAAGAGAAACATGAGAAGGTAAGCAGGGAAAAGAAATCATAAGGAACTTATCAATTTGAAGTATTTACATTCCCACATGGAAAAACCATAACTGTAACTTTTCTCTATATGGGAATATTTGAATGGAATAGAAATATGTATATGTATATGTGTGTGTATGCATGCACACACATATATACACAGACACACACATATGTCTACATAGGAGGGTATATGGGGGAATGAATACATATGTGAGTGTGTGTATGTATATATATATATATACATATATACATATATATATATGTATGTATATATACATTTATACATAGACAAAAGGCACAAGACCAATTTAATAGGGGGAGGTGATACTTAAAGGGTGAAATTAAGAGGTGAGGGGGGATATAATGAGAGAAAATGGGGAGAGACAGAATGTGGTAAATTATCTCATGTAAAAGAGGCAAGGGAAAACTGTTGCAATGGAGGGAAAGTACAGGAAGGCAATAGGGAATGAATCAATCTTATTCTCATTGAATTTGGCTTAAGGAGGGAATGACATACGTACTATATAGGGTATCTTACCCTACAGGAGAGTAGGGGGGGAAGGGGTTGAGAGGCAGAATCACAGAAGAGAGGGCACTTTGGTGGGGAAGGAAGTTAGGGACCCACTTTTGAGAAGGGACAGCATCAACATAGAGAATAGAACAAGTTGGGGGTGGGATAGGATGGAGGGAAATATAGTCAATCTTTCACAACATATCCACTATGGAAATGTTTTGCATAGCTACACATGTACAACCTATATTGAATTGCTTATCTTCCCAGTAAGGGTGTGTGAGGAGAGAGGAAGGGAAAGAATCTGAAGTTCAAAGTTTTAATATCAAATGTTTAATATATAGATTTTTATTATTTTACATGTAACTGGGAAATAAGTTATATAAGCACTGGGGTGTAGAGATCCACCATGTGCTACTGGAAAATTGGAGGGGAGATGGGGGAAGATATGGGAGAAAGCAAATTGGGGGAGGTAATATTAAATGGGATTGATGTTTTGGGATGGTGACTAGGGGAAAATTCGGAGAAAATTTGTAACTCAAAATCTTGTGGAAATGAATGATGTAAACTAAAAAATAAAAAAGAGAGAGAAAAGAAGAGATGGGAGGGGGTGTTAGAATATTGTGTCGGTATAGTAAAAAATTGTGTCAGAATGGATATGTGAGGTGATTAAATATGATTAATAACATTAGTAGTTTACATCCCATATAGCAATTTGGTTGTATGCAAACTACACTATTTCATTTGATGCTCACAGCAAGTGTATGAGGTAAGTTTCAGGCATTATTAGTGTCATGATTAAAATGATGAAACTGAGTCAAGATAGCAAAATGAAATGTTTCTCTAGGCTCATACAAATTCAGAATTTGTTAAATTTCTTTGTAATTTTACTTTGCCTTTAATCCCATCCTCCCTTCACCTATTTTTTTCAATATTTTGTGAACCACATCCTTTTCCCACCTATACACCCGAACCTCTCCACCCCAGTATCTATAGCTAGAAAAAAACTTTCTTGGTTACTCGAAGCCTCATTGTGCCAGTCTGGAATATCAATAGTCCAATAGTTCCCATGCACTGCTCCTTTACATTTCAGTTTTAAAAGCAATAAAGTGAATATCCAAATATTGCCCTTGCCTGGGAAAACCATTCCATTGGCAATGTTCATGAATTTACATTTTGCCTGTACTCTCACGAACTGATGTTATTAGATAGGACACAGCTAAGTCCCTTTTGACTCTGAAAAATTCAAATAAATTGGCATTCAACTTTGGAAAAAATTCAAGGAGCAGAGAAATCCAACAGGATGACTTTTACATTGCTTCCTGTGAAATGCTCATTATAAATGGAGATGATATCCACATTGTATGAACACTGAAAGAAAGAACTTGACTCAATATACTGAATTTCATTACAATTATTGCTCAAATAGAGTTTCCCCTATTTTGTAGGTACGAATTAGATGACTCTTACAACAGTTTGACTTTAAAATTCCATGAAAAAGTAACCAATTCCACTTCAATAGAAATCTTTATTCCAGAGGATTTTGAAAGGAATTTAACAAATGTTAAGCAAGGAGATGAAAGGGAAGCATTTTCTATACTGAAAATATAGATCTGATCTCCTTACTAAAACACGAATGGCAACCTTGGGCAACACTAGTCTAGAATAAAAGTTAATTTTCAAAATATTATGGAGACTGACAAATGAGAATAGTTAGGAATGATGGTGCATGACTTTAATATCTGATACTGGGGAAGTTGCGGTTGTTAAATCACTGGAGAATAGTAGTGCTATGTTTAGTAGGGATAATGCCCAGTTGTCCAAGCTAAGCCCAATGCTGGGATAGAGACACACCTCATTCCCTATAGTGGAGGGCTATCAGATTGGCTAAGGAGAATTAAATTAAATTAGTCCAGCTCAGAAATGGAGAAAATTTTCTTTCCCAGTTAGTAGAGGGATTAGTCCCATGAGTTTTGGTTGAACTTCTAGCCTAGGTAAAATAGGGACACTCAGTTTAAAAAAATAGCTAGCATTAATAGAATGCTTTATAAGATGATTTAAAATATTATCACATTTTATCATTCTAGATAATAACTCGTGGTCCTTCCTTACAATGGAAGTTATCAAGGCAGGTAGAGGTTCAGTGACTTGCTCAGAGGCACATACTAGTAAGTATTTTGGGCTGAATTTGAATTCTTGTCTTCCTCAATCTAGGTATACCACTATATATATATATATATATATATATATATTCTGTACCATCTAGTAGGAAAAGGAAAAAGAAAGAAAGAGAGAGAGAGAGAGAGAGAGAGAGAGAGAGAGAGAGAGAGAGAGAAAGGGAGGGAGGGAGAGAGGAAAGGAGGAGGAAGGAAGGAAAGGAGAAAAGAACAAAGAACATTCCATAAATCAGGTGAAGATAAAATGAGGTTGCAGAAAGCTTGGTGTAAGACCTACCTATGTCATATAATCTTAAAATAATTCATAGATGAATCAAGAAAGTACACAACAAATTGAAATTAAATAAAACAGATCTTCTAGTATTACTATAATCTATTCTCATCAACAGAAACAGTAGAACCATTAGCACCTCATTACACAAGTGTTATGTGAGGAAGTGGAAATGCTGGTCAAAAAAAAGGAACCTGAGGGGAAAAAGAAAAAAAAAGAAAAATTATATCCAATAAGATTTATGAAATGTGTAGAAAGGAAATCTGTGCTAGTGTTTAACAGAGTTCTAAATTCATTCAGAAATTGATATTAAAGATATAACAAATAAGAGAAATGTCTAAATGAATGGGAACTACCATGGGGAGTATTACCACCATTGAAAGATAATTGAGAACATATTAATCTTACTCAGCCATATTCATCCTCTCAGGGACCTATGTAATCTTTGGGAGACTGGCCAATACACTCATTGAGAGTAATGTAGGAGAAAACATGAGGAGAAAATCTTTCTATAGCTTATTCCCTATATCAGACCACAATTTCACCACTGCACAAATGATTCAGAAACGCAAAGGATAAGAAATCATGCATTTATTGCTTATTGATTTTGAAAGAAGATGAAATATTCATTACTATGGAACAACTCACTCTTAAAGCCTGTCTTCCAATCAGACGTCTCCCATGCATGTGTAACAATTATTTACAACCTTGAAGCCTATTGCCAATGATGACTTGTATGCAAAAGTATCATAAAGGTATCCTCAAGGACATATATGATTTGAAAATAAGCTAAGTTAATATGAAGTATAATAATTGACAATCTGACTGTTGCACTGGTTGCATTGGTATCTTCATATTATTCAAAACAAAACATAATTCAGAAGAAGACTTTCTCTATGGAGAGTTCATAGAAAATTGTGTACAAGAGTTGGTCGTGATAAGAAAGCACAAATCAGTTTTGATCAGTGGTAGTGGAGAACGTACCCATACCAGATCGCAGAACCATCAAACTATTAATAATAACTCCTCTGAACCTATTAGACCTAGCTGTCTTCCTGGCAGCAGTTTGGAAAGAGAACCATCAATTTCCCTCCCTTCAGCATGACTGTCCCTGACCAGCTCCCTTGAGATCTCATCTCCGACCCACTTACACATAACCCTCCATATGGGAATGGCAGCATTGAACTGCACAGACAACACAGTAAATCATGGGCTTTATGATTCTTGTTCAGCTGCTCCCCGACTTCAGAGTCAGCTTGCTGTATCACGTCACTGTCTACCAGCAGCTTAAGGAAGGACGGATGACACTGTCTCAGGCAAGCAGCTGTTAACACTGGTGTTTATCTTACTTCAAAGGGAGTCAGACTCTAATAATGGGTTATATTTGATATTTCCGTCCTTGGGATTAGAAAAACCAATCCAGAAGGCCATGCAGAGTAATGTAGGTAGTGCAGTACAAAGAGTACTAAACTTGGAGTCAGAGACATTAGGCCTATAGTTTTGGATCTGTTGCATTAGACAACTCAGTTAACCCCTCCATTAGTTTCCTCATCTCTAAAATGAGAGGGCTTGCCTAGTTGATGTTGAAGGTGCCATTTATCTCTAAAGTCTTTGATTCTATAATTCCATGATGACTGCGGTTCCAGAGACTAAAGGATGGTGATAAGCATTCATCTTAGTCTTGTGTAGCCATGGATGAGTAATTTACCATTTCTGAATCTCAATTTCCCCTTCTGTAAAACAGGTGGACTACTATCCAAAGTATCTAAGTTACAGTTGTGAGTAGGAAAATCTTTCACTACATGCAACATAAAAGTGAGACTATTATTATCTCTGGCCAATTCCAGAATTCACAAAGAAGAACCAGGTGGAATTCTTTCCAGAGTTATCATCCATCCTGTGAACAGCCATGTGAAAACTCAGACTAAGTGGAAATTTACAAGGCAGGATTCAGCATCATATCCTGTAGTCTGCCCCATTTTTAATGTGGTGCTCTAGGGCATTCTGCATATGTCAAAAAGGAAATGATGTCTTCCCAGCAGAATAGACTCCCCCCTCTTTTTTTGTTTCTTATAGTATTAGCTACTACCAAACTTCTGACAATCTATATACCTCTACCTATGCTTCTCTAAGGGTTAAGAGCTACCAGTTTTTTATGAGCTAGAGGTTTTAAAGAATATTGGGTTGGAAAATGGGAAACTTGGCTACCAGTCCTTCCTTTTCTACGATTTATTTTCTATATGATTTAGGGAAGTCGCTTTTCTCCTGGACTAAACTTCTTCATCCTCCAACACCTATTTTTCAAATAAAAAATTTCAACTAGATACCCTCTAATATTTTTTTCTAACCCTGGCATCCTATGTTTGGAATTCAAGCCTTTTGAGTTCTAAGGCCCCTCCCAGTTCTGACAATCTGTGTTCTAACATTCTGTTCAAAGGTCCCTTTCTCTTCTGACATTCTATGTTCCAAGGGCCTTTTCAGCTTTAACATTATATGATTCTATGAAAGCCCAACCCATGGTGGATGTGAGTGGGGAAGCAGCCAGCCAGCCAGGGCAACATAGGTGAAAAAAACCCCGGCATGGCACCTGCAGTTCGCTTAAGGAGGTCTCTGATCAGTAAACAGACCACACACTCTAATCAGCTATTCTACAGGGGACTTTCCATGGCCTATGCCTATATCAATCCCTGATTACACTTCCCCAATGCCACCTATTTACACTTTTCACACATTGTAGCAAGCAGCAGTCCCTGGATATTTATTTCATGCATTGTAAAATGAAAACTCCTGCTTGTTGATGGTTCTGATCTCAGTGGCTGGTGCTCACAGTAACAGCTGCAATGGTAACAATTAGCAATCCATTATCTTCTATATTCAGGATTCTGTATTGCCAGGCATCATGGAGATGCTTGGCTGCTATGACAATCACTATCTGCCACTGAACTTCAGTAAAGCATGGCCTCAAGTTTATGCAGATTAAGGCATTAGCTACCTGGTTTGATGTGAGACATACTGAGAATTAGGCTGCTCCTTTCTTACCTACATGCTTCAATGCGAGTGGCACAGAGGTATAGAATTCCAGATTTAGAAGGGTTATCAGAAATTATTGTCTTTTTTTCTTATTTTATAATTGAGGAAAATAAGGCTTTGAATGGTAAGCAAGATTAACACAAGGTCACACAGCTACTCAGCAGCTAGAGAAATATTAGATCCCAGTGATTTATAGGGCATCAGGACACCTTGTTGATTGAATGTGGCCTCAGACCACACCAGTGTATACTGCATTGATTCTCTCCTTCCCTTTCTCACTTGCCCACTCCACTACAGGCCCCTCATTACTTTTCTTTTAAAGTGTTGAAACAACCTTTATTTGTAGTTTGCCTGGCTTTCAGTCTCTTACTCATTGAATCCATTCTTTAAATGGTACCAGATTCATATCCATAAAGCAGAATTCTATTGACTTCCTTCTCTCACTCAAAAAAACAAAAACAACAACAATAACAACAACAACAAAACTTTAGTATTTTTCCTTCATTCCAATCTATGATAATGAAGCATTCCTTCTGTTTGCCAAAGGTAAACTGCTTGCATGTGCCCATGATCCCATCCCATCTTGTTTTCTCTAGCAGATTGCCAACACCATCGTTCCCATCCTTTCACCCATCTTTAATCTCTCTCCATCTATTTGCTCTTTCTCTTCTGCTGTCAAATATCCCCAAAGTGCCATCCTTAAACCAAATGAACAACAGAAAAAAGCAACACTAACTTCACTCGATTTTACCATGCCTAGACTTCACAAACCATTAAAAAGATGGAGGTTGCTATTGTAAGTGTCATTTGGGTTGAGTGTATTCTTGACCCTATTTCCTTGTCAGGTAAAATGTGATTTTCCGGATGGAATCAGCAATCTGTAACTCGGTACACATTCCAAAAAGTTGGATGCAAAATATTACTGTGTGGATAGATCTCCAAATATCTTAAACAAAATGAGCATATTAACATGATAGTACTAGCACTGAATAGAAGTTATGCTACAAATCCCAAAATGTTAGAGTGGGGGAGGGTGATAGAACATAGAATGTATAGCTAGAAAGGACCTTAGGAAATCACTTAATCTAATCCTCCCATTTTATAGATGAGGAAATAGAAAACCTTGAAGATGAAGTAGCTTTCCTAATGTCAAATAGAGAATTATTAGCAGAATCGTAACTAGGACCTAACTGCATTGACTTCTAGCCCAATTTTCTTTCAGATTGAATGTAAGCTCCTTAAGGACAGGGAAGAATCTTGTCATATTACCAGGAGCTAGTACAGAATCCAGAATACTGTAGCTATATAAAATGATTATATATTAATCATTTAGTTGGTTTGTATTACATTATTCTGTCCTCCTGTTCTATATGTGTATCATGTATACTTTAGCCCAACACGAGAAAGTTTGAGTATGGAAAACACATATCCTCACACAGCCATTTCTGAGTTAAGTAAAAGCAACTCAAAGATCTATTTTTCAAAATAAAGCAATATAAAGTATTTTTTAAACTGACAATAAATCAAAAGTGAACTCGGGAAAACCAGAAAAAAAATCAGTACTAGCAACTGATTTGGAGCCCTTTGTGTGATGGTCTCACTATTAGCTTCTAGAATAATGAAAAAGAGAATATTAAAACATATATCAAAAAACTATCTACTGAATTAGAGCTCTTAGCTTCAGCATGATGTTGGAACACATTCTTCTAGTAACAATAATAATAGCAGGCAGCTAGGTGGCATAGTAAATAGAGCACCAGCCCTGGAGTCAGGAGGAACTGAGTTCAAATGTGATCTCAGACACTTGACATACTTATTATCTGTGTGACTTTGGGCCAGTCACTTAACCCCAATTGCCTGCCAAAAAATAATAATAGTTATCATTTTATAGTACCTACTGTGTGCCAGATACATTAGAAAATTCATCTCATCTCACACAACAACGCCAAGTGGTAAATGTGACTGTTATCCTCAGTTTATAGATGAGAATACCAAGGCTGAAGGAGGGTGTGACTTGCCCAAGGACACATAGTTGATAAGTGTCTGGGGATGGATTTGAACTGAGATCTATCTTATCTGCAGGTGCTTTGCTCTATTCACTATACCCCCTAGCTACTTCCTCATGTAACAAGGGCTATTCCATCCAGATACCCAAATTTTGCTAACCAACATTTTCTTTTCTTTTTCTTTTTTACTCTTTACAGCTTGACTCCTGTCTTTTATGAATCCCAACATGAAAAAGCTCAATTTACACTGACCATTACTTGTTTTTGTTCCATTCCATTTACATATTGTTTGCACTTCATTAGCAGTAACTTGCTTGGAAAATTATGCAGTTCCTGAAAAAAAGAAAAGGCTCTTGAATTTTAAAATCATAATTTAAAGGAAGTAGATGATGCCAGAATTTAAAGGAATTCTATGGAGAGTCCTTAAATTAAAAATAATAGTAATCATCAGATTTATATGCATGAAATTGCACAAATCATGATGTACCAGCATCTTTTTTTTTTGTTTACTAATGGTTATTTTTTTCTGTTTATATTTATTTATCCATTGTTGTTTGTTTACCAAAGATCTAGGCTTGATTTCTGACTTCATACTTTACAAGCTATATAATCCTTTTCCAATGGGGATAAAAATAGTCACACTATTTATCTCTGAAGATTTGTCTGATGACCCAGTGATACTATTTATGTTGATTCCTTTCTAATTATACTATATAGATGCAAGCTGTAATTGTAATTATATTCTTCCAGGGAAGGGTTGGACATATCATACTCCCTGCTAAAAACTTTCAGTGGCTTCTCTGTTGACCCTCCCTGCTTTCAGCCTGTCCCCTTTCCCCCTTAAACATTCATCACCCAGGGAAGCAAGTGTTTGTGGGGAAGGAAATGGGAACTGGCAACAGACTTTGACAGAGCTGTAGTCGCTTGTTTCTTAGCATTCATAGCTATCAAAGACATGGAAAAGAAAGTTCTCAACACCAGAGTCCTAGGCATCGTCAAGTGGCTCAAAATGAGAAATGTTTTTTTAGGAATGTAAGTAAACTTAAAGAAGACTGTTTTGTCATTGAACCTTAAGGTCCACCAGGTTTTTCCACCTAACTTGTAGCTGAAGTCTCCTATTGTCAAGGGTCAGAGTTGGGAGAGCTGGTTCAGTTTTGAAAAAAATTCATTTAGACCCTTTCTTTGGACAGAGGGAGCTTTATTAATACAAAAGCATTTGGGCCTGAGATTCAGCAAGGAGCTAAGCAAAGGCAATTATATAGGAAAAGGACTGGAACTGTATACACAGAAAGCTACACAGATTATGATGTTATTTTAGGGCTCCTAATAGGGGGTGGAGATCTAGGGACAGAATGAGGAAAATGGATGACACAAGATAAAGGAGAGAGAGGACATTTTGTGACGCAGTATGGGGGAGACAAGGAATTTCAGGGTCCAGGACAAGGGGGAAATATTATAGCATTTCAAGATAAGGGAAGAGACTTTAGGGTACCTTCAGGTTAGAAAATAAACTAGGGGGGGCGGAGCCAAGATGGCGGAAAGGAAGCAGTAACCTCGCTGAGCTCCTCTGTCACTAAGTCCAAAAGGGTAAATCTGAGAAGATTCTGGAGTGACGAAGCCCAGTGGAAGACAGAGTGTGGCAGAATCCAGCCCAGGAGGTTGCCCAGAGTGCCCGCACAGGTCGAGCGCAGAGCGCGTGGGGTCTGCACAGCTCAGACCTAAGAGCAGGCAAGCAGACTACACCAGAGAGAGAAAAAGCCCCAGCCTGCAGACTTACCAAGGACGAATCGCAATCATCTGGCAGAGGGAACGGATCATTGGAGCCAGGTAGGAGAATCGGGCCCCCAGTGGAGAGAGTGGCTTCTCAGGCTGCATTCAGCCCCCAGCCTGGAAATTTAGAAACTGCCTGCCTGTATGATACAGGGGCTGGAATGGCAAAGTAAATTCTAGCTGCTCCGATCCTCCCATCCCTCCTTCATGAAGCAGAAAACCCAAAGATAAGTCTCCCACCCAGACTGAAATCCCAAGTTAATGGAAATAGCCTCAGGCTTGAGAATCTCCAAGAAAGGGTGTAACTGAGACAGCCAGGAATCTGAAGAGAAGAGAGGGAGGGGACCCAACTAGCCCCACCTCACCTCACCAACAAAAGCCTACTTATAGCCCAGGGGTATAGAAGCAGAAATCTGAAGTGGTCAGACTCATCCCCACCTACACATCTACATTCCTCACTGACTTCCCTGACTTAGCCATAAACTAGCCACCCAGAGGTATTCAAAGTCAAGGATCAGGCCCCAAACTCATAGCCTGAGACACTAAGAAACAGGAAGTCACAATGGGAAGGAAGGAAGCTGAAAAGGAGAAGGGGAAGGCAAGAAAGTCTATTCGAGCATACTATGCAGGGCAAGAACAACAAAACACACAGGACAATATAGACTCTCTGCCCACACCAGAGACCACAGAAGGAAACATGATCTGGTCTCAAGCCCAAATAGCATTCCTGGAGGAGCTTAAGAAAAATTTTAAAGACCAAATCAGGGAGGCAATGACCAACTTGGAAAAAGAAAATACCTCCCTAAAAAAGGAACTTCAAAAACTTACTGAAGACCATAATTCACTAAAAATTAGATACAACCAAACTGAAACTCAGAACTCTATGATGCAGCAGGAGTCAATCGAAAAAAACAAGATGATCGAAAAATTGCAAGAAAATGTAAAATATCTCACTGGAAAAATAACTGACCTAGAGAACAGATCCAGGAGAGACAACCTAAGAATTATTGGTCTACCAGAAAGCCACGATGAGAAAAACAGTCTAGACAACATCCTCCAAGAGATTGTCAAAGAAAACTGTCCTGAGGTCCTGGAATCAGAAGATAAAATAGCTATTGATAGAATTCACCGGACTCCTCCTGAAAGAGATCCCAAACTGAAAACTCCAAGAAATATAGTAGCCAAATTCCAGAATTATAAGATTAAAGAAAAAATTCTACAAGCAGCCAAAAAGAAACAATTCAAATATCGAGGAACTACAGTTAGGATCACACAGGACCTAGCAGCTTCTACATTAAAAGAGCGGAGGGACTGGAATTTGATATTTCGTAGGGCAAGAGAGCTAGGACTACAACCAAGAATTAACTACCCGGCAAAAATGAGCATAATCTTTCAGGCAAGGAGATGGACATTTAATGAAGTAAGGGACTTCCAGACTTTCCTAATGAAAAAGCCAGAGCTCAATGGAAAATTTGACCTCCAATTACAAGACTCCAGAAGAACATAAAAAGGTAAACAAGGGTAACATAGACTCACACATGCAGAAGTGCACACACCCACACCCACAAACACAAGCTCATTACCTGGGATGCAACAAGAGCAAAATGTTCACATCCCTATATGTGGAGCTGATAACTGTCAATATTTGAAATCTCTATGATTATCATGACCTGCAAAAGGGTTATACTTAGAGGGTGTGGGTATGAATGCACTAACATGGAGTCTAAAAAAAAAAAAGACTATTAAGGGGATCAATGGTACTGTAATGGGAAAAAGGAAAGGATGAGCTAGGAAAAGGTAAAATATGCCATCTGAAGAGGCATCAAAACACACTATAGAAGAAGGGAAAGTAAGAGGGAGAGGAACATCATTTAAACACTATTCTCACTGGTTCTGGTTCAAAGAAGGATCAAATTAATCAGTGAAGTTTAAGAATCTAACGTGAATAGACACATAAATTCATTAAATAGAGGAATTGGAGGGAGGGAGAGGAGCATTGTTTGAAATTTACTCTCATTGGTTTGGAATCAAACGGGGAGTAATTTACTCTGATAAGTATAAAAATTTGTTGTGTCCTATAGATAGTGGGAGGGTAAGGGGGGGGTGAAAAGGAGGAGACTAAAGGGAGGGATTATAAGGGAGGGAAATAGTAGTAAGGGGAGAGGGTAGGTTAAGAAGGGGGGTCACTGGGTGGGAACACTGAGGGAGGGGGCGGTCAAAAGGGAAAACTTCAAGGAGGGGAAGGGAGAAGGAATAAACAAAAACATAAACAGGGGAGGGAATAGGATGGAAGGGAAGAGACAGATAGTCATCATTACTGTGAATGTGAATGGGATGAACTCTCCCATAAAACAGAGGCGGATAGCAGAATGGATTAAAAACCATAATCCTACAATATGCTGTCTACAAGAAACACATTTGAAACAAAGGGATACCCACAGGGTAAGGGTAAAAGGTTGGAGTAAAATTTATTATGCCTCAGCTAAAGTAAAAAAGCAGGGGTAGCAATACTTATCTCAGATAAAGCAAAAGCAAAAATAGATCTAATTAAAAGAGATAAGGAAGGAAACTATATCCTACTAAAAGGCACCATCGAGAATGAAGCAATATCACTACTTAATATATATGCACCAAGTGGTATAGCATCTAAATTCCTAGAGGAGAAGTTAAAGGAATTAGAGGAAGAAATAGATAGCAAAACTATACTAGTGGGGACCTTAATCTTCCCCTCTCTGAACTCGATAAATCTAACCTCAAAATAAACAAGAAAGAAGTTAAGGAGGTGAATAGAATCTTAGAGAGACTAGATATGATGGATCTCTGGAGAAAACTGAATGGGGATAAAAAGGAATTTACTTTCTTCTCAGCAGTGCATGGTACATACTCAAAAATAGACCATGTACTAGGGCATAAAAACCTCACAATCCAGTGCAGAAAGGCAGAAATAGTAAGTGCATCATTCTCAGATCATGATGCAATAAAAATTATATGCAATAAAGGGCCATGGAAAGATAGACTAAAACCTAATTGGAAACTAAACAATTTAATCCTAAAAAATTGGTGGGTCAAAGAAGAAATTATAGAAACAATCAATAATTTCATTCAAGAGAATGATAATAATGAAACAACATACCAAAATTTGTGGGATGCACTAAAGGCAGTTCTCAGGGAAGTTTTATATCCCTGAGTGCATACTTAATTAAAGCAGAGAGAAGGGAGGTCAATGAATTGGACATGCAATTGAAAAAGCTAGAAAAAGAACAAATTGAAAATCCCCAATTTAGTACTAAATTAGAAATACTGAAAACCAAAGGTGAGATTAATAAAATTGAAATTAAGAAAACCATTGAATTAATAAATAAAACCAAGAGCTGGTTTTATGAAAAAATCAACAAAATTGATAGACCCTTAGTCAATATGATAAAAAAAAAGAAAGAAGAAAACCAAATTATGAGTATCAAAAATAAAAAGGGTGAATCTACCTCCAATGAAGAGGAAATCAAAAAAATAATGAGGAATTATTTTTCCCAATTGTATGCACATAAATATGACAATCTTAGTGAAATGGATGAATATTTACAAAATCACAAATTGCCCAGATTAACTGAAGAGGAAGTGAATTACCTAAATAACCCCATCTCAGAAAAAGAAATCAAACAAGCCATCAATGAACTCCCTAGGAAAAAATCTCCAGGGCCAGATGGGTTCACTAGTGAATTCTATCAAACATTTAAAGAACAATTGATTCCAATACTCTACAAACTATTTGGGAAAATTAGTGAAGAAGGAGTCCTACCAAACTCTCTATGACACAAATATGGTACTGATTCCTAAATCAGGAAGAGATAAAACAGAGAAAGAAAATTATAGACCAATCTCCCTCATGAATTTAGACACAAAAATTCTAAATAAAATATTAGCCAAAAGACTCCAACAACTTATCACAAAAATAATACACCCTGATCAGGTAGGATTCATTCCAGGAATGCAAGGATGGTTTAATATTAGGAAAACCATCAGTATAATTGAGCATATCAACAACAAAACTAGCAAAAACCACATGATCATCTCAATAGATGCAGAAAAGGCTTTTGACAAAGTACAACATCCATTCCTATTAAAAACACTAGAAAGTATAGGAATAAATGGAGCCTTCCTTAAAATAGTTGCTAGCATCTATCTAAAACCATCAGCAAGTATTATATGCAATGGGGATAAACTAGAAGCCTTTCCAATAAGATCAGAAGTGAAACAAGGGTGTCCACTATCACCCCTCTTATTCAATCTGGTACTTGAAACGTTAGCAGTAGCAATTAGAGAAGAAAAAGAAATCAAAGGAATCAAATTAGGCAAAGAAGTGACCAAGCTGTCACTCTTTGCAGATGATATGATGATATACTTAGAGAATCCTAGAGAATCAAGTAAAAAATTACTTGAGACAATAAATAAATTTGGCAAAGTTGCAGGATATAAAATAAACCCACATAAATCCTCAGCATTCCTGTACATCTCTAATAAAACTCAACAGCAAGAGATAGAAAGAGAAATCCCATTTAAAGTCACTGTAGACATTATAAAATATTTGGGAATCTACTTGCCAAAACAAACCCAGAATCTATATGATCAAAACTACAAAACACTTCTCACACAAATAAAAACAGATCTAAATAGTTGGAAAAATATCAATTGCTCGTGGCTGGGTCGAGCTAATATAATAAAAATGACAATTTTACCCAAACTAAATTATATATTTAGTGCCATTCCAATCAATTTACCAAAAAACTACTTTGTAGAGTTAGACAAAATAATAACAAAATTTATTTGGAAAAACAAACAGTCTAGAATATCAAGGGAATTAATGAAAAGAAACGCTAGGGAAGGTGGACTAGCTATGCCAGATCTTAATCTGTATTATACAGCAGCAGTCATCAAAACTGCTTGGTACTGGCAAAGGTGTAGAGTAGTGGATCAATGGAATAGATTAGGTGCAGGAGACCCAGCAGTTAATGAATATAGCAATCTATTGTTCGATAAACCCAAAGACCCCAGTTTTTGGGATAAGAATGCACTATTTGACAAAAACTGCTGGGAAAACTGGAATACAGTATGGCAGAAACTGGGCATAGACCACTATCTAACACCATATACCAAAATCAAATCTAAATGGGTGCATGATCTAGGTGTAAAGGATGATACTGTAAGCAATTTGGGAAAGCAAGGAATAGTTTACCTGACAGATCTGTGGAGAGGGGAAGACTTTAGGACCAAACAAGAATTAGAGAGCATTATAAAATGCAAAATGGATAATTTTGATTACATTAAATTGAAAAGCTTCTGCACAAACAAAACCAATGTAACCAAGATCAAGAGGGAGGTGGGAAATTGGGAAAGAATTTTTACAACCTGTGTCTCTGATAAAGGACTCATTTCTAAAATTTATAGAGAATTGAGCCAAATCTATATGAATACAAGTCATTCCCCAATTGATAAATGGTCAAAGGATATGAACAGGAAGTTTTCAGAGAAAGAAATTAAAGATATCTATAAACATATGAAGAAATGCTCTAAATCACTATTAATTAGAGAAATGCAAATCAAAACAACTCTGAAATACCACATCTCTCCAGTCAGATTGGCTAAGATGACAAAACAAGAAAGTGACAAATGCTGGAGAGGATGTGGACAAATTGGAACACTAATACATTGCTGGTGGAGTTGTGAACTTATCCAACCATTCTGGAGAGCAATCTGGAATTATGCCCAAAGGATTATAAATAATTTCATACCCTTTGACCCAGCCATACCACTTTTAGGGTTATATCCCAAAGAGATCATAGTAGTGGGAGGAAGAACCATATGTACAAAAATATTTTAGCAGCCCTTTTTGTGGTTGCAAAGAATTGGAAACTAAAGGGGTGCCCATCAATTGGGGAATGGCTAAACAAGTTGTAGTATATGAATGTAATGGAATATTATTGTGCTATAAGAAACGAGGAGGTGATGGATTTCACAATTACCTGGAGAGACTTATACAAACTGATGCTGAGCGAGAAGAGTAGAATCAGAAGAAATTTGTATACAATCACAGACATACCATATCTGTGATGACCAACTATGACAGACTGGACTCTTTCCAGCAATGCAGTGATATAAGTTAATCCCGAATGACTCAAGAAAGTG
The DNA here is from genome assembly GCA_011680675.1 of Gymnobelideus leadbeateri. Taxonomy (NCBI): domain Eukaryota; kingdom Metazoa; phylum Chordata; class Mammalia; order Diprotodontia; family Petauridae; genus Gymnobelideus; species Gymnobelideus leadbeateri. The sequence continues at coordinate 296 of WOXC01009817.1, read as the reverse complement.
AGAAATGCGCCATCCAGAGATATAACTAGAAAGAACTGAGCCTGAATCCTGATGGAAGCAAACTAAATGATCTTGTTCTTCTCATTGTTTGGTTTTACTTCTTCCTTACCATCTTTCATCCTACCTAGTACAATATGCCTTTGTAATTGGAATAATGTTTAATATGAATACATTTGCAGACCCTATACTGTACTATATGATGTCATGAGGGGAGGGGGGAGGGAAGTAAAGGAAATTTGAAAATCAAGGAACTATGAAATTGAATCTTGTTAACTGAAACTAAACTAATAAATTAA